>VZQC01000060.1:0-35724 GCA_009823505.1 Rhizomys pruinosus
GGTATTTTTGAGTACAGGAATCTTCCTTATTAGTCCCCTCCCCAGCTGACCTGGAGCTCGCAAAAAAAAAAAAAAAAGAAGACTTCCAGTATTGGTCTTCTAAGTTACCAGAATGTCCAGAGCACCGAATAGGCAGAGACAGGGGATTAACAGTAAATTGGGAGGGAAGCATCAGCCCCTGAGTTATTCCCAGGATCATCCTTGCCTATCTGAATTTCCCATCAAAACCAGCAGTTGGCCAAGCATAGTTGCACATGCTTGAAACCCCAATACTCTGGAAACTCTGGAAGGAGGATTATCATGAGTTGGAGGTCAGCCTGGGCTACATAGTAAATTTTTGGTTAAAAACAAACACAAAACACAAATTCAAAACAAAACAACAAAGCACACACAAAAGAAAGAAAAAGAAAAACTCAAGCAGTTGCAAACGCAGCAATTCATAACTTCATTTAATCCTCTGTAAAGGCATCCAGTCTGGAAAATTCCAGCTGCCCCAGAGGGTCTGGTTCAGATGGAACAGAGAAGCTTCTGGCTGTTGGCTCTGGCTTCAGGGTCTTGAGGAAGCCCATCTTCCCAATCAAAAGCAGGCTGTAGGTCTCCACTCTCCTCTTCCCATGCCAGACTCTGCTAGCATCTTCTATCCATTCCTTGCTTCACTGCTACCCCCAAACCAACATTGTGTAAGATCTGAGACTTCTTTGGCGATTGGACATGGGGTCCTAACCTGGCCCTTGTTCCACATAGGTGAGTGGTCAGACAAGCAGGCTTGTGTACCCAGGGCCTGGCAGGAAAGCTTCGTGGCCAGGCTCAAGACCCTGGGTCCCACCGAGAAATGTGCTCTTGAGCTGGAAAGGAAGCAGAACTGGATGAGGCGGTCCTGGAATAGGGACCCCAAACATGCTCATCTCAAAGTTTGCATGGCCAAGTTCTCTTGTAGAATGCCAAAAGCTTCTAAGAGGTGGATGCTGGGAGCCGACCTTGGGCCAGGTTTCACCTCTACCTTCCCCATCGCTTACTAGGCTGTAGGCAACTAGGGAACACTAAAGGATCTGACAGGTCCCAAGGTGGCAGGAAGAGAAGGACCTTGGAGAACTCTCTAGCAAGATGTAGCTCTAGTCCTGCTTCTCTGCATGGACTTGCTATGTCATACTGAGCCATCCTCATCCTCTGGGCCTCAGACAGCAGCATGTACAGGGGCCTGAACAGGACATCTTCTCTGACCCTATGTGTTCAGACACACTGTCCACCTACAAATTGGATATCCTAGCAACCCGGAGCTCACCATCAACTCATCAGTGGACAGTAATCAGAGGAGGGGAGCTGAGAGGGTGGTCTCACCAAACTGACAGATATAACGGTTTCGAGTTTTACAGCGCTGGTCATTCCAGTTGAAGGCGGCAGATGCCTGCAGTTCCACACAGTTGCCAAACCTGTGGGGCCAGGATAGAGGGGCTTGGGTGGAGGGATGAAGTTAGGAGTCTGGCAGGGTCTTAAAGCTCCACCCCATTAGGCCACCTGCATCAGAGAGGCCCAGGCACTTCCAGCTCCCATTCTGAATCCCATGCATTGCTTCTTAGGGAAGCTGGGAGGTCTGTGACCCCCCCCTCTAGTACAGTACTCAGCCACAGCAGGCAGTGGGGGTAGATAGGCCCACATCCTTTTTTTTTTTTNAGATAGCCTAGCGGTTAAGAGCACCGAAGCTCTTGCAGAGGACCCGGGTTCGATCCCCAGCACCCACATGGCGGCTGAGAACCATCTGTAACTCCAATTCCAGGAGAACTCCAGTTCCAGGGGAATCCAAGACCCTCTTCTGACCTCCGCGGCATTGCACGACATGGGTGCACAGACCTGCATGCAGACAGTACATTCATACACATACAGAAATAAATAAATAAAAAATAAAAAACGGAAAATGCTAATAAATAAATAAATAAATAAATAAATAAATAAATAAAGTGTATGAGTGTATTGTCTGAATGTAAGTGCACCTGGGTCACACAATGCCTGTGGAGGCCGGAAGAGGGTGTCAGATCCTCTGGAACTGCAGTTACAGACGGTTGTTAGCTGCCCTGTAGGTGCTGGGAATCTAATTCTATTTGAAGGGAGTCTTGTGCAAGAGCAGCCAGTGCTCTTAACTGCTGAGGTACCTCTCCAGCCCTTCTCTCCCTCTCTCTCGTAAAAAGAATAGAAAACATATCCAGCGCCACAAAGATGGCTCTAAAGGTAAAAGCACTTGCTGCCAAGCCCTACGCTCTGAGTTTGATATCCAGGACCCCTGTGGTGGAAGGAAAGCATCAACTCCACAAATTGCCCTCTGTCTTTCACACCTTCGTTGTCACACACAGACACACACACACACATACACAAATAAATAAATAAATAAATAAATAAATAAATAAATAAATAAATAAATGCAAAAAGGGGGGTGGATCCATAGCTTGTACCATTTGCTAATTCCAGTGGTGTAAATACCCCACTGTGGTCAATATCAGGCTACTAGTGTGATTTCTCTGAAAAGCTTCACAAATGGGCTTGAATGAGCTGGTAAAGTCAGATCCAGCACCCCACTATAAGAGGCTCTTGGAGTGGTCTTGGGGTAGTACTCACTGGCACACTGGGCTCCCCCATAGCCGACATCACAGACACAGGAACATTCTTCTTCCCGGAAATGGCCATGTATACACTGCACACTGCACCGCACTGCCAAGACAGAACAATATGGCAGAGAACTCAGCCTCTAGCCACCTGGACCTCAGGCTGCCCCAGCAGGCCTTGAGCACTTTAGGAATGCCAACCACAGCAAGACCCTCTTTCAGAGACAGAGTCCACACTTGGTTTCTCTGGTTTTATCCTCAGTATAGAAAGAAGCAAATTATGGGGGCTGGAGAGATAGCCTAGCGGTCAAGAGCGCCAACTGCTCTTGCAGAGGACCTGGGTTCGATCCCCAGCACCCACATGGCAGCTGAGAACCGTCTTTAACTCCAGTTACAGGGGAATCTGACACCCTCTTCTGACCTCCACGGCATTGCACGACACGGGTGCACAAACCTACATGCAGACGGTACATTCATATACATAAAAATTAAAAAAATATATTTAAAAACATGTTATTTAAGCTGCGTGTCATGGTGTAGGTTTTTAGTCCCACTATTCAGGAGGCAGAGGTAGGCAGATCTCAGTGAGTTCAAGGCCAGCCTGGCCTATATAGTGAGATCCAAGTTAGCTGGGACTACAGAGAGACACAAAAAGCCCCTCCCCCCATCAAAAAAACATCAAGCTAGAGCAAAAAAGACAAAAACACTCCCTCAACTCCATAAAAAAAAACATATGGAAATCAAGAGGTAGACATTCATCACAAAATATTGCAAGCGCCTGGGTTTGATACAGAAACCATAAAACTGAAAAANTATATATCTTATATATGTATAATTCTACTGAGTTTGTATGCTGACACTTGTTGTAAGTGCACATATGTCAGCAGGGCGGAGGTCAGAAGAAGTATCAGATGTCAGATCCCCTGGGAAAATTGTAAGTTTGGACCGTTGCTAGCTGTTCTCTGGGTGCTGGGAATCGAAACCCAGGTCCTCTGAAAGCACAGCCAATGCTCTTAACAGATGAGCCATCTCCCCAGCCATCGATATGCTGATAGATATATAGAAGATAGACGATAGATAGATAGATAGTACCTAGACCAATTATAATTGTGATGGGACAAACATGGAGAGATTTTTTTTTTTTTTTCATAAGTAGCCTTTTTCCCAAGTTTGGCGATCAAACTTACGTTATAACGTTTGGTAGCAAGCACTTTTTACTTGCTAAGCCATATCACTGGCCTCCAAAGGGAGCATTCTTTTGTTTTTGAGACAGGGTCTCCCGTTAGCCCCAGCCTCTACCGAAAACAACTCACATGTCGAGCAGGCTGGCTTGAAACTCCCAGCAGCTCTCTTGTTTTGCCCTCCTAATTGGTGGAAATAAAGGGGTGAGCCACCACAACCAACTCGGATTAACTTTTTTTTTTTTAATCTTATTTTTTATTTAGTAACTTTTTTTTTTTTGCATTTTTGAGACAGGTTCCTTTTAGTACAGGTGTCCGGAGGCTAGTCTGTAGGACCAGGGCTGGTCTTGAACCAAGAGGTATCCCCCTATCTTTGCCTCATGAGTGCTGGGATTAAGGAGTGCCACACCACACCTGGGGTTGTTTTATTTTTTATTTTTTTTCTGTGTATGAATGTACAGTCGCATGTATGTTTGTGCATTCATGCAATGTACAAGGTTCCGACGAGGGTGTTGAGTTCCCCGGGAAATGGAGTTAAAGACAGTCTCAGCCGCCATGTGGGTGCTGGGAATCGAACCCAGGTCCTCTGCACAGAGCAGCCAGTGCTCTCAATCGCTAGGCCATTCTCCATCCCAAGAGCATTTTTAAAAAATACATTTACTTCTTCAGGGTTACTTACAACATGTGACGAAAAGAAGACAACCTGGGGGAGTTTCTCTCCTTTCACATGTGTACTCCCTCTCCAGAGATTGAACTCAAGTGGTCACGAAAGTTAGCAGGCTTGGCGGTAAGGACCTTCACCCACTGAGCCATCTCATTGGTCCCCCTAAAAGAGCATTTTTTTTTTTTTTGGTCTTTTTGAGACAGGTCTCCCGTAGCTCTGATGTCCTGGAACTTCACTCTGTAGACCAGGCTGGGGGGCCTGAAATAACTCACAGAGATCAAACCTGCCTCTGCATCCCACGTGCTGGGACTAAGGGTGTGCCCAGCTTTTCCTTCTTTTTATTTATTAATTTATTATTCTATTATTTATTGTATATGTCATATTTTTTTATTTTTTTTTCTATGTGTATTTATGTACTGTCTGCGTGTCAGGTTTTGGCACCCTGTGTCTGTTGTATGCACGAACGTTCCGAGACAGAGCATAGTGTCGGATTCACCCTGCGAACTGGAGTTCTGGAATTGGATTTTCAGACGGTTTTCAGCCTCATGGTGCTGGGGGATCGAACCGGGGTCCCTCTGTATAAGAAGCGGTCGGCGCTCTTAACCTAGGCCATCTCTCAGCCCTTATTTATATATTTTTATGTCTATTGAATGTACTGTTGCATGTAGGTTGATGCACAAATGTGTCATGCAATGTCCGCGGAGGTCAGAATTCAGCCTCAGATGATTTACTTTTAAATCAAAAGAGTCCAGGTAGGTGGCATAGAATTGTAATTGGAGATGAGATGAGTATGGGGGAGAGAGTTAGAGACCAGCCTGGGCTATTAGTAAGACCCTGTCTTATTTACAAACAAACAGAACACTCTAAGAAAAGCGGAGCAGAAAGGCGAGGGGCCAAGAAGAAGTGGAAGCAGCCAGCATGGACACTTCCTCTAGGTTGAACTGTGGGCTTCATTGCACATGGGCGGCGTCGGATTCCTCTGGAACTGGAGTTATACGGACATTTCTCACCATGTGGGTGCTGGGGATCGAACCCGGGTTTTTCTCTGCAAGAGCGTCGGTGCTCTTAACCCGCTAGGTCTCTTCTCTCCAGCCCCCTGAAATACTATTAAAGTCATGTTGGAGAGATGGTTCGGTGGTTAAAGCGCATTGGCTGCTCTTGCAGCAGACACAGGTTCAATTCCAGGCCCCAACATTGGCGTGCCTTGCTTGAACCATCCATCACTCCACTTCCAGGGATTCTGACACCCTCTTCGGACTTTGTGGCATTGCCTAATGTGGTTGCTTACCGTGCCGGCCATCTGCTCGTGCACATACCTACACCTAAGCCGCTCGGGCGTGGTGGGCACGCCTTTACTCCTAGCCCCTTTGGGCGGCAGCGGGCAGAGGCAGCCGGATCTTGTGCGTTCCGGCCAGCCTGGTCTACAGCGGAAGTTCCCCCGGGTGGGGTGGGGGTGGGGGGGGGGGGTTGGGCCAAAAACCCCCCCCCCCCCCCGTGGGACTTACAGGGAGCCCCTGTCTCCCAACGACCCCCCCAACAAACCCCGCCTCCACCCCCCCACCCCATACGAACGTATCTTTTTTGTCTTTTTGCGACGGGTTTCTAGCTAGTCCCCGCGTCTTGGCCCTCTCTTCTTCGCCCGGTGGCCTTTCCCCTCCCCGGAGCTTCCTGCCTCTGCCCTCCTGCCTCTGAATCCGAGGTGTGCCAGTCCCTGCCTGGCTGTACAGTGTTTCTTCCCTATTTTTTTCTTTCTCCCCGCCCCCCCCCCGGCGGCGTGGTGGCGCCCCCCTTCCTCCTAGCCCTTGGGAGGCCGCGGCCGGTGGCTTCTTTGTGCGTTCCCGGTCCCCGCCTCGGTCTCCCCCGCGCCCGTTCCTCGGCCCGCTGGGGCTCCCCGCTGGGCCCTGTTCCCCCCGCCCCCCCTCCCTCCCCCCCCCCCCCCCCTCCCTCCGCCCCTCGCTCCCTACATCACTCCCCTCCCCCGCCCCCCCCCCGACCTCCTATTTTTTGGTCTTTCCGCCCGGGTCTCCTGTCGCCCTCGCTGTCCCTGGGCCCCTCCCCTCTGCGCCCCCGGGCTGGCCTTTTCTTGCCCTCCCCCCGCTCTGGTCGCTCTGGGCCTCCCCCGTGGCTCGGCTTCCCGGTCGTTCTGCCTCCCCCCCCCCCTGCCCTCCCCGCCCCTCTCTTCCCGTCCCTGCCCCCTGTGCTTTGGCTTTTGTTTGTTTGCTTGTTTCGGGCCCCGGTTTTCTCCCCATTGTAGCTCAGGCTGCCTCCAACACATTAACCACCAGATGACCACAGATATGTATGGGCCACTGTACACAGAAAAAGATCTGAAATTCTCCTAGATTTGCTTGGGAAATTTTGTATGAAATTGCACAAATCTTCAATAAAAAAAAAAAAAAAAATTGGCTTTGAAAAAAAAGTCATATCCATAAAAAAAAATCTGAAAATCAAAATAAAAAAACTCCTCGCTCACATTGTGTGTATTTTATTCAAACTTGTGTGTGCGGAACTGGAACTATGCACCTATGTACGTGCCTTGAAGCCAAAGAGGACATCAGTGTCCTCCTCTGTCACTCTCTGCCTTATTCCTTTGAGAAAGTGTCTGTCAGTAAACCTGGGCTAGGCTGGCAGCCAGAAACACCCAATGGTTTTCTTCCTGTCTCTGCCTCCACAGTGCTAGGGTTACAGGCTGGGTTAAATGCATGACCACAACCAGGATGTTTGTTTTGTTTTTGTTTTGGTGTTTTGCGATCAGGGTCTCCCTGTACGCCCCCAGCGTCTGGAACTCACTCTGTAGACCAGGCTGACCTTGAAACTCACAAAGATCTGCCTGCCTCGCCTCCCAAGTCCTAGGATTAAGTCGTGCGGTCAACCACGCCCGGTTTGTTGGTTTTTGGTTAAGCACTTGGGGGTGGGGTGGGGTTGTGTTGGTGTTTGGGGTGGTCATTGGGGTGCGCGGTTTGTGTCGTTTGTTGGGGGTGGTTGTACAAAAAAAAAACCAAAACAATCGTCGGTATCTCATGCTTCATGTGTGCTCAGGAATCACTCTTATGCACAGTTCATCTCTCCAGCCCCCCAGCCCTCACATATTTATTTGTAAAGTTTTTAGCTTGTCATTACCCCTACAGCTGTCACTCAGCCTGCGTTTTTTTTTTTTTTGGGGGTGTGGTCTCTCCCTGTAGCCCCCAATTAGCCTGGGACTCGATATGTAGACCAGGCGGACTGAAAATACATAGAGCCACCTGCCTCTGCCTCCTGAGTGCTGGGATTCACAGGCAGGCATGTGTCACCATTGGCGGTTCAAGACATTTTTTTTTTATCGCTGTATGAAGTGTTACTGTATGCATGTAGGTCTGTGCACCCGTGTCGTGCAATGCCGCGGATAGGGTCCAGAAGAGGGTCTCGGATTACCCTGGAAACTGGGTTCTCCTGGAATTGGAGTTACAGAGCGGTTCTCAGCCGCCATGTGGTGTGGGGATCGAACCCGGGTCCTCTCAAGAGCAGTCGGAGCTCTTAAACCGCTAACGGCCATCTCTCAGCCCCCGCTTCAAGACATTTTTAACCCACACCATCTTTCTTATTTATTTTATTAATGAGGCTCTGCCCGCAATTGTATTAAGTGTCCACTGCGTGTTTATACTGTGGGCCAGAAGAAGATCCCCTGGAACTGGAATTAAGGATGGTCCTTAGCCGTCATGTGTGCTGAAAACTGAACTGAGATGAAGTTCTGCCCCAGCCTTCTTAGGGAAGGATGGATACCTTTTCCCAAACTGGAGTTTCCCAGCTGTCCTGGAACTCACTATGTGGACCAGGCTGGCCTTGAACTCAGTGATCCACCTGCCTCTGTTTCCCAACTGCTGGGATTAAAGGCATTTGCCACCACACCCTTTAAAGTTTTTACTTGATTCTCCTTCAGTACATGTGGCATTTGGAACTATCTCTGCTGGGGATGGAGAGATGATCCTGAAGTTAAGACCACTTGCTGCTCTTACAGAGACCTGGATTTGGTACCCCTAAAAAAGCTGGGGCAGAGCTTTATCTGCTGACAAGCATTCCAAGTCTGCTAGTTCATCCCCAGCTCCATTTTTCAGATCGGATGATTGAAAAGAGGTTCAGGGAGGCAGAAACGGGCTTGTGATCCCTGCTCCTTGGTTCCTAGGGAAGGTTTCTCTCCAAACCTTATGCTCCCCTACACGTTTCTCCAGCATCATCACTCCAACTTCAATTCATGTTGATTACCCAACAGGGAAACTTACTCAGCTTGAAAATGTCACATGGTAGCCGGGCGTGGTGGCGCACGCCTTTAATCCTAGCACTGGGAGGCAGAGAGGCAGGCAGATCTTTGTGAGAGTTCCACGGCCAGGTGGTTACAGAGTGAGTTCCAGGACAGCTGGGACTTACAGGAGGAGACCCATCCACCTTGTCTCGAAAAAAAATGCACACCAAAAAAAAAAAAAAAAAAAAAGGGAAAAAAAAAAACAAGAACAATGTCACCATGGAGGGGCTGGAGCAGATGGCCCTAGGAGTTAAAGAGCGCGAACTGCTCTTGCAGAGGACCCAGGTTTTTAACTTCATTCTCGCTCCCCATGCACCCACGTTGGTGGCGCGAACTGTTTAGCTTTCATTCAGGGATCTGGAACCTCTTTGCCTCCGCAGCTTTGCACGGGAAACGTGTGCCCAAAACTCGCATGCAGACAGTAATTCCCCATAAGTAAATAAATAAATAACTAAATAAAATAAATCAATAAATAAAACAAACAAATGGAAACAGACAATTCCAACCATGTTGGGAACAGAAAAAATGCAAGAAGCACTCTTTTCAAGTCCAAAGAAAGCCAAAATATATGTAACTGGATTTCTAGCAGCTGGCTCAAGGCAGCCTTGAGCTGTCTCTACCTGCCAGGTAATTTCTGTTTTATGTATTTTCCCATCTACATCAGAGATGAATGGATTCGAAGTCATGAGTCAGCTAACTGAAGCAAGGGAGAGTTAAGAAGCCAAACAGCGGGGCGTGGTGGCGCACGCCTTTAATCCTAGCCACGGGAGGCAGGGCAGGTGGATCTTGTGCGTTCAAAGCCAGCCTGGTATCTACTGGTGAGTTCCAGGACAGCGGGGCTACAGGAAACCCTGTCTCAAAAAGTACTCACAAAAAAAAAAAAAAAGTCAAACTGATGCAGCTATCTGTACTTGCCCACAGCCCAGCCCCTCAAGGTGGGGACTTCAGGCAGTTCATATCCGGCCTCCTCCTCTGTATTTGTCGCCACTGAAGTGGACAACTCTACACCCAGGGAAAAGGATGGGAATCATCCTCATTGTTCTACCCCTCTACTGGCTCAGGATCAGGTAGGGAGAGGTGCTCAGTTGCCATCAACAACTATGGGAATGAATTAGGACATGAGCTAGAGGCTTTTGTCCCATATTTATCACTCACAAAGCCTCTCAGAAGAATTTTCAAAGGAACACATAGATGCACATACATACACACAAATACAAAAAATAGAGCCAATGTGGTGGTGCACACCTTTAACCCTAGCATTTGGGAGGCAGAGGCATTCGAAACTCTGAGAGTTCAAGGCCGCGGTCTACAGAGTTGCGTTCCAGGACAGCTGGAGCTACAGGGAGACCCTGTCTCAAAAAGAAAAAAGAAAGAATAAAAAGACCAAAAGTAGATGGAGCAAGAAGCCCTGTTAAGGGGCCGGGCATGGTTGGTTCATTTGCCTTTATATCCTAGCACTTAGCGGATGGCACAGAGGCAGGGCGATCTTCTGTGAAGTTCATAAGCAGCCTGGTCCTTACAGAGTAGAGTTCGACGCTGTCGTGCCAGGCCATCATGAACAGGCCAAGGAGACCCTGTCTTGAGAGGAAAGACAAAAAAAAAAAAATCAAAAAAAAGCCTTTTTTTTTTTTTTTTTTGAGCTGGGCATGGTGGCCGCACGCCTAATCCTGTACTTGGGAGCAGAGGCAGGCAGATTCTTGTGAGTTCAAGGCCAGGCTGGTTCACAGAGAGAGTTCCCGGCTAGCTGGGCTACAGGCGGAGACCCTGTATTGAAAGACAAAAAAAAAAAAAAAACAACAGTGGGCAAATCTCTTGGTAAGTGGACCAAGGACAGTGAAAATCCAGCTAGTATTAGAGGATAGAATGCCAGGGGCCCATGGTGTACCATGGTGAGACAGTTAATCCTGTGGTCCTGTAGAACAGAGCACTCATCAAAGGCAAAGCTTTGCAGGACCTAGTAGTTCCAGTCATAAAAGAGTGCAGAGATCATAGTAAAGTCAAGTCAGGGCAGTTGTGCTAATGGCTGTGCAGTGGAGCAATGCCCACAGGAGGCCCCCATTGGTAGGTACGCTAAGTCAGTGAAGCTCAGATTATGTATGTGCATCGTCTCCAGGAAGCAGAGACCACCAGCCAAGCATATTACATGACGGTCCCTTTGGTGGCAAAAAAATATTAATAAGTGAGTTGGAAACATAGCTCAGTGGTAGAGTACTCGCCTAGAATTGGTGAGACCTTGGGTTTCAGGATCACAGCTTCACCCCCCAAAAAATTAAGATACTTACATTCATCTTTATATTTACCCCTTAAGTTTTCTTTTTCCTTGGTCTTTTTTTTTTTTTTTTTTTTTTTTTTTTTTTGTCTACCAGTAGCTCACGTTGTTCTGGAACTCACTCTGTAGACCAGGCTGGCCTGAACTCACAACGATCCCACCTGCCTCTGCCTCCAAATGCTGCTGGGATTAACGTGTGAAACCACCATGCCGGCACTCTTACAAGTTTATTTGTGTCTCTTTCATAATGTATGTAACAAGTATTGTAGCACTTGGACATAATTCATAAGTAAATACATATAAGCATAGTCAGGGTTTCTCAGACAGAGGTTTGCAAACAAACCTACAGAGCTGCAAGGCTTATGGCCTAGAAGGAACCTTCTAGAGCTACATTAGAATACCAACTCAAGCCAGAAAGTATCCCAAGGGAAAACCTCAGGAAAGTGAGTTTGTTCCACATTCTTTCTCTCCTTATCACTTCCCCCAACACAGAAAGGAAATACCTTGGTTTTTGTTTTTCTCTATTTATTTTTACATTTTTAAAATTTATTTCTGTAGTGCTAGAATTTACTGTCTGCCATTGCAAGGTTTTTGCACCTGTGTCGTTCAATGCAGCGGAGGTCAGAAGGGGGTTCTCGGATTCCCCTGGAAACTGGAGTTCTCCTGAATTGGAGGTTCAGACGGTTTCAGCCGCCATGAGGTGCTGGGGATCGAATCGAACCCGGGTCCTATAAGATGGGGTCAGCGCTCTTAACGCCTAGGCAATTCTCTCCAGCACGGGGTTTTGTTTTTAAACCCCACTGTCGGTCCCAGGGTATTTGAACTCTGATCCTCACACTTGGCGACCCCCCCCCCAAGTTTGTCCCCGTGCCTTTACCTGCCTGTATTAGTCGGGGTTCTCTGAAGAAACAGGAGCAACAGGATGAGTATATATCACTATATACAATTTATTGATATGCTTTCCCGTGCCGGAGCTCAACTGTAGTGCCGAACTGGAGAGGCGGGAATCCAGGAACTGCTCAGTACACAAGGCTGAATGTATCAGTAGTTCCAATCTAGTCCTGAAGGCCCAAATGGATTCCACGAGACTCCGCCGGTTCTCATTACACGCTGGGATCCGAAGGTTGATCACAGCAGCAAGACAAACTCCACCAGTGAGAGAAGCCAGCCGCAGGAGGAAAAAAAAAGGGACCAGCTCACCGCTGTCATGGCCCTTAATACTGCCTGCCAGCAGAAGGTTATACCCACATTTGGGGTGGGCCATCCAGGTTGGGCTTGTCCCAATCAGAAAGACCATTGTTTCTTTTATTTGTTCCTTAGTTCAGTCGAGTTGACACCCAGGTTTAACAATCACAAGTCCACCCTTGTCAACTTGAAACACAAAAAATAGCCCTCTGCCTTACAATGTTTTCAATTGCAAACGATGGCATGGTCATAATTCCACCAAACATTGTATAAGTATCTCATGTGCAATAGCCAAGCATTATATCTTAGAGTAGGTGGTTATGTCCTTGAGACAAGAACTTGGTCCTTCAGTATCTAATAACCTAAATATAAACACTTAACACATATCTCAGTTGCACATTCAAAAGGGAAACACAAGTATCCACTTAATATACATATATATCTATAATAACCATAATATATATATGTGTACTCTATAATATATATATATATCTATATATTAATATAAATATAAATAAATAAAAAAAAAAAAAAAAAAAAAAAAAAAAAAAAAAGTTAATATCTATTATAATCCCCGTTTCTGCAACTGGTCCCAAGGCCTCAGCTGATATTTATGACTACCTTCTTGTATTACCCATTCTGTATTTCTTCCCCCATCAGCAAGCACCTCTGCAAGTCTTGGCTCTTTACCTGGAGGAGTGACCCTTACCTTCATCCATGAACGGTCTGGGCCATTTATTGTCCGTCTGGTTTGGGTTGTTGGCGTTTCCCATTAACCTTAATCAAAGGACATGGTAGCACAGGAAGGCGGCCTACAGCATCTCCTGCCTTCTAGACTTAATCTTCCTTGCCCTCATTTTGTAGAAAAAGTCCAATTTCTCCATGGTAGTCTGGATCAATCACTCCTCCTACTCCTGTTATTCCTTCCTTAGCTGTTTGGCTTAAGGGCAGTAGAAGCCTGAAGTGTCCAGGGGGAAGTCTTAGCTTCCAGTTCAATGGAACGTTTGCTGTCTCTCCTGGCAAAAGCACTCCTCCCTTTTGAGCCAAAACATCTAGACCAGCAGAATGCAAGGTATGGGTAAGGAAGCAAAAATTTTCCTACTGGGTCATTAGGGGTGATAGTGAGTGAAATCATTCCCACTTCCACCCTTGGTTCCTGGACCCATGAATTCTGGCATAGGAGAAACAGTACCATATAGTGGACGTTGATTCAAAGCATATACTGCTAGCTGGAGAACCTTGCCCCACCCCTCCAGGGTATTGCTACAATTGGCGCTGTATCTGTGTCTTCAAGAGGCCATTTTCATCGTTCTATCAAGCCAGCATCTTCTGGGTGGTTGGGAACATGGTAAGACCAGTGGATGCCATGACCTTGGGCCCACTGTTGCACTTCTTTGGCCGTGAAGTGAGTTTCTTGGTCTCAACGAAGCACTGCTGTGAGGATTACCATGACGGTGGATAAGGCCTTCCGTAAGTCCCTGGATGGTAGTTTGGCAGAAGCATTACATGGGGCAGGAAAGACAAATACATAACCAGAATAAATATCTACTTCCTGTAAGAACAAAAAGCTGTCCCCTCCATGATGGAATGGTCCAATGTAGTCAACCTGCCACCAGGTAGCTGGCTGATCACCCCTGGGAATAGCACCATATCGGGGGCTCAATTCTGGTCTCTGCTCTTGGCAAACCTGGCACTCGGCAGCAGCTGAAGACAGATCAGCCTTGGTGATTGTAAGTCCATGCTGTTGAGCCCATGCAAACATCAATCTTTGCCACCTGGCCAATTGTTCATGGGCCCTTGAGCAACAACAGGGATAGCTGGAGAAAGAGGATGACTATCCACAAAACCAGTCATCCGATCTACTTTATTATTAAAATCATCCTCTGCTGAGATACCTTTTGATGAACATTTAAATGAGAAACAAGTATCTTCACATCCTTAGACCATTCAGAGAGCTCTATCCATTTACTTCTCCCCCCCAAAATGTCTTTCCTCACCAATTTTCAGCAATGCTACTTCCAAGTCTCTGACCATCCAGCCAAAACATTGGCTACAGCCCATGAATCAGTCTATAAATGAACCTCTGGCCATTTTCCTTGCAGGCAAAATGCACAACCATGTGCACGGCCCGAACAGTTCTGCCCCTGTGAAGTAATTTCCTTCACCAGGTTCCTTTAGGGTTTTGTCTAGAAAATTGCTGTACATGCTGAGATAGTCCACCTCTGCGTGGTGCCTGCGTAGCGTTGCAGAACCATCAGTAAACCCAGGCCCTAGTCTTCTCTTTCTCAGTCAACTGATCATAGGGAAAACCCCATGCAGCCATAGGTGCATGCTTAAGCCCAGGGACATTGGTAACAGGTGTGGGAACCATAGGCATTTTGGGCAACTTCTTCATGTAGTCTGCTTGTGCCCTCAGGGTCCGCCCGGGCCCTGTCACGTATGAACCACTTCCATTTGATAATGTACTGTTGCTGTGCACTTCCTACTTTATGGTCTGGTGGTTCAGATAACACCTAGTTCATGATGGGCAGCTCAGGTTCATGGTGACTTGGTAGTCCATTGTCAAACGTTCAGTTCCACTAAGGCCCAATAGCAAGCTAAGAGATGTTCTCTCAAAAGGAGACCTAGTTGTTTGCCTGATATGAATGGTAGAGCCTTGCTCCAAAATCCCAAGGCCTCCGCTGTGATTACCCTATGGAAGCCTGCCACAGACTCCAGTCGGCATCTCTATCTGCCACTGCTACCTCAAGATCATTGGTTTGTGAATTATGGCCCTAGGCAGCGTAGCCTGCACTGCAGCATAGACCTGTCTGATAGAGAGCATTCTTTGTTCCCAAAGTCCCCATCAAAGGTTTGTTGCCTTCGGAGTCACCTGATATATGGGTCATAGTATAGTAAAACACACCGCTGAGGATGTTCTGCTCAGAATCCAGAAAGGCCCACTAAACGTTGTTGTGCTTCTTTCTTGGTGAGGGAGGGGCCAGGGCAACAACTTATTCTTTACCTTTAGAAGGAATGTCTCTGCATGTTCCACACACTGAAATCCTAGAAATTTCACCGAGGTAGATGGCCTTTGATTTTTAGTTGGATTTATTTCCATCCTCTCATGCACATATACTTTACCAACAAAAATGCCTGACGAGTGCTCCTCTCGGTTCACTGGTGGCCAAGCACAGAACATCATCACTCTAGTGGCCCAGTGTGATATTTTGTGGAACAGTCAGGCGATCAAGATCCCTCTAACTAAGTTATGGCACAACGCTGGAGAGTGTACCCCTGAGGTAAGACAGTAAAAATGTATACTGTTGGCCTTGCCAGCTGAAAGCAAATGCTTCTGGTGGTCCTTACGAACCAGTATTGAGAATAAAACTTTGGCCAGATCAATAGCTGGCGCCCCCCCCCCGGGGCCCTAACAGGGGTCCCAGGAGACATATTAATCTCAAGTAAGGACACCATCTGGTACAGCGGCTGCAATTGTTGTCACTACTTGGTCGAGTTTTCAATAGTCAACTGTCATTCTCATGATCCATCTGTCTTTTGCACAGGCCAAATGGAGAGTTAAATGGAGATGTGGTAGGAATCACCACCCCTGATCTTTCAAATCCTTGATAGGGGCATTAATCTCTGCAATCCTCCAGGGATACGATACTTGTTTTTGGGTTCATATTTTCACCATTAGAGGCCAAAAAAACACCAATGGTTTCATTTGGCCTTTCCAAACATAATAGTCCTCACTCCACAGATCAGGGAATCAATGTGGGGATTCCGCCAACTTCTAATTATATCTAACCCAATTATACATTTTGGGACCTGAGGAATTAAATACCGTGATGCGTTCATGGGACCCAACTGGCCCACATGCGTCGGGGACTTCAGCCAAAAATCCTGTAATCACCTGACCCTCTCTTCGGCTGCTGGAGAGAAGATTCTTTTCCAAAGCATACTTGGAAACTTTTAAACTGATATTTCAAATCTGGAGCTGGTCAATTTTATCACCAAGCTCATATTTTGTTTCTATCCAGTTTATCCAGACATTTGCTAGGGCAACAGTTTGGCCACATTCATTATTTTCCTTATTTTTCCGAAATTTCTCGAACGTTTTTTATATAGAGTCGTAAAATTCCTTGCTTCTCACAGAGGTGAGTTAGATGAGTCAAAAGGATCTATCTCCATAATTAGATCAAATCGCTCTGCACCAAGGATTGTCATTTCTCTTCTTGTCACCAGGAGAGCCTTCAGTAGGAACTCTAGGCTTCATTGGGTTGGCTCCGGAAACTACCAAGCCCACTAAAGCAATTCATCCTTCTCAATTCTGTTTCTCTAGAACCACTTCTGGTACCGAAATCTGTATTAGTCAGGGTCCTCTAAAGAAACAGAACGAACAGGATGAGTATTATTAAATATATAAATTTATTGATTTGCTCACGTGACGGAGCTCAAACAGTAGCGCTGAACTGGACAGGACGAGAATCCAGGGAACCGCTCAATCCACAAGGCTTCTGGATGTCTCCACGCGAGTCCAGTTCAGTGCTGAATGCCCAATGGATTCCAGGAGATCTGCCGGTCTCAGTACACGCTGGGGGATCCGAAAGGTTGATCAAAGCAGCAAGACAAACTCAACAGATGAGAAAAAAATAAAATATCCTTTCGATAAATTTAAAAAAAAAAAAAGGGACCAGCTCCCGCTGCTGTGGCCTTAAATACTGCCTGCCAGCAGAAGGTAACACCCACATTTGGGGTGGGCCATCCGGGTTGAGGTGGTCCAATCAGAAGACCCTTTTCTCTTATTTGTTCCTTAGTCCAGTCAAGTTGACACCCAGGATTAACCATCACACCTGCTGAGCCAACTTGGCTCTCCTATTTATTATCTCCACTCCCTCATTTGTTGATTTTTAATGATTTACTCATTTTATTTCATGTATATGTTTTTCCTGCATGAATATAAGTGCACCGCATGTGTGTAATGCCCAAGGAAACTATAATAAGGCATAGGATCTCATGAAACTAGAATTACAGAGGGATATGAAACTTCATGTGGGTGCTGGGAATTGAAACAAGTTCTTCAAAACGACAGTAAGTGCTCTTTAACTGCTGAGCTATTTTTCTAGTCCTTTGTTTTTTTGTTTTTTTTTTAACATTTTAATTTTATTTATTTTTGTATGTGTATGAATGTGCTGTCTGCATGTAAGTTTGTGCACCCATGTCGTGCAATGCCATGGAGGTCAGAAGAGGGTCTTGGATTCCCCTGGCAGTGGAGTTCTCCTGGAATTGGAGTTACAGACAGTTTTCAGCTGCCATGTGGATGCTGGGGTTCGAACCTGGGTCCTCTGCTCTTAACTGCTAGGCTATCTCTCCAGTCCTCTAGTCCTTTGTTAAAGGGTAGGTCTCACTTTATAGCCTCTGTCCTGGAACTCACTAGGTAGACCAGGCTGGCCTCAAGTTTTCAGAGATCCATCTGCACCTTCCAAAATGATGGGATTAAAAGCATGTACCACTGTGGTGTCGCTGTGCCACACATGGAGGTGGACACACAAACCTTGTCCACAGAGAAAAGGGAAAACACAGAAAAAAGAAAAAAACCTTGGGGCCAAAGGCTGATAACCTTTCCACTGCCCACCTGTCTCATCTAACATCTACACAAGGCAATGCCCTATCGGCACTCCCAGATCCTCCGGGCTGCTGCCTGATAGGCACTCTAAAGACTAATGCCAGACTGTCACCTGATAGGTGCTATACAGTCTAGCTCTACAGTCTAATGCCAGACCGTCACCTGATAGGTGCTCTACAGTCTAATTCCCACCAGGGCACTCCCTTACCACACAGCACAGTTGGTAACCTGATAGGTCTCCATCTAGCCCCACACCAGATTGCCGGGTTGGAGTCTCTGTCATTCACAGCATTATGGTTTTATACCCAGAGTGATATCATATCTCAGGGCCTGATTTCAGACCCCGTGCCTCATGTTCCATAACATCACCAGTACTTGTCAATGCCTTTGATCCCAAGGTGTCACACGGGTTTGCTAATACACATGCAAATCCTGCCTAAGGCCAGGTTTTGGTGTAAACAGACAAGCAGGTGATTTAGCACAAAAGAAGCCACAGGTGGCCTCCTTTTTACCTACATACCACCACACTCAGACACTTTATTACTATTTTTTTTTTTTTTTTTTTTCTTTGGTGTTTTCGAGACAAGGTATCCCTTTAGCCACCAGCTGTCCTGGAACTCACTCTGTCGACCAGGCTGGCCTTGAACTCACTAAAGATCTGCCTGCCTCCTGCCTCCCAAGTGCTATAGGATTAAGGCATGGCCACCGCCCGGATTATTCTTATTTTTTAAACATTGTTTTAAATTTATTTATTTTGTATGTGTCTGAACGTACTGTCTGAATGCAAGTCCGTGCACCCGTATCGCGCAACACTGCGGAGGTCAGAAAAGGAAGCTGTGTCCCCTGGAACTGGAGTTGGATCCCCTGGAACTTGAGTTTTAGTTAAAGCCGGTCTTTCTACTGCCTGTGGGTTGCTGGGGACTCGCACACCCTTGTCCTCTGCAACGAGCGGTTTGCACTTTACACCCCTAGTGCCATCCCTTCCGCCCCACACTTCTATTATTTTTCAAATTTCCTCTTCATTCATTCATTCATTTCATTCATTCAATTTGTGATACCGAGTCTCTCTCGTCAACCCAAGATATTTGGAATTCAGGTACTGCTAGGACGATGATTTCACAGAGACTCTACCTCGCCTCTGCCTTGGAAGGCTAGGGCATTAAAAAACCGTATCACCTTTTTGTTTTGTTTTTGGTTTTTTGGGGGGGGTTCTTTTTTTTCTTTTTCTTTTTTTTTAACGGCGTCTCCTTTTTGTTGTTTGTTTGTTTGTTTGTTTCCGCTGGCCTGGAGCTGCTTGTAGACCAGGCTGGCCTGAATTCACAGGATCCGCCTGCTCTGCCTCCCCCGTGCTGGCCTAAACAAGGCCTGTTGCCACCAACCTGGCTTTTTTT
The DNA here is from genome assembly GCA_009823505.1 of Rhizomys pruinosus. Lineage (NCBI taxonomy): Eukaryota > Metazoa > Chordata > Mammalia > Rodentia > Spalacidae > Rhizomys > Rhizomys pruinosus. The sequence goes on from VZQC01000060.1 coordinate 19,169, forward strand.
TTTTTTTTTGTTCCAGCTTATTTGTTTTAGACAGGCTTTTACACTATAATCAAGACTGGTCTAGAACTTACTGTAGCCAGGTTGGCCTTCAGCTCACTGAATTTCCTCTTCTTTTTCAATGTTTGAAATTCCAAGTGCTGAGCCCACCAGACCCGAAAACTAATCAACTTTACAAGGGACTTTCGGGGAAAACAAATATCCTGACCTAGAAGAGTCTATTATAAGAAGGAAAAAGAGTCCCAGCTAGAACTCCACAGAGATGTGGTAAGCCTGGTCCTGTAAGGGTTCCGGAATTTAAATTGTGGTAATCCACCGTGAAGTACAGCATCTTCTGATGCTCTAGCCAAAGTGTGTTGATTGCATAGTCTCTGTTCCCCTGGGTGGCTATGTACAGATCCCAGACTGGAGCACTTAACAAGGAAAAAACACAGGATCTCTTTCATAATGTAAGTAACATTTTAGTCCTGCAGAACAGGGACAATCCAGATTACATACCTATACGCTATACAGAGTGGACTTTTGTTTTCTTTTTTTTTTATGTCGAATGAATGTTGGCAGGATGTGTGTAATGTGCACCCATGGCATGCATTAGCCTGGAGGTCAGAGGTCAGAAGAAAAAGGGGCAGAGTCTGGCCGGGGCGTGTGCTGGGAATCAAACTGGGCCCTCTGAAGGAGCAGTTCACATGCTCTTAACCCTGAGCCATTCTTTCTAGCCCGTTTTTGTTCTGTTTGTTTAATAGGTTTTGTCCCCAGGTGTGGTGGTGCATTGCCTTTGATCCCATTTACTTGGGCGCAGAAGCAGGTAGGATCTCTGTTGGTTCAAGGCCAGCTGGTGCTACACACAGCAATTATAGGCCCAGCTTGGTGGCTAACAGAGAGGAGAGAGGAGAGAGATAGGAGAGGGCGCCGAGACGAGAGAGAGAGAGAGAGAGATGGAGTGAGGGGGGGCGCGGCTGGTGGAGAGGGAGAGAGAGATAGGGGGAGAGAGAGAAAGAGACAAAATTTACCCCCACCCCCAAAACCAGGTTTGTCAGGTCATGGTAACATGCCTTGATTCCCCAGCAGAGGGCAGAGGCAAGCTGATATCTGTCAGTTTGAGGCCAGTCTCGTTTACATAGTAAATTCCAGACCAGCCAGTGCTACATAGGAGACTCTGTCTCAAAACAAACAATTTTCTTAAAAGGAATTTTCTTAAGTCGACCACAGTGGAGTGTGCCTTTTAGTTCTAGGGCTCTGGAAGTAGGGGCAGGGACAACACTTCTCTGTGAGTTTTAAGGCCAAGCCTGGCCTACATAGGGAGACATTTTTTCCAAACCAGCTGGAGCTAAGATACGAGCCCCTGTCTTCAAAAAAAAAAAAAGGACCAGAAAAAAAAGGGTGTGTGTTGGAAATATTGTCTCCAGCAAGATGGTTCAGCTGGTCAGCTGGTTAAGACACCTACCGCCAAACCTGACCTTTTTTATTTATTTCATTCTTTTATGTTGGTATGAGTGTTTACTGTCTGCATGTGGCGTTGTACACCTGTGTCAGCAATGATTGGAGCATCCGAAGAGGGTGTCAGATTTTCCCTGGAAAACTGAGTTAACGACAGTTCTTGGCCGCCATGTGGGTGCGGAAAATCAAACCCAGGTCCTTGCAAGAGCATTCAAGTGATTCTTTAATCCCTCGAGCATCTCTCCAAGCCCCCAAACCTGCCCTTTAGCTCCACCCCTGGGACTCACGGGATAGGAAGAAGAGAACAGATTCTTGCATGTTGTCCTCTGACCTTCAAAAGCATGCCACAGTATGTGTGCACCTACACTCACACATACACATAAAATTAATAAATAAATAAAATAAAATAAAGTAACTTCAACCGTAAAAATAAAAGTAGTAATTTTATATAACCCAGAAAAAAAAGGAGGTGAAGGAGTAAGAGGAAGATGGACTCAAGTTTTTAGGGGTTTGCAACCAAATCTACAAGACAGAAAACTTCTAGAAGAAACCACATTTATTTATTATTTATTTTTCTTCTTAATTTATTTATTTTGTATGTGTATGAATGTACGTAGCATGCAAGTCTGTGCACCTGTTGTGTGAATGCCGCGGATGTCAGAAGAGGGTCCAGCTTCACCTGGAACTGGAGTCTCCTGCGAATTGGAGCTTCAGAGGTTCTCAGTCCGCCATGTGGTGCTGGGATCGAACACGTGTCCTCTGCAAGAGCGGTGGCGCTCTTAACAGCTTGGCCTATCTCCAGCCCCTAGAAACACATTTAGAATCCCAGGTTATGGCCAAAAGTATCCCAAGGGGTTGGAAGGTGGACTAACCAGGATACCATGCCTCAGGCAGAGTCATGAGGACCACAGAGGTGACCAGAAACACCTCTCAACTTCCCACTGCTCGATACNATGATAATTAGGGACTATGCTAGGAAGGGAAGGGATTGGATTAATTAGGAACTTGTAAATTAAGCCTCCTCAAAGGACCAGTTGGGAAGAGACATATGCCCGAATGGGGAAGCCAGCACGGCTTATAAGCCTCAGTGAACCTGCAATAAAGTTGAGTTTTTGAGCTGTAACACTTTGACTCGACTCCCTGCCGTGATTGTTTTCGGTTCGGCAGCGCACTTGCTCTCCCCAGCCCCACTCCGTCGCGGGCCGACGGAGTGAAGATCTCCGGCGGCAAGGAAGCTAGAGGGGGTGGTCTTCACCAGCCACCTCTCTACGACCCCCGCAGTATCCCAAGGGGTTGGAAGGTGGACTAACCAGGATACCATGCCTCAGGCAGAGTCATGAGGACCACAGAGGTGACCAGAAACACCTCTCAACTTCCCACTGCTCGATACTAAGACAGGCCATCCATTGGTACAGCTGTCTGCACCTGCCTGGACGCTAGCAGGGACCCTGCCTCTGCTTGACAGCTGCCATGTCAGGGAGCCCGACCTACTGGGCGTGGGGACTGGAGCGGAAGGGTCTGGGGTCTGAGATTTCACCTCCCTCCGGCCTCAGCCAGTTCACTCCCGTTTCCAACGCGCCTCCACCCACCGGGGATTCACCCCTCAACCTGCCATCTTCCGGGTAACAAATGGGAGGGGAGGGAGCTGGAGTCGCAGGCTCCCAGGGCCATGGGCGGGGCTAGCCCAGGCAGATTGGGTGGGGCATGGGCCTTGAGCAAGACCTTGGGTGCTGCAGTCTTGGGCCTTGCAGGTACAGGTGCTTGGGCTTAGCTCCCACAGGTCGCACACACCTCGTCTTGAATCTGAGGTGCTTAAGATCCTTGTATCACGTCTGGGCCTTACAGCCACGTCTCCTGCTGAGTTCGGTCCTGCACACCAGGGAGCTTCGACCCTTCTGTGCCTACAGAACAGGGCCATGTGGGGGGAAGCAGGGCCCCTCTGCCTCCCATGAGGCATCTGAAGAGTGGGCAAACCATGCCTGAGGCCTGACCCTGGCTGACAAGCCTTGAAGATATGTCCAGTTAGGACTATGGAGCCTCTGGGGCTCAGCCTTCCAAGTACTGTCTAGCTGCCTCCTTTGTGAAGTTGTTATTGTTGGAGACATCTGTGTGATGACCCCTCCTGTGCCCACACTCCTATGAGCCAGGCTCCCACAGAACTTCCTGTATGCCTCTCCTTCCCCAATTAAACAGATTAAACCAGTGGAAGAAAACTGAAGGATTAAATTAATAGACTTTCTCGCAGAGTTACCTTGGGCAAATTACTCAGCCTCTCTGCTACCACTTCCTTCAGCTGTAAGATGGGAATGCTGTGAACACTCCATGTGTGGAGACAATGAATGAAAACTCCCTTTCCCAGCTGTTCAGAGCAGTTTCTGCCCTGTCTGCTAGGGAAAAAAAAAATCCATCACCAAGGCAAAGAATCTGGTCTTCTGTTACCTTGGTTTTTGTTGTTGTTGTTTGTTTGTTTGTTTGTTTCAGAGCTGAGGACCGAACCTAGAGCCTTGGGCTTGCTAGTTCTGCCACTGGTGGTGCACACCTTTAATCCTAGCACTTGGGAGGCAGAGGCAGGCGGATCTCTGTGAGTTCAGGCCAGCCTGGTCTACAGAGCGAGCTCCAGGTCAGCTGGGACTAAAAAGAAGATCCTGTCTCAAAAATACCAAAAAAAAAAAAAAAAGAAGACTTCCAGTATTGGTCTTCTAAGTTACCAGAATGTCCAGAGCACCGAATAGGCAGAGACAGGGGATTAACAGTAAATTGGGAGGGAAGCATCAGCCCCTGAGTTATTCCCAGGATCATCCTTGCCTATCTGAATTTCCCATCAAAACCAGCAGTTGGCCAGGCATAGTTGCACATGCTTGAAACCCCAATACTCTGGAAACTCTGGAAGGAGGATTATCATGAGTTGGAGGTCAGCCTGGGCTACATAGTAAATTTTTGGTTAAAAACAAACACAAAACACAAATTCAAAACAAAACAACAAAGCACACACAAAAGAAAGAAAAAGAAAAACTCAAGCAGTTGCAAACGCAGCAATTCATAACTTCATTTAATCCTCTGTAAAGGCATCCAGTCTGGAAAATTCCAGCTGCCCCAGAGGGTCTGGTTCAGATGGAACAGAGAAGCTTCTGGCTGTTGGCTCTGGCTTCAGGGTCTTGAGGAAGCCCATCTTCCCAATCAAAAGCAGGCTGTAGGTCTCCACTCTCCTCTTCCCATGCCAGACTCTGCTAGCACCTTCTATCCATTCCTTGCTTCACTGCTACCCCCAAACCAACATTGTGTAAGATCTGAGACTTCTTTGGCGATTGGACATGGGGTCCTAACCTGGCCCTTGTTCCACATAGGTGAGTGGTCAGACAAGCAGGCTTGTGTACCCAGGGCCTGGCAGGAAAGCTTCGTGGCCAGGCTCAAGACCCTGGGTCCCACCGAGAAATGTGCTCTTGAGCTGGAAAGGAAGCAGAACTGGATGAGGCGGTCCTGGAATAGGGACCCCAAACATGCTCATCTCAAAGTTTGCATGGCCAAGTTCTCTTGTAGAATGCCAAAAGCTTCTAAGAGGTGGATGCTGGGAGCCGACCTTGGGCCAGGTTTCACCTCTACCTTCCCCATCGCTTACTAGGCTGTAGGCAACTAGGGAACACTAAAGGATCTGACAGGTCCCAAGGTGGCAGGAAGAGAAGGACCTTGGAGAACTCTCTAGCAAGATGTAGCTCTAGTCCTGCTTCTCTGCATGGACTTGCTATGTCATACTGAGCCATCCTCATCCTCTGGGCCTCAGACAGCAGCATGTACAGGGGCCTGAACAGGACATCTTCTCTGACCCTATGTGTTCAGACACACTGTCCACCTACAAATTGGATATCCTAGCAACCCGGAGCTCACCATCAACTCATCAGTGGACAGTAATCAGAGGAGGGGAGCTGAGAGGGTGGTCTCACCAAACTGACAGATATAACGGTTTCGAGTTTTACAGCGCTGGTCATTCCAGTTGAAGGCGGCAGATGCCTGCAGTTCCACACAGTTGCCAAACCTGTGGGGCCAGGATAGAGGGGCTTGGGTGGAGGGATGAAGTTAGGAGTCTGGCAGGGTCTTAAAGCTCCACCCCATTAGGCCACCTGCATCAGAGAGGCCCAGGCACTTCCAGCTCCCATTCTGAATCCCATGCATTGCTTCTTAGGGAAGCTGGGAGGTCTGTGACCCCCCCCTCTAGTACAGTACTCAGCCACAGCAGGCAGTGGGGGTAGATAGGCCCACATCCTTTTTTTTTTTTTAATTTTTTTTTATTTTTGTATGTGTATGAATGTATTGTCTGCATGCAAGTCTGTGCACCCATGTCGTGCAATGCCGTGGAGGTCAGAAGAGGGTCTCAGATTCCCCTGGAACTGGAGTTCTCCTGGAATCGGAGTTACAGCCGGTTCTCAGCCGCCATGTGGGTGCTGGGGATCAAACCCGGGTCCTCTGCAAGAGTGTCGGTGCTCTTAACCGCCAGGCTATCTCTCCAGCCCCAGGCCCACATCCTTTTACCAGCAGGAGAACATATGTTAGAAGCCCACTCAGGCCTGTCTGCCACAAAGATGGACCAGGAGCAACATTTGGAGCCCTTAGTGACCCTCCTCCATTGTTGTGTCACTCCTGAGCTTTGAAGACCAGAACAAGGCCACATAACCAGAAGGGCCTCTGTACAGGACAGCTGGTGGGTCAGCCAGCAGGTGAATGTGTATGGGAAGAGGGAAGATGGATGGGTACCAGAACTGACACAGGCTCAGGGCAGGTGGGCAAGTGGGTAACAGAAGAAATGACAGCTCAGGGGACAACAGCAATGGTGCGTGGATGAAGCCTTCTCGAGTTGCTTCTTCCATGCACTGTGCCTTCTACACCTCCTTCAGTCTCAGCCCTGGGTCTACACCAGCTGGGCCCAGGCTTCCCTGGCACCTAGGTTCAGACCCTCAAAGGCTGGGTAGAGGTTCTTCATTAGTGTTTGAAGCTCAGCCAGGCAGGCCCAGGTGAGAAGTGGGCCCAGGGGAAGGTAGGCCCCCCACACTCACCCCTGGTTGTCAGGCTGTCCGAAGGCAAAACTGGTAAAGGATTGGTGCTCCCCGGTAGTCCAGCGGAAGGAGTCCTTAGCTACCTTGTAAGTGAGTCCTGGGCCGAGGTAGCCAACCATCTGAGAGTCTGAGACCCTGAGTGGAGGTCTGAGCCCAGGAGCTGCTGCACAATGGCTTTCAAGCTCCTAGCTCTCAAACCCCTCTTTCCAGATCCCCTAACCCTGATCTGCCACGGTTCTCCCCTCCCTGCAGCCCTCTTCCCAGGGAAAGGGGTTGGCCTGGCTACTGACCCCATTCCTTGCTCCAAATTTTTTTTTTTTGTCTTTTTGAGACAGGGTCTCCTCCCTGCAGCCCCAGATGGCCTAGAACTCGCTTGTAGACCAGGCTGGCCTTGAACTCACAGAGATCTGCCTGCCTCTGCCTGTGAAGTGCTGAGATTAAAGGCATGTGCCATCATGTCTGGCCTTGCTTCAAACTTTTACCATACCCTGCTAGTAGTGATTGGGGTTACTACAATCCAGATTTTCTGAAGCCGTATGGGGCATTGAGTCCTCCCACTTACCAGACCCTTCAACTGCCAGGCACTTACCAATCCAGAAATTCCTGGTCTCAAAGTTACTGTCAGTCACCTCGTTGGTGTTCTCCAGGCGGCCCAGGTAGAAGGCAAGGATGTCCTGCACTTTCTGGCTCTTGATCTGGGCTAGCACCCCACCTTTTCCCTATAACCCCCATTTTAGGTCACATTGGCAGGGACCCTAAAGTTCAGGACCAGCACTTTCTGTCCATTCTGCTGCACCACCATGGCCAGGATCCCAAATATGTATGCTGTCTGGGCTGTCTTTACCCCGATCTTCAACAGCCTCCTGCCTATGAGAATGGGGGTCCTCTTCCTCTCCCCTGCAAACTTCCCTTCTTTGTGTGCAGATGAGCCCAGTCAGCAGTTCATAAGCCTAAGCACGGTCCTGTCCTCAGAAGGTTTTTGTCCTAATCACAGTGTATGATAGATTTAAAAACACATTCAAACTGATTGCCAGCATTAATAAATCTAGGGATCCAAGGAAAATCTGGGTTTCTGGTTTTAGAAAATCCTAAGTTCTGGCCATCCTGACCTGGCATCCTAGCATGGCAACCATGAGCTGGAACTGAACCAACATAGCTCCTTAGGGAGAGAAGGGATAGGGCCTTATCCCTGGGATCCTCAGGGTGTTGTGGCCTCTTTGCCTCTATGAGCCTTTACTCTGTGACTCCTGCTTTATACTAATAAACAGAATGAGACCAGGAGACATCAAAAGAATCATCTTTCGGTCCAAGGCCTCTCCATTACTGTTTGAGATCCTGATGTGGGGTAGTCCCAAGGAAGGCAAGAGTCAGTCCTCACCTGACATTTCATCTTGGCTCCGTAATAGGTATCCGCCTCTGAAGACACCATGAAGCACTCTCCATCAATTCTCAGGTCACAGGTATGGAAAGGAAACTGCACTTTGGCTGTTAGGGGCAGAGTTTGTGTGCTGACCTCAGAACCCTTACCTCTCCCACTGTTCCAAGGAGCTCTACTCAAGGTGCCCGGACCTGAGGGCGGCTACTTCAGACTGAAGTAGATGGAGGTCAGTAGTGTGCTGGTGGATTTGCAAGTAGGAGCTCTCTCCTTCTCTCTCTTTAAAAAATATTTTATTAATTTTTAAAAAGTGTATGAGTGGGGCTGGAGAGATAGCCTAGCGGTTAAGAGCACCGAAGCTCTTGCAGAGGACCCGGGTTCGATCCCCAGCACCCACATGGCGGCTAAGAACCGTCTGTAACTCCAATTCCAGGAGAACTCCAGTTCCAGGGGAATCCAAGACCCTCTTCTGACCTCCGCGGCATTGCACGACACGGGTGCACAGACCTGCATGCAGACAATACATTCATACACATACAAAAAAAGAAAGTAAATAAATAAAAAATAAAAAAGGAAAATGCTAATAAATAAATAAATAAATAATAAATAAATAAATAAATAAAGTTTTTTTTTGTGTTCATATATGTATGTAAGTACACCGTGTGTTCAATGCCTGTGGAGGCCGAAGAGGGTGTCAGATCCTCTGGAACTGAGTACAGACGTTGTTGCTGCCCTGTAGGTGCTGGGAATCTAATTCTATTTGAAGGGAGTCTTGTGCAAGAGCAGCCAGTGCTCTTAAACGGCTGAGGTATCTCTCCAGCCCTTCTCTCCCTCTCTCTCTAAAAAGAATAGAAAACATATCCAGCGCCACAAAGATGGCTCTAAAGGTAAAAGCACTTGCTGCCAAGCCACGCTTGAGTTTGATATCCAGGACCCCTGTGGTGGAAGGAAAGCATCAACTCCAAAATTGCCCTCTGTCTTCCACACCTTCGTTGTCACACACAGACACACACAACACACAATACACAAATAAATAAATAAATAAATAATAAATAAAAAATAAATGCAAAAAGGGGGGTGGATCCATAGCTTGTACCATTTGCTAATTCCAGTGGTGTAAATACCCCACTGTGGTCAATATCAGGCTACTAGTGTGATTTCTCTGAAAAGCTTCACAAATGGGCTTGAATGAGCTGGTAAAGTCAGATCCAGCACCCCACTATAAGAGGCTCTTGGAGTGGTCTTGGGGTAGTACTCACTGGCACACTGGGCTCCCCCATAGCCGACATCACAGACACAGGAACATTCTTCTTCCCGGAAATGGCCATGTATACACTGCACACTGCACCGCACTGCCAAGACAGAACAATATGGCAGAGAACTCAGCCTCTAGCCACCTGGACCTCAGGCTGCCCCAGCAGGCCTTGAGCACTTTAGGAATGCCAACCACAGCAAGACCCTCTTTCAGAGACAGAGTCCACACTTGGTTTCTCTGGTTTTATCCTCAGTATAGAAAGAAGCAATTATGGGGGCTGGAGAGATAGCCTAGCGGTAAGAGCGCCAACTGCTCTTGCAGAGAGACTGGGTTTCGATCCCCAGCACCCATGGCAGCGGAGAACCGGTCCTTAACCAATTTACAGGGGAATGCTGACACCTTTCTTCGACCTCCGCGGCATTGCACACACACGGGTGCACAAACCTACATGCAGACGGAACATCAACACAATAAAAAAAAAAAAAAAAAAAAGAAGAAATTAGCCCAGCGTGGGTGGTGCAATCCTTTAATCCTAGTGCTTGGGAGGCAGAGGCAGGCAGATCTTTGTGAGTTCAAGGCCAGCCTGGTGTACAGAGTGGGTTCCAGGGCTGGGGCTACAGGGAGACCCTGTCTTGAAAAGACCCCCCCCAAAAAAGAAGAAAATTAAGGTTTGGAGGGTCATGGGAAGAGGACAGTGGCACAAGAGTCCCCTTCTACCTTCTAATTCTATTAGAAAGAGAAGCAAATCTGATTCCTTTTTTTTTTTTTTTTTTTGGTCTTTTTTTTCAGACAGGGTCCTCCCTGTAAGCCCCAGCTGTCTGGAACTCACTCTGTAGACCAGGCTGAGCTTGAACTTACAAAGATCCTCCTGCCTCTGCTTCCCAAGTGCTAGGATTAAAGGCGTGTGGCACCACACCCGGCCCCATTTTTTTTTTTTTGTCTTTTTGAGACAGGGTCTCCCTGTAGCCCCAGCTGTCCTGGAACTTGCTCTGTAGACCAGGCTGGCCTTGAACTCACAAAGATCCGCCTGCCTCTGCCTACCAAGTGCTAGGATTAAAGGTGTGCGCCACCACACCCGGCCTCCATTTTTTTTTTTTTTTTAAAACATAGAGTATTGCTCTGTAGCCCTGAATGGACTAGAGTTCATTATGTAACCTAGGGCCTGGAACTCATGGCAATCCTCCTGCTTTCAGCCCGTCCCAGGTGCTGGGTTATAGGTGTGAGCCATCATACCTACCTTGCATCTTGAATCACCTGCATAGCTTAGGGCCTGGCAAATAGTACTGAATTATTATAATTGAATGAATGCACACAGTGTGCAAACCCAGTGGATACATAGTACCCCTAACTTACTTGAGACTCCCTCAAGATACTTCAAGTCTCCAGCCCCCTTAACCTACCAGCCATCCCACTGAAGCAGCCCCAGGATCCACCACAGGGCAGCTGTATGCCCACCTAGCTATATGCCAACCTACATTCCTCATCCTTACCCCTCAGGGCAGCCAGAATGAGTCCTCACCTTGGCAGTATCTCCCTGTGTATCCAGGGAGACAGTGGCAGTGGCAGGTGCTAATATTGAGATGTCCATGATTCCGGCAGCTCATGCGACATGGATTTCTGGGGACCTCTGGTCAGATGAGGAGGTAACTCTGAGAAGGGGCCTCCTTCCAGCAGCCTAGGCAGGTACTTCCGTGGATGCTGAGGGTCAAGGTTTCTGGGATCTTAGGCTGGTCCCCATCCTAGGATCATCATTCTAAGCCCTTGTGTACTTGCTGCTTCAGGAGGAGGCAGATAGGGTGAGGTACTCACCACAAAGACCCCCTGAGTGGTCCCAGGCCTTGAAGCATCCTGACACACTGGCAGTGCAGAGTGAACACCAGGTACCTTTCTTATAAGGGGCAATTGTCTTCCCATTTACATCCCAGTTGCCTCTGTGAGAGCAAGCATCACAAAGTCTGGAGAGCCTGGGCTTGGGCAAGATGGGTGCAGAGCAGGAATAGGGAGAGCACATCCTGACTGTCTGTTTCCTGGGCCCCTTCAATACCTCTGGCCCAGTCAGAATGTACTAGGAAGATCTACTAGAAACAGAAGATGACTTCTGGATCAATCCTGGACATGTTCCCTGAGAGCAGCGTCACCCTTCCAGGAACAGGCATCCATGGTCCTGCCATAGGCCAGAATCTTTTCTATCTGTTCCCTTTTATTCTCCTCCCTCTCCCACCAAGGGTGCAGACCAAGGTGGTGGGTGGATGTGCATCTCACCCTGGGTGAAAGTCCTCCATCCACACACCCCTCCCCAGGCTTCCCTATCCCTTCACCCACACTCATCCCTGGCTATCACCCAGTCCATGGTAAGTGACTTACCCAGGGGAGTAGGCACAGACAAAGGCTTCCATTGCTATCTGGCCCACAGAGCACAGATGCCGCCCACAGCCCAGCCGGCTCAAGGTGGCCCACACAAGCTGCAGAAGATACAGTGGCTCAGAAACCTACCAGACAGCTTATACAATATGGGGGTCAGTGCACACTTGCAGATCGGCAGGCAGATAGCTCCCTCACCGCCCTGGGGCAGCAGCTCTGCTGGGCAGGGCCATCAGAATGGTGGGAAGCTTTCGGAGTTTAGGGAGGGAGTGGGAGGGAGTGGAAGGTGAGGGCTAGCTAATGTTGAAGGAGGGGAAATTATGAACAGGTGGAAGAGACTGACAGAAGAAAGACTTGGATATCAAAGCCCTTGTGTTAGCTTTCTCTTTCTTTCTTTCTTTCTTGTTTCCCTTTCTTTCTTCTTTCTTTCTTTCTTTCTTTCTTTTTTCTTCTTTTTCCTTCTTTTCTGTCTTTCTTTTCTTTTCTTTGTCTTTTCTTTCTTTTTCTTTTCTTTCTTTCTCTTTTCTTTTTCGTTCTTTCTTTCTTTTTTCTTAGTCCTCTTCTTCTTTCCTTTTTTCTTTTCTTTTTCTTTTATTCTTTCTTTCCCCTTTCTTTCTTTTTTCTTTTCTTTCTTTCTTGTTCCTTTTTCTTTTCTTTCTCTTTCTTTCTTTTCTTTCTTTTCTTCTTTCTCTTTTCTTTCTTTTTTTCTTTCTTTCTTTCTTTCTTTCTTCTTCTTCTTTTCTTTTTGATTCTTTCTTTTCTTGTTTCTTTTTGTCTCGTTCTTTTCTTTTTCTTCTGTTTTTCTTTCTTTTCTTTTTCTTTTCTTCGTTTTTCGTTTCTTTTTTCTTTTCGCTTTTGTTCTATTTTTCTTTCTTTCTTTGTCTTTCTTTCCTTTTTCTTTACTTTATCTTTCTTTCTTNCTGCCTGCATGCAAGTCTGTGCACCCGTGTCGTGCAACGCCGCGGAGGTCAGAAGAGGGTCTCGGATTCCCCTGGAGCTGGAGTTCTCCTGGAATTGGAGTTTCAGACGGCTCTCGGCCGCCATGTGGGTGCTGGGGATCGAACCCGGGTCCTCTGTAAGAGCAGTCGGCGCTCTTAACTGCTAGGCCATCTCTCCAGCCCCTCAGAGCCTATTTTAATGAGTCAAAGAACTTTCAAAATTGCAGCTGTGGCCAAAACTTATCAAAATGGATTCACTATAGCCAACATACCATATTCTTTCCTTAAAAAAAAAAATTACAGTGTATTTGTATTGTCTGTGTACATGGGTACTTGCCATGGCATGCATAAGAAGATCAAAGTTGGTTGTCTTCTTCCACTGTGTAGATTCTTGGAATTAACTCAGGTTGTCCGTACTCACCAACCCTGTGGGTTGTTTTTTGTTTTGTTTTGTTTTGTTTTGTTTTGAGACAGGGTCTTACCATGTAACCTTGGCTAGCCTGAAACTTGCTATGGAGACTAGGCTGGCCTGGAACTCACAAAGATGCATCTGTCTCTGTCTCCAAGTGCTAAGACTAAAGGTATGAGCCACAATGCCTAGCCTCCAGCTAGACATTTTTTTTTGGGGGGGTCTTTTTCGAAACAGGGTCTCCCTGTAGCCCCAGCTGTCCTGGAACTTGCTCTGTAGACCAGGCTGGCCTTGAACTCCTCTGTAGACCAGGCTGGCCTTGAACTCACAAAGATCCGCCTGCCTCTACCTCCCAAGTGCTAGGATTGAAGGCGTGCGCCACCACACCCGGCCTCCATTTTTTTTTTTTTTAAACATAGAGTATTGCTCTGTAGCCCTGAATGGACTAGAGTTCATTATGTAACCTAGGGCCTGGAACTCATGGCAATCCTCCTGCTTCAGCCTCCCAGGTGCTGGGATTATAAGTGTGAGCCATCATACCTACCTTGCATCTTGAATCACCTGCATAGCTTAGGGCCTGGCAAATAGTACTGAATTATTATAATTGAATGAATGCACACAGTGTGCAAACCCAGTGGATACATAGTACCCCTAACTTACTTGAGACTCCCTCAAGATACTTAAAGTCTCCAGCCCCCTTAACCTACCAGCCATCCCACTGAAGCAGCCCCAGGATCCACCACAGGGCAGCTGTATGCCCACCTAGCTATATGCCAACCTACATTCCTCATCCTTACCCCTCAGGGCAGCCAGAATGAGTCCTCACCTTGGCAGTATCTCCCTGTGTATCCAGGGAGACAGTGGCAGTGGCAGGTGCTAATATTGAGATGTCCATGATTCCGGCAGCTCATGCGACATGGATTTCTGGGGACCTCTGGTCAGATGAGGAGGTAACTCTGAGAAGGGGCCTCCTTCCAGCAGCCTAGGCAGGTACTTCCGTGGATGCTGAGGGTCAAGGTTTCTGGGATCTTAGGCTGGTCCCCATCCTAGGATCATCATTCTAAGCCCTTGTGTACTTGCTGCTTCAGGAGGAGGCAGATAGGGTGAGGTACTCACCACAAAGACCCCCTGAGTGGTCCCAGGCCTTGAAGCATCCTGACACACTGGCAGTGCAGAGTGAACACCAGGTACCTTTCTTATAAGGGGCAATTGTCTTCCCATTTACATCCCAGTTGCCTCTGTGAGAGCAAGCATCACAAAGTCTGGAGAGCCTGGGCTTGGGCAAGATGGGTGCAGAGCAGGAATAGGGAGAGCACATCCTGACTGTCTGTTTCCTGGGCCCCTTCAATACCTCTGGCCCAGTCAGAATGTACTAGGAAGATCTACTAGAAACAGAAGATGACTTCTGGATCAATCCTGGACATGTTCCCTGAGAGCAGCGTCACCCTTCCAGGAACAGGCATCCATGGTCCTGCCATAGGCCAGAATCTTTTCTATCTGTTCCCTTTTATTCTCCTCCCTCTCCCACCAAGGGTGCAGACCAAGGTGGTGGGTGGATGTGCATCTCACCCTGGGTGAAAGTCCTCCATCCACACACCCCTCCCCAGGCTTCCCTATCCCTTCACCCACACTCATCCCTGGCTATCACCCAGTCCATGGTAAGTGACTTACCCAGGGGAGTAGGCACAGACAAAGGCTTCCATTGCTATCTGGCCCACAGAACACAGATGCCGCCCACAGCCCAGCCGGCTCAAGGTGGCCCACACAAGCTGCAGAAGATACAGTGGCTCAGAAACCTACCAGACAGCTTATACAATATGGGGGTCAGTGCACACTTGCAGATCGGCAGGCAGATAGCTCCCTCACCGCCCTGGGGCAGCAGCTCTGCTGGGCAGGGCCATCAGAATGGTGGGAAGCTTTCGGAGTTTAGGGAGGGAGTGGGAGGGAGTGGAAGGTGAGGGCTAGCTAATGTTGAAGGAGGGGAAATTATGAACAGGTGGAAGAGACTGACAGAAGAAAGACTTGGATATCAAAGCCCTTGTGTTAGCTTTCTCTTTCTTTCTTTCTTTCTTTCTTTCTTTCTTTCTTTCTTTCTTTCTTTCTTTCTTTCTTTCTTTCTTTCTTTCTTTCTTTCTTTCTTTCTTCCTTCCTTCCTTCCTTCCTTCCTTCCTTCCTTCCTTCCTTCCTTCCTTTCTTTCTTTCCAGACAGGGTCTTCCTGTAGCCCCATCTGGACTGGAACTCACTGTGTAGATCAGGCTGGCCTTGAACTCACAGAGATCTGCCTGCCTCTGCCTCTAAAGTGCTGGGATTAAAGGCGTGCCCCATTACTCAGCTTAGTTCACTCTTTTATAATGGGGATTTAACTCAGGGCCTGACACGTACTAAGTAAGCGTTCTACGGCTGAGTGCTTCCGTAACTCTCTAGCCCATACCGTTTTTGTTTTTTGTTTTTTGGGGTTTTTTTTTTGTTTTTGAGACAGGGTCTTGCTATTTAGCCCTGGCTGGCATGAAACTCAATACATAGACTAGGCTGCCCTGAAACACCCTGAGATCCATCTGCCTCTGACTTCAGAGTGCTGGGAGTAAAAATGTGAGCTACCACTGGAAAACATTTTTTTTTCTTAGAAAAAATTTTTGTTTCTTTGCTTTTCAGACAGGGTCTCCTGGTAATCTCAGCTGGCCTGGAACTCATTATGTAGACCAGGGTGGCCTCAATATCACAGAGATCCACCTGCCTCTGACTCCAGATTTCTGAGACTAAAGGTGTGCACTACCATGCTCAGCTACACAAATTTTTTTGTAGTTCATGTTTGCCTCAAACTCACCAATTAGTTAAAGAAGACTTTGACGAGATCAGGAGTGTTCAGGGTGGTATTGCCGTAGACTGAGGATGATTTTGAATGTATCCTCCAGGCTCTACCTCCTGAGCTATGGGACTACAGGCATATACCACCATGCCTTGCTTCAATGGAATATAATTTTTTTGGTATTTTTTATTATTTAATTATTTATTTCTGTATTTGTATGAATGTACTCTCTGCATGCAACTTTGTGCACCCATGTCGTGCAATGCCACGGAGGTCAGAAGAGGGTGTCGGATTCCCCTGGAACTGGAGTTCTCCTGGAATTGGAGTTTCAGACAGTTCTCAGCCGCCATATGGGTGCTGGGGATCGAACCCGGGTCCTTTGTAAGAGCAGTCGGTGCTCTTAACCGCTAGGCCATCTCTCCAGCCCTTTTTTGATATTTTTGAGACAGGGTCTCCCTTTAGTCCCAATTGGCCTGGAGTTCACTATGTAGATCAGGCTGGCCTTGAACTCACAGAAATCCACCTGCCTCTGCTTCCTGAGTGCTGGGATTAAAGGAGGAATATAATTTTTAAAAGTATATAATTGTAGGGGCTGGAGAGATAGCCTAGAGGTTAAGAGAGCTGACTGCTCTTGCAGAGGACCCGAGTTCGATCCCCAGCACCCACATGGCGGCTGAGAACCGTCTTTAACTCCAGTTCCAGGGGAATCCGATGCCCTCTTCTGACCTCCGCAGCATTGCATGACACGGGTGCACAAACCTACATGCAGACAGTACATTCATACACATACAAAAATAAATAAAAATTTAATTAAAAATATTAAAAAATAAAAGTATATAACTGTAGAGTTAGAGATGTAGTTCAGTGGTAAAGTCTTTTCCTAGCATGTGCAAGGCTATATTCAATTAGTACAACACACACACACACACACA
>VZQC01000060.1:36655-61232 GCA_009823505.1 Rhizomys pruinosus
CTTGAAAAGACCAAAAAAAAAACAAAACAAAAAAAAAACAACAAACTATGGCTAAGGGGCCTGGCAAGATGGCTTATTGATTTAAAGCATGTAATGACCCAATTTCAATTCACTACACTCACATCAAGTTGTTGACAGCTGCCTGTAACTCCAGCTCCAGGGGATATGATGCCCTCTTCTGGTCTCTGTGGGCAACTGCACTCACAAGGGCATACCCATGCACATACCCATATACAGAAACACACATATACATATAATTAAAAATAAAAGTAGGGGGGCTGGAAAGATGGCTCAGAGATTAAGAGCACTAGTTGTTATTGCAGAAGACCTAGGTTCGAATTCCAGAATCCACATGATGCTAGCAACTGTCTGTAACTCCAGTTCCAGGGGACCCAAAACCCTCTTCTGTCCTCTTCGAGCATTGCATGACACATGTGCACTCACATACATGCAGTAAATAGACTCATACACATAAAATTTTAAAAATATTAAAATAACAGCAACAACAACAACAACAACAACAGGAGCTGTAGAGATGGCTCCATAGTTAAGAGCACTGGCTGCTCTTGCAGAGGTCCTAGGTTTGGTTCCTGGCTACCAACTGTCCATAACTCCAGTTCCAGGGTATCTGATGCCCTCATCTGGCCTCTGCAGGTACTGTATGTATATGGTATACTTACATAGGTGCAGGAAAAACATTTGTACACAATGAATCACTGATGGTGCACACCTTTAATTCCAACACTCAAGAGGCAGAAGCAGGCATATCTCTGTGAAATCAAGGCCAGCCTACTCTACATAGTGAGTTCTGGGCCAGCCAGGACTACAAGGAGACCCTCTCTCAAAAAACAAAAATAAAGGGACTGGAGAGATGGTTCAGCAATTAAGAGCACTGGCTATTCTCCCAGAGGACCTGGGTTCAATTCCCATCACCCACATGGTGGCTAACAACCGTCAATAATTCCAATTCCAGGAGATCCAATGCCCTCTTCTGACCTCTTTAGGCACTGCATGACATGGGTACACTAGCTACATGCAGGCAATATACTCATATGCATAAAATATTAAAAAAGAAAGAAAGAAAACAAATGGAAAATTAAAAAATTTTAAAACCTTACAGCCACACATGGTGGTGCCGGCCTTTAATCTCAGCACTCAGGAGGCAGAAGCAGACAGATCCCTGTGAGTTTAAGGCTAGCCTGCTCTACATAGTGAGTTCTAAGCCAGCCAGGGTTACACAGTGAGAAGATTCCTCAAAACAACACGTCGTATTAATGAGCTAAACATGCACATCAAGAAGATAAAGAGAGGGGCTGGAGAGATGGCTTAGCAATTAAGAGCACTTACTGCTCTTGCAGAGGACCCAGGTTTGGGTCCTAGCACTCAAAAGGTAGCTCACAACCATCTGTAACTTCAGTTCCAATGAAACTAATGCCCTCTTCAGGCCTCCACAGGCACCAGGCACACAAGTGGTGCGCATACATATATACATACATAGACACATGCAAACAAAATACACATAAATAAAAGTTAAAAGGTGGGCCTGTTGCCACTGTGAGACTTGAGTGCACAGAGCTTAGATCAGGGATTTCCCAGGACCACCTGAAGCACTGAGTACTGGAAGGCATACTTCCCCCAACTGGAATTGCTGAGGGAGTGTCCAAGTGGATTCTTTGGAGAACATTCAGAACAGAAAGGGAAGAGTGAGTTAGACTTCCAATATATAAACAAAATTGAAAGCCTAAAACTTAGACAAGTCAACACTCCATAAACAAGGAGAAAAACAAACAAACAAACAAACAAACAAACAACAAAGGCATCTGAAGGAGGCAAGCAAAGCAAGCCTTCAACACAGTGAAGAGGCATTTGGGATTTGCATTGGAATATAGACAAAGAGAAACCCGCATGTCAGGGACACGATGAAGGGACAACATGGGAAAGGTGCAGGATAATTCCACACCAATCTTTATCAACCCTGTGGGAGATTCCTACATCCCTGGGGATGGCTCAGGACACAGATCTTAGAGTAACAATTGCAGACATATTCAAAGAAATCAAAGAATATAAAGAACAAGTCAGAGAACTAAGGAGAGAGAATGAAAAACTCAAGAAAGACCTAGGGGGAGAGAATGACAAACTCCAGAAGGAAGTGGAAACACTGAAAAAGGAAACCAACCAGCACAGTAAGGAGCTACAGGAAGAGATTGAGAAGCTCCAAAAGGAAGTGGAAATACTAAAGAGATCACAAGATGAAATGAAAAAGGAAATCAAACACTCATCCAATCAAGAGGAAAGGAATGGAAAAAGCTTCAGAAGTAGAATGGAGGAAGCAGAACAAAGAATATCAGACCTGGAAGATAACAGAGAACAACTAAAAAGCTCAAGTAAAGATTTTGAAAATTTTAAAAATACACAAAAGTGGAACAAACAGGAATTGTGTGACACTATGAAAAGATCAAACCTCCACATCATAGGGATAGAGGAAGGAGAAGAATCCCAAGAGAATGGTACTGATCAGATCTTCAACAGAATAATAGATGAAAATTTCCCCAAACCAAAAAAAGACAAAGCAATACAAATACAAGAAGCACATAGAACTCCAAGCAGACAAGATCAGAAAAGAAACTCCCCACGCCATATCATAGTTAAAATGCTAGATGCCCAAAACAAAGACAAAATTCTGAAAGCTACAAAAGAAAAAAGATCACATACAAGGGGGAAACAACTTGCTTCTCTTCTGTCTCAGGTGCAAAACTTTGAAAGCAGGAAGAATGTGGAGCAGAGCATTCTTAGTGTTAATGGACTATAGATGCAACCTACGGTTCACTATACCCAGCAAAAATGTTTGATTATAGTTGAAGGAGATGAAAAATCTCTTCCATGTCTAAAACAAGATGATAGACTACATGTCGGAAAACCACCCTTCAGAGAAGACTTGAAGCAATTCAAAGGACAGAAGAAAGGAGCAACTATCCCCAGCACCTAGAAAAAAAAAAGAGAAACTAATAAAAGCATAACTGCAGAAGTAGAAACCCTAGACCAAAAATGCAAATTGGATAATAAGGTAAAAAGAAAGCAACACACAGCTTTCAGTTATAACCGTGTAAATATTAATGGACTAATGTCCCCAATCAAAAGACATAAGAGTGGAAGATTGGGAATTAGGAAACAGAAAACCCATCCTGCTGATGTCTACAAGAAACAAACCTCTTGGAATCCAGGGGCAGGTTGGTGCACACCTTTAATACCATTAAAAATCCTAAGCCCTTTGGGAGGCAGAGTCAGTGGAATCTTTGGTGTGAGGTTCAAGGCCAGCACTGTGTCTTCAGAGCAAGGTTCCAGGACAGCTTGGGGCTCGGGAGACCCTGTCTCGAAAAAAAAAAACAAAAAAAAAAAAAGAAACACCCTCTGGAGCTGGAGACGTGGCCTAGCAGTTAAGAGCAAAGAGACTGAACTTGCTGCTGTGGCAGAGGACCCGAGTTCGATCCCCATCACCCACATGGGCAGCGTGAGAACCAATCTTCTAATATTCCAGTTCCAGGGAATCCGAACACCCTCTTCTGACCTACCATTTGCACGACACAGGGGCACAACCTACAGTGCAGACAATACATTCATACACAATACAAAAAAAAAAAAAAAAAAAAAAAAGAAGAAATACCTTCTTAGCCTCAAGTTACACCAACTTAAAGAGAAAAGATGGAAAAAAAATATTCCAAGCAAATGGTACCAAAAGAAAAGCAGGTATTGCTATTTTATTATCAGACAATATATGTAGTTAAAAAACATCAGAAAAAACAAAAGAAGGCCATTACATCCTAATCAAAAGAACAATTGACCGTGAAGATTTCACAATCATGATATATACACACCAAACTCTGGTGCATCCAAACTTTATAAAGACAATTCTCCAGGACCTCAAAGGCACAGATTAATCCCACACACTCATAGTAGGGGTACTTCAAAACCCCACGAGCCCTTTGGACAGGTCCACTGGACAAAGAATAACAGAGAGACATCTGAACTAAGACTGATACAATACAACCAAACGGACCTCAAAGACATCAACTGAATATTCCACCCAAATATTCAGATAATCATTTCTACTCAGCACCTCACAGACCAGTCTCCAAAATCTCACATAAACTGGGACACAGGAACAAAACTCAACAATACAAAAAGATTGAAATAATTTTGCATTCTATCCAGAACACAGTGCAATAAAGCTCAATATCAACAGGCCAGGTAACCTATATCAGAAAAAAAAAAAAAACCCATGAGACTACAACCAACAGCACTCCTGAAATAATGAATGGGTCAATCGGGAGTGGATAAGAAAGAAAATAAAAGGCATTCCTAAAGTGAATGACAAGTAGACTTCACAAACAAAAAACCTATGGGATACTTTAAAAAGCAGTAATATTAAGAGGTAAGTTTATAGCGCCTGGGTGTCTACATAAAAAAGAAAAAGCCACAAGTGAATGATCTGAACACTGCATCTAAAAACATCTTGAGAGACAACAACAAATGAACCTAAACACAACAGACAGGAAGTAAATAGACATAAAATCAGAGCAGAAATCAATGAATAGAAACAAAGAAAACACATACAAAAAATTCAATGAATCCCAAAGTTGGGTCTTTGGAGAATAAACAAGATAAACAACTACCCTCTAGCCAGTTAACCAAAAGAAAAGAACAATCCAAATTAATCCAGAATCCATGATGAAAGGGAAAATATCACAACGAGACAATGAAAAGATCCAGACAATCATAGGAATACTGTCAATTGAGCCTAATACTCTACTGAAGTTTGAAAACCTAGGGAAAATGGATGAATTCTGAAAATCCTGGGAATCAACAAGCTTAACCAAGAAGAGATGACAGCTAATATAGACCACATAATAATATTGAAGAAATTGAAGATGTAATAAGAAACCTCCCAACTAAAAATAGCCCAACCCAGATGTTTTCATGGCAGAATTGTATATAAACATTTTCAAAAACACTTACAACCTTTATTATGCAAATTGTTCAGAGGATAAAAACAGAGGGAATTCTTTCCAAATTTCCTTACTATGAAGCCAGCATCACATCTAACCAAAACCAGCCCAAGATACAACCAAACAATGAAAACTATAGACCCACCCATCTCTTGAATGAACCAACAGATACAAATTCTAAACAACATACTTGCAAATCGCATACAGGCACACATCATGAAGATCATCTATCATAATCAAGTTGGAGTCATACAGAGATGCAGGGATGGTTGTCAAACATACAAAAATCAATAAAGTAGCCGGCCGTGGTGGCACCGCCTTTAATCCTAGCACTTCGGGAGGCAGAGGCAAAAGGCGGACATCTTTGTGAGTTTCAAGACCAGCCTGGTCTATCAGAGTTGAGTTCCAGACAGCTGGGGCTACAGGGAGGACCTGTCTCAAAAAGACAAAAAAATCATAAGCATATATAAAAAGCATATAAATGGACTGTAAGACAAAAGCTACACAATCATCTCAATTAACCCAGAAAAAGCCTTTGACAAAAAGTCCAGCATCCCTTCATGCTTAATTCCTAGAGGGATTGGATTGCGAGGGATCATTCCTTATTGTAATCAAAGCCATATACGAGGAACCCACAGCCAAAATCACGCTAAATGGAGAAAAGACAGAACATTCCCTTATAAGGTAAGGCAACTTCGTAAGGCTGCCTCCTGACACTATTCTGCTTCAATATAGTGCTTGAAATACCTGCTAAAAGGGCAATACGACAATAAAAGGAAATTAAAGGAGTTCTAATTGAAAAAGAGGAAGCTTCAAGCTATCCCATCCCTTTTTTGCTGATGATATGATTGTTTACCTAAGGGGAAGCTAAAAACTTCCACCAGAAAGCTCCTAATATAATGATTAAGAGTTTCAGTAAAGGGGCAGAATACAAAATTAACCTAGAAAAATCAGTAGCCTTTCTTTACACCAAAAACAAGTAACACTGAAGAAGGAATACAGGAAGACCTTCCCACTCACAAATACCCTCAAAAAACAATAAAATATCCTAAGGAAAAACACTACAACCAAAGACACCAAAGACTTCTACAAAAAAATTTTAAACCCCTGAAGAAAGAAATTGAAAAGACATCAGAGATCGAAAGACCTCCCAGGCTCATGGATTGGGAAAATTAATATAGTAAAAATGTCCATTCTGCAACTATTGTACAGATTCAATGGAAATCCAAATTAAAATCCCCAAGAGTTTTTCTTCACAGGCCTGGAAAAAATGTCCTTAATTCATTTGGAAAAACAAATACCCAAATAGCCAAACTTAACCCTGAGTGAAAAGACAATAACAGGGGATCTCTATTCAGACTTCAAACTATACTAACGGGCTATAGTCGTAAAAAACAGGCTGGTACTGGCAAAAACAAAAACAGACCTGTTGGCCCATAGAACAAAACTGGAAGATCAAGCTTGAGCACATACAATTTAGCCACCTCATATTTGACAAGGAGCCAAAGAAGATACGATGGAGGAAAGACAGCACTTTCCGGGCAGTGTGTTGCAAAACTGATCACCACTTGTTAGAAGAATGAAATTAAAGACCCCTACCTCTCGCCCTGTTACATAAAGTCAACTCAGATGGATCAAAGGATCTCAATGTGAAACCAAAACTCTGAAGGGCGATTGTATTAGTCACTTTTCCTTGCTGTGGAATAAAACACCATGAGCAAGGAACTTATAAAAGATAGAGTTTATTTGAGCCTTTATGATTGATGGTTCCAGGGATCAAGTCCTTGTGGTAGGAATGCATGGTGGCCGGGCTGGAGCAGCAAACCGAAGGTCACATCTCGATGAGCGACAAGGAGCAGAGAGAGAGAGACTGGAGACCACAAAACTTGTTAAAACTCACTAACCATGCCCCCAATAACGTACTTCCTCAGCATGGCCCACACCTTCTAAGACTCAGGAAACAGTGCTCTCCAACTGGAGACAAAAATGCTGAAGTTAAGCCTAATTGGGGGAACACCATTCAACCACCAAGGTGTAGAAGAAAAAGTTGTCAGAAGCCTACAAGACAAAGGTGTAGGAAGAGACTTCCTAAACAGACCAGCAGCTGCACATGAACTAAGGTCTACAATTGACAAATGGACCTCATTAAAGCTCAAAACTTTCTGTCATAAAAAAGAAACAATCAAGGAAGTGAAGAGAAACCGCACAGAGTGGGAGGAAACCTCACTGCAGATACATTTGACAAAGCATTTATTTCAATAGTGTATAAACTACTCAAAACACAAAGAAGAAAAAAATGACCCACTTAAAACATGGAGCAAAGAGGCTTGAACAGAGACTTCACAAGGTGCAGAATTAAAGAGATGGCTGAGAAACATCTTAAAAAGTGTTCAAGGTTGGGCTGGAGAGATGCTCTAGCTGTTAAGCACCAACTGCTCTTGCAGGTGACCTGGGTTCAAATCCCAAAACCATATGGTAGTTAACAACCACCTGCAACTACAGTTCCAGGAGAATTCCAGTTCCAGGGAAAATCCGACACCATAGATCTGTCGGCATTCAGCGACACAGGTGCACAAACCTACATGAGACAGTACATTCGTACACATAATAAATAAAAAAAATTAAAGTGTTAGCAAGGTCGCTAATACTTAAGGAAATGCCAATTAAAACCACTTTAAGATATCATCTCACTCCAATAAGACTGGCTAGGATCAGAAAACAATGATACCAAGTGCTGGGATGAGGTTGTGGGAAGGGGAACACTCATCCACTGCTGGGTGGAATGTAAACTCGTACAACAACTATGGAAGTGCAGTGTGGAGAACCCCTTGAAGACTTGGAATGAACTTGTTACCCTACCCAGCCATACCATCCCTGGGTATATACCCACACGTCTCATCTTCAACCCCAGAGATACATGCACAGCTGTGTTTACTGCATCTTCTTCCACAATAGCAAGGAGCTGGAACCAACGCGCAATTGCCCCCTCGCTGACAGGTGGAATAGGAATGTTTACATCTACAAAAACAATTGGGGGGAAAAAAAAAGGAAAAAAAAAAATTTCCCCCCAAAAAATTTTGTTGCCCAAAACAGTAAAGAAAGATGACAATCATGAGCTTGCAGGTAAATGGATAGAGCTAGAAGATGTCATGCCCCTAGTGAAGTAACATCAGTCCCCAGAAAACCAAACGATGAATGGAATCCCTCAATCTGTGGATGCTAGATCAAATTACCTAATTGTATGGCAAACTGAACAACGTTAATGTGATCTGAAAACCAAGGTGTGCTCTTATATTGTTGAATCCCTTTAAAAAATAAATAAAAATTGAAAATAAAATAAATAATAAATAAATAAAATGGGCAGCAACAATAAAAAAAGAAAACACAAACTCAAAATACAACAATGCCTGGTTTTAAAGACAGATTTTAGCAAATATCAGAGAAAACAGAAAATGAGTTTCAGCTTCTTACTTCATGAGATCAATTTAGCCTTGCTATAACTCAGTAAGGAAAGTGTAAGGAAAAATGAAAAGTTAATTTCACTATATATTATATACATTATATACATAGTAAAGGTATTAAAACAGGTTTGGGATTTTGCTTGTTTTCTAGCCCTGTACCTTATCCCCTATACAGAGCCAGATATATAGAAACCAATCAACAAATCATAAGCTGTTGAATGGGAAGAGATGGCTCAGCAGTTAAGAGCACTGGCTGCTCTTGCAGAGGACCCAGGTTCAGTTCCCAGCACCCACATGGTGGGTGTCAACCATCTGTAACTTCAACTCCAGGGGAATCCAATGCCTTCTTCTGACTCTGACTCTGCGGGCAATACACTCATACACACAAAATGAAATAATAAGATCAAAACAATTTTTTAAGCATGAGACCTTAGAGAAAATGGGTTTTCAGAGGACCCAGTTCAGTTCCCAGCACCCACATGGAAGCAGCTAACAGTTTATACTACAGTTCCAGGAGATCTGATGCCCTCTTCTGGTCTCTGTGGGGATTGCATGGCACAGGCACACTTTGATACATGGATGCAAACTACTCACAAACATAAGATAAAAATAAAAACTTTTAAAAAGTGAAGCCTCCCAGGCATGTTGGTGCATGCCTTTAATCTCAGCACTCAGGAGGCAGAAGCGTTAGGCGACTTTGGTGGAGTTCAAGGCCAGCCTGGTCTATCAGAGTGAGTTCCAGGGTCGCTGGGCGGACCCTGTCTCAAAAAGATGCTCGTGCACCATCATCCACACACACACACACACACACACACACACACACACACAACAAGACCACGTAAGGTGAGGCAGGAAGGATCTGCCATGAGTTTGAAGCCAGCTTGGGCAACAGAGTGAGTTCCAGGCCTGGGCTACAGAATGAAACCCTGTGTCATACACACCACACACACACACACACACACACACACACATGCACACACAGGCACAGAAAGAGAGAGAGGAGAGAGAGAGAGAGAGAGGAGAGAGAGAGAGAGAGAGAAAGAGCTGAAAGAAATAAAACATTTCTCCTTGAATTGGAGAATTGGTTGTTAGCCGCCATGTGGGTGTTATTGCAGTAAACAAATTGGAACTCTAGTATTTGAGACAGAGTGCAACCTCTTCTGAGGTGACTAGGGAGCCCATACCCTGGCCTTCTGGTCTCGGTTTTGCCTCACATGCAGCTCGCTCACCTGTGTGTAGTGGGTGCAGGTGGCATTCTGAGCACACTCAGCATCCTCATGTCTGTATTGCTGTCCTTCTGCAAACCAGAGGCTGACCACTTCAGCAAAGGATGCCGAGCCCAAGGGCATTAGCTGCACATTCCAGCCCACTTGTGGGGTGTGTGGTGAGGCGGATGCCAGGTTCAGGGTGGCTGGAGTGCCACAGAGGTCTGCCCTGGATTGAGCAAGTTGGGCCAGGCTTTCGCTCCAGTCCTGGGAGTGGTACAAAGACATCCTCAGGTGTGTGCATTTGTCTCTCTTCCAAGTGCTGTGACAAAGTAACCTGACAAAAGCAACTCAGGGGACAAAGGGTTTATTTTAGCTCACAGGTCCAGGTGACAGTCCACCAGTGCCAGGAAGTCAAGTGGCAGGGACTTGAAACAGCTAGACACATGACATCCACAGACAAGGATAGAAAGAGAATGAACACAGGCATGCTTTCTCTTTTTGCATATAGTTCAGAAGTCAAACCCGCCTACTTTTGCTTCCTGGCACTTTTTTTTTTTTTTGGTCTTTTCGAGACAGGGTCTCCATGTACCCCCAGCTGGCCTGGAACTCACTTTGTAGACCAGGCTGGCCTTGAACTTACAAAGATGTCTCTGCCTCCCGAGTGGCACTTTTGTTTTTTGAGACTGCCATGCATGCCTTTTTATCTATAACAAAATGTGCCTGGTAAATTACAAGGAAAGACTGAAAATATCTCTGGCTCCTATTGACTCTTCAGTATGAAACTCACAAAACATACTTCCCTTAAGGAAGTGAAGTACACTACATGTTCAATGCCTTCCTGAGTGTAAGAAGCTGAGCCTTGTCTCACGTCAATTAGCATAATCAAGACAATCCCTCATAGGCTTGCTCACGAGCCAACCTAATCTAGACAATGCCTTAGTGAAACTCCTTTTCCAGCTGATTTTAGATTGTGACAAGTTGACACTTAAAACTATCACAACTGGCTTTCGGGGAAGGAAGCTGTTGGCTTAGTCATCACCCCACTATCTCTGAGCCGCACTGAGCATGGAGCACTGGGCAAGGAGTCTTGTTTGGCTGCCTTATGATCAGAACTGTTTTTCTCACCGCACAGGGCCAGAGGTCAAGCAGGACCTCCAGAGCTTCCCAGGGGTGTTGGGAAAGCCCAGAATCTCCATCTTCCCGAGTTTTGTCCTTAGGCCCTGCCTGGGGAACAGTGCCAGGCTAGGGAAGAAGTCCGGCTTCTGCTTTATGTCTCCCATCTGGTAACATGAGCCTCGACAGTGCGACGATTTACAGACTGGCTTTGTATTTTCCTTTAAGGCAAGCTGGGCCCGGCCACAGTCAGAAGGGTTCTTCTGCTCTCACCAAGCCAAATGTGATTTTTCCAGGACTTTGACCAAAGGGCCTTGAGAGAGGTACAAACTGCCAGCTAGCCAGTCTCCTGTCCGTAGGTTCCTTGGGGTACAAGCTTGCCAGGTGTCATAGCTGGGAGGATCCTTCCCGCCCCCCTGCCCCCAGGACCTGGGCCTGGGGAGGCACAGAGCCACTCAGAGAAGGGGGGGAGAAGCAGACTACCCTTTCCTGCCCCTCCCCCACCTCCTGGGAAACTGACCCCTAAGTTTTCAAGGTCACCACTTGCTGTGGCTGCCAGCCCCAGAGGAGTTTATGGGAAGCAGCCATGGGGAACCCTGATCACCCCTGCCATTCCACCCTTGCTCCTTGGTCTGTTCACATGGGCTGGGGCTGCTGGGCTCCCAGACTATGGAGGTAGTGTTTCCAAGCCCCTAGGAGGCTCAGGCCCAAGCCAATAGGTTCAATCAAGGGTGGCAGGAAAATTCACTCTCCCACCCCTGGCTCTAGCTCTGCAATGCAAATAAATGAAGGCCTGAGGACCTGGGGGAGAGGTCCCTTAATACTTGTTAGATAAATCCTGGTCACATAGCAGTCCCTCTGCTGCCCAGTGGGATGCTTCTCCCTCCCAGTTCTCCACCTTTCTCTTCCTGATGGACTCCTTTGTGCGGCTCCCCTTCCCTAGAGGGGGGAATCTTGGCTTCTTCCATGTCTCTTGGTCTCCATGGAAACGGGATACCAGGGAAGGCTGAAGGTCTGCCCTTTAGGCAAGTGTGAGTTGATGAGGGGCCTGATGCCTTAGATGAGGGTCTTCCACAGAGAAGAAAGCCACATAGCCCCCCAGAAACCAAACCCACCAACCCCCAGAAGAAAGACACTGGCAAGGCCTACTGAATCCCCTGGGAACGCCATCCCTCTGGAAGCCCTCGCTGGTGCACGCCGGACTGGGTGTACTCACCATTCTCTGCATGTTTGCCGCAGGGGGCTGGACCTGGCTGCGCAGGCGGTTGTGCAGTGAGAGGAGCAAGAAACTCTCCTTCCTGCTCAGGGCTGGGGGCCAGGAGGGAAGGTCAGGCCACTAAGCAATGGGGCCTGGGACATCCCCATGGCCAGGTGAGAGTACAACCCCACCCCAAGGACACATCTGAAATGGGGAAGAGTGGGTTGGGTGTGTTCCCCCAGAGATGGCTGGAGACCAGGAGATAGAGGCAGGAACGGAGGTGAGGAGAGGCCAAGCAATGCTGTGACTGACTGGCTTGGGTGTGCAGGATGATGGAGGAAATAGGCTGGCTCCTGTCTACCACTGTTCCTTGCGGGGCCTTCGCTGCAGGCTCCAGACAATAGCTTGACCCCAAACTCCGGCCCCATCTGCTTCATCCTTCTTCATCCCCAACCGCAGCATCCTCCCATCATGCCCCCTGCATTATCCTGATGAGTCCCATACATCAGGCCCAAAACAACACAGGGCTCAGGCCTGGAGTCCTGACTCGCTGAAGTACTTTGGCAACCCTTCTATACAATGGCATCTCTACTTCTATCCTTGCCCAGGTATCCCTTACCTCCGGGAGTTGGAGCCTGTTCTGGCAGCTGGAGTGGCTGCATCTCTGCCCAGGTGATGCCAAGGAGAAACAGGTGCACAAGAAGGAGACCAAGCCAGCGGCCCTGGCCTCCCAGCCCCAGGAGAGGCTCCGGCTGCAGCATGGGTCTGTCTGATGCTGAGGACACAGCCTCACTCAGCCAGCTTCCCAGGCTGGATGTAGCTATTCACAGTCTTAAGGTGTCAGGCTAGGCTGACAGACAAAAGGAGGAGTCATCATTGTGTCCAAACAGCCTCCTCTCGGTAGCGCCGGCTTGAAAAGAGAAACAGAACTCTTCTAAATGCCTGCTTACTCTGGCTTGCTTTGGTGTCTGGCCAGCCTGCCCCACCGACAGCAAGCAAAGCGGAGTGCACTGACCTCGTGGCCCCTGCTAATCATTGCAGGATTATTAGCACCCTCGGAGAGCCCCCAAAGACCCTGCTGATTGGCCCACAGACATTCCAGGGCTGCAGATTAGTGACGGAAGTCTGTACCCTGGCTGGGACAGTGTCCTCCAAACCCACCAGCAGCTTCTACTCCCTAACTCCAGAACTAACCCCAGGGAGGAGAGCTGGGGCTTTGGCAATGGGCCCATAAAGTGGGCAGGAACGGGGCAAGACCCCGGGGAGTTCTTCCCTTTCTTGGGAAGCTCATCCCAACCCCCAGACATGAATTAAACATTGGCAGGAGGTAATTATACACCACACAAGTGCCGCTGGTAGGGTAGTGAGGAGTGAGCTGAGCTGTACCTTTGGGAAGAAAGGGGTGGTGTACAGAAGTCTCTCTGGGCAGTGCGGGGGGCGGGGGGGGGGGNAAAAAAAATTTATTGGGGCTGAAGAGATGGCTCAGTGGTTAACAGCACTGGTTGTTCCTACAGAAGACGCAGGTTCAAATCCCAGCAACCATATGGCAGCTAACAACTGTCTGTAACTCCATTTCCAGGGGATCGAACACCCTCTTCTGTCCTCCTCAGGCATTGCATGACATGGGTGCACTTAAACATATGCAGATACATGAAATAAAGAAACAAAAAACTTAAAAAAAAAATATATATATATACATATATATATATATATAGAGAGAGAGAGAGAGAGAGATAGATAGGCTGGAGAGATGACTCAGTAGTTAAGAGTATTGGCTGCTTGTGTGCCTTCTCTGGCTGGTTGTCAGTCCATATTCTACTGAGAGTAAATGCAACGGAGCACAAACCACTCCAAGAGCCTGTCAGAGGGCAAAACTCAAAAACTTTATTTTCCAGTACAGGGTATATAGGAAGCTTCTACCATTCAGCACAGAAAGCATCAGAACATATCCAATCATTGAAAAGGTCAACCTGATCATGCAGTTACATAGTCCTCAGCCTACACATGCTCTATAGATGATCACGTGTTGCTTACAAGCCCAATGTGGGAGTGAAGGGGGGGGGTCTGCATGCAGCTGTTGCCAGGAAGGGCACCATGTTGATGACACAGCAAGAAATTCAGCAATGTGTCTTCCGAACCAGGCCCAGGAGCGGCCTTCAGCTGCTTTCTTGAAGGACTGGGTTCAATTCCCAGCACCCACATAGTGGCTGACAACTATCTGTAACTGTAGTTCTAGGGGCATCCAATACCCTCTTTTGACCTCCACAGGCATTGCACAACACAGATGCACTTACATACATGGAGGCAATACATTCATACACAAAAAATAAAAAATAAAATATTTTAAAATATATATATTATTTAAGCCAGGCTTGGTTGGCACATGCTTTTTTTTTTTTCTCTTTTTTGTCTTTTCAAGACAGTCCTGGAACTCACCTTGTAGACCAGGCTGGCCTTGAACTCACAAAGATCCGCCTGTCTCTGCCTCCCAAGTGCTAGGATTAAAGGCGTGCACCACCACGCCCGGCAGGCACATGCTTTTAATCCTAGCACTTGAGAGGGAAAAGCAAGACCTCTGTGAGTTCAAGCCAGGTCTGGTTTACATAGCAAGTTACAGCTCAGCCAGGGCTACGTTGTAAGACCCTATTTCAAAAAAACAAAACAAATTCATGCCAGGCATGGTAGTACACACCTTTAATTCCAGCACTCAAGAGGTAGACAGTGAATCTCTGAGAGTTCAAGGCCAGCCTGGTCTATATAGTGAATTCCAGGCCAGCTGGGGCTACAGGGAGAACCTATCATCTCAAGAAGACAAAACCAAACCAAACCAAAACAAAACAACAACAACAAAACAAGTTTACTATTGTGTGTGTATGAATGTTCGTTGTGTGTGCCATGACATGTGTGTAGGGATCAGAGAGGGCTTTGTCCTTCTATCATAGGTCTAAGGAGGCGGATCTCAGGCTGTCTGGCTTGGTGGCAGGGACCTTTATCTACTGAGTCATCTCTCTGGCCTCATAGCCACCCTTCTAATAGAGCCTACAAAGCATATTTATGTGTGTAAGTTTGACTAACTGTCACAACTGTGTAATAAAATGTGGATGTAATGCCATTTTTCAGCAGAGGAAAAACTAGAGTCCCTGAGTCACAAGGACTTGCTCAAGGACATCCCAGCTAATTTAGGGTCTCGGCCATCACATTCCCATGGTTTTACTTTACACACTGTAGATCTTTCAGAGTTCAATTTTCATAGAGTTCTGCTTTATGATGGTGATAAATGACCTAATCCCTGGTCCTAGGTTTCAGTGGTAAATATGGCTCATTGCTACTGGGTTTTGGGTTAGATAAAGGAAAATGCTTTTTGGTGGAGTGGCCTTTTCTTTTCATATGTAGCCCAGAGTGGTTTGAATTCCTGAGCCATACCCAGCCTCTTTCTTGGGTACTTTGTCCCAGCTATGCAGTCTGATCAGCACAAGGAGAAACATTTTTCAACTTATTCTATTAAAACATTTTTCAACTTATTCTATTAAAGTAAGGGCTGGAGAGATGGCCTAGCGGTTAAGAGTGCCGACCGCTCTTGCAGAGGACCCGGGTTAGATCCCCAGCACCCACATGGCGGCCGAGAACTGTCTGAAACTCCAATTCCAGGAGAACTCCAGTTCCAGGGGAATCCGAGACCCTCTTCTGACCTCCGCGGCATTGCACAACACGGTGCACAGACTTGCATGCAGACAGTACATTCATACACATACGGAAATAAATAAAATTAATAAAAAAAATTTAAAGTAAATATTTTGGGTTGGTTGTTGAGATGGCTGCGAGATGGTTGCGAGACACCAGTTACAAAGGCATGGGCGAGCAGAGGAGGCGAGGCCCAGCAGCCCCATCGGTCATGAACGTGGGACAGAGTTGAAGGATGCTGGCCGGCAGGCCAAGAGCGGTGCCTGGGCACTTGAGCGTCCGACCCCTCAGAGTCACAGGATGGCAGCATGGGGGAGGGGGCCTCCACCTGCCTCCTACCTAGATATGAAAATACACCTAGGGGGGCTAGAGAGATGGCTCAGTGGTTAAGAACACCGACTGCTCTTTCAGAGGACCTGGGTTTGATTCCCAGCACCCACATGAAGGCTAAGAACCATCTTTAACTCCAGTTCCAGGGGAATCCTACGCCCTCTTCTGACCTCTGCGGCATTGCACGACACGGGTGCACTAACCTACATGCAGACAGTATACTCATACACATAAAATAATAATAAAAAATTAAAAAAAAAGAAAATACACCTAGAAAAAAATTTAGAAGAGCGCCAGATATTACTACAGCAACAAAAAATATGTCGAAATCATGCAGGTAAATATTTCCTGGAGTCAAACCAGAGAAAAAAAAGCCTTTGAAGAGAAACTAAAAGAACAAGAAAAAAGGGAATACCAAATTAGAGAACACACTTCAACGAAGAAAACCGAAGTTTGAAGAAGTTACTGAAAAGTCCCAGCATGCCCATATTCCTCTCTCACACAGGACTCAGAGAGCGAGAGCAGTTTTTCTTTCTTTCTTTCTTTCTTTCTTTTTTTTTTTTTTTTTGTCTTTTCGAGACAGAATCTCCCTGTANGTATCTAGAGTCCACATATGAGAGATACACATTTGTCGTTTGTTTTTATGGGACTGCTGTTACTCTCATATCTAACATAAATGTCTTCACATGCCATCACATTTTTCCGTGCACAAGTTTATGATGTTTTTTCTTTCCGCTGCTAGATATCTCTTGTATACATGTAAACCACATTTGTTCTACCATCCTCGTCAATAAGGAGCCTCGGAATTGTGCTTCAGCTTTTTGGCCATTGTGAACAGAGCCTGACGAATAACTAGCTGTGCATGTATCTTTGGAGTAAGTTGGTACTTGATGGGTTATCATACCCACGAGTGGTATGACTGGGTAATGCAGGCTCATTTTCGAGTCTCTAAGGGATTTCTCCACACTGCTTCCATTAGTGGCAGTGTACCACGTTACATTCCACCAGAATGCGATGACGTGTCCCCTTCTCCCCACCAACCTCTCCAGCACTTTGGTTGTAATTATGTTCCTGATACCTAGTCAGTCTAATTGGCAGTAAGGTGATCTCTAGAGTGGTTTTAAGTTTGCGATTTCATTAATTATTTAAAGTGTTGAACATTCTTAAGATGTTTATCCTCGGCATCCTCTAACTCCTCCTCTGTGAAGCTCTCATCTCAGATCTTTCTCCATCTACTTTGAATGACTTCTTTTATCTTCTTTCTTCTCTTGTCTTTTTGAGTGCTTGTATACCTTGGAATTAATGCTTTGTCAGATGTTCTCGCTGGTGAAGGTTTCCTCCCATCTGTAGGTTTCTCCTCCTTCCTTTATTGCTCTTTGATGTAGCTTATTTTTAATTTTTGTTTTTCTTTTTCGTTTCAATTTTTTTGATCATTCTGTTTTATATTTCTTGTTGCAGCTCTACTGTTGTGTAATTAGGAAAGTCTTCTCCATACACCCTATGTCTTTAGTCTGCTGCAAGCTTCTCTTCTATCACTCCAGCAGTTTGGGGTTTCACGTTGAGGCTTTTGAGTGCATCTGGAGTTGTACCTTTGATACAGGTGAGAAGGTAGGGGTTTAATTTCTTTCTATACAAGTGGTGATCCAGTTGCCAGCACCACTTGCCTGAGATGCTGTCTTTCTCTCCATTGTGTCCTTCTTGGCCCCCTTAGTCATATGCAGGTGGCTGAAATGTGTATGAGCTCAGTTTGGATCTTCAAGTTTTATTCCATTGGTCACCCTGGTCTGTTTTTTGTGCAAGTACACAGGCTGTCTTTATTGACATATAGCCCCTATAGTATAGTTTGATGACTGGTATAGCGAATCCCCCTGTATATTGCTCCTTTCACTTCAGCGGTCTGCTTTGGCTTTCGGGGTCTTTTTTTTTCAAATGAAATTGAAGCGATTTATTTTTTCCAGGCCTGTGAAGAGAACTCTTGGGGATTCTTGAAAGTTTGGATCGCATTAAATCATGTACACTGTTTGAGGTGGATGAGAACATTTTTACTCTATTATTTTTCCACAATCCACTGGACGCATGGGAGGTTTTGTGCATCTTCTGATGGTCTTTCCTCAATTTTCCTTTTTCAGGGGTTAAAAATTTTTGTTTGATAGATCTTGTTTCTTTTTTGGTTTGGTTTTTTTTTTTTCTAGGTATTTTTATTGTTTATTGAGAGCTATTGTGAGTGGGAAGGTTCCTCTGAGTCCTTCTTCCAATTGCTTGTGTGTGTGTACATGAAGGCTTACTGTTTTTCTAAGGTTATTTTGGTATCACTGCCAATTTACCAAAGCTCTTAAATCGTTTCTGGAGTTTTCTGGTGAGCAGTTCTTTAGCATCCCTTACGGTAGACCATCATATCATCAGCAAAAGGGATACTTGACTTCCTCTTCTCCAATCCAATATAAGAGAACTCCGTATCTAATTTCCCTTTTCTTTGGCATTATTGCCCTCAGCTAGGGTTATCTAGCACTATATTAGAAGAGGAGGATGGTGACAGGGGGCAACCTTGCCCAGTCTAGCTTTAAGGGGGAATGCTTCTGTCATTTCCCATTTAGGATGATACTTGGCTGTGGTTTTTCTGTATATGGCTTTGATTGAACACGTTGAGGAATGATCCCTTCGACCAATTCCCTCCAGGACTTTTAAACATGAAGGTGCTGGATTTTGTCAAGGCATTTTCTCCGCTCTCATTGAGATATGATGGTGTGGGTTTTGTCCTGCAGTCCATTGATATGTTTGATGAGTTTATTGATTTTACGATATGTTGAACCATTCCCTGCATCTCTGGTATGAATCCCAACTTTGTCATAGGTCTTGATGTGAGACTCGTATGCGAAATTTGCCAGCAATCCTGTAATAGAATTTACTGGGCACTCTGGTTCATTAAGGGGAGATGGGTCTTCAGTCAAAATCAAATTTTGTCTATATAATATAATTTTTTTTGTCAGTAATTATAATAAATATATATCAGGCAAAAATATATATATATTTTTTGATCTATATATATATATATAGACAAAAAAATATATATATATATTCTGTCAAAAAAAAAAAAAAAAAAAAAAAAAAAAAAAAAAAAAAAAAAAAAAAAAAAAAAAAACCAAAAGAAATCAAAAGAGACAAAGAGGGCCATTACATCCTTATTAAAGGAAAAAATTGACAATGAAGATATCACGAATCATTAAATATATATGCACCAAACATCAGGGCACCAAACTTTATAAAGATCAATTTTTCAGGACCACAAGTCACAGATAACCCCAGCACACTAATACAAGGGGACTTCAATAAGCCCCAATTAAGTCCAGTCTAGACAGATCAACAGGACAAAGGTAAAACAGAGAGACATCTGAACTAAAAGACACAATACACCAAATGGACCTCACAGACAGCTACCGAATATTATCACGCAAACACACCAGAGAATACACTTTCTTACTCAGCACCTCATGGAACATTTCCCAAAATAGAACACATACTGTGGACCAACAGGGAAAAACTCACAATATAAAAAGGGTTGAATTAATCTCATCATTCTATCACCACAGATTGCAATAAAACCGATTATCCAACACCGAGAATAACCTGACAACCATCTAGGAACACATGGAGACTAAACAACACTCTCCTGGAATAATGAGTGGGTCAAGGAAGAAATAAAAAAGAAATAAAACTTCCTGGAAACTTAATGACAATGATAAAACAACACAGACAAATCTATGGGAACACTCATTAAAGCAATCCAAGGAGGCGAAGGTTATGTAGGCTCTAAGGCCCACATTAAAAAAACAGAAAGAGCACAAGTGAAACGATCTAACACTGCAGCTAAAAACACTTCAGGGACAACAACAAATGAACCCCTAAACGGAGCAGACAAGAGAAAATAACAAATCAGAGCAACAGAGCATCAATGAAATAAAAACAAAGCAAACAGTATAGAATCAATGAATCCAAGAAGTTGGTTCTTTGAGGGCAATAAACAAGATAGAAAGACTTCTAGTCCAGTTAACAAAAAAGAAAAGAGGGAACAACTCAAATCAATAGAATCTGAGGATGAAAGGGGAATATTAACAACAGACAGGAGAAGAGATCCAGAAATTCATATGGGACTACTTCAAACAACTATATATTCGTTACTAAGTTTTGAAAACCTAGAGAATGATGATTCATCTGAAATCCTGGGGAATCACCAAAGCTCAACCAAGAAGAGATGACAGCCTCTAAACAGGAACCAGAATTAAGTACAGGGAAAGAAATTGAAGATGTAATAAAATGCCTCTCACCTAAAAAATGCACAGGCCCGGATGGATTCACGGCAGAACTCTATAAAAGAAGTTTTTCTATAAAATATTTCACAACCATTACTACTTAAAATTGTTTAGAAGCAGACAAATGGAGGAGACTTTTCTCCCAGATTCCTTATTTGAAGCCAGCATTACGCTACTACCAAAAACACAGGAAAGATACACAAAAAAAAGGAGAACAGGTTTTTTTTTGAGACAGCCCCAGCTGTCCTACAACTCACGTCATGTAGACACAGCTGCCCTGAAACTTGAACTCACAAAGATTGGCCTGCCTCTGCCTCCCGAGTTTTTTTTTTTTTAATTTTTTTTGTGCCACCATGCCTGGCGACACAAAACTCTTAACCAAATATCTAACCTTGAGGGCTAGAGAGATGGTTCAGCCAGTTAAGAGGGCATCGTTGCTCTTCACAGAGGGAGGCAGAGTGCATTCCAGAGACACAGGTTGCATGGCTGGTGCACAAACCAACCTGTAAATTCAAGATCACCTGAGGGAATCTGATGCCTCTGCTTCCGTGAGTGCCTGCACTCATGTGCCATAACCCATATTGACACGACAAGTATATAATAATTAATATATATTGTATTGTTAACCTAGCAAACAATATAAAGAGGATTAAACATTCATGACTAAAGGACACCTTAACTCAGGAATTCAAAAATGCTATTTGGAAACTCGAGTGATTAATAATGTTGCTAATAATAAAATAGGTTAAAAAGAACCAAAATCCAGAATTGAGAGAGATTGGATAAGACGCACCAAGGTCGAACTTCCAGCACCCACAATGGGCGCTTAAGAACTGTCTATTAACTACCAGCTTCAGGCGGAATCGACGCCCATCTCTGACATCTGTGGCATTTCACAATACAGGTGCACCAACATACATGCAGACCGTACACACTCTACCATTAAAATAATAAATAAAAAAATTTAAGGGGCTGGAATGTATGGCTTAGCGCGGTTAAGGGTGCCTACCGCTCTTACAGACGACCCGGTTCGATCCCCAGCACCACATGGCGGCTGAGAACTGTCTGAAACTCACAAATCAAGGAGAACTCCAGTCTCCAGGGGAAACCAAACACCTCTTCTGGACCTCCGCGGCATTGCACGAAGCAGGGTGCACAAAGCCTACATGCAGACAGTGACACTCATACACTATACAACAAATAAATAAAATAAAAAAAATTTTTAAAAAGACAAGAATCCACAAGATGATCTTAAAGATAGAAAAATAATTTGCCAGACTGGTTTCATAATATGCAGAAAAAAGATCAATTTCAGCCTGGTATAATATGCTTGCTCTAGCATGAGGTGCAGGTCCTAGGTTCAAAGCCCACTTGTATAGTGTTAAAAAAAAAGGTCCAAAATAGATAAAGTGTCTAATAAAATGCCAGTATGTGAATTAAAAAAAAAATAAAATAAAGATAAATAAATACAGTAGTGCATTCTTCTTGTCAGAAGGCTGAGGCTGAAGGAGCACGAGTCAAAGGACCAAAGGACTTCAAGCCGCATCTGTGCAAGTGTAGGCAAGCCCTGTACATTAAACAAAATAAGAAACTCAACCAGGGCTTGGAGAGATGCCTAGTGGTTAAGGAGTCACGACCTGCTCTTGCAGAGGACCCAGGTTCAAATCCCCAGCCCCAATGTGGCTGAAAACCGTCTGAAACCCAATTCCAAGAGAGAACTCCAGGTTCCAGGGGAATCCAGACACCCTCTCTGACTCCGCGGCGCTTGCACGACACGGGTGCACAAAACCTGCATGGAGACGTACATTGATTAACACACACAGAAATAAATAAAATAAAAAATTAAAAAAAAAAAAAAAAGAAACTCAAACCAAAACCTTGTAAAATTTTTCAACAAATTTAGGAATAGAAATGAAATTCCTTAATAAAATATGCACATGCCTTTAATCCAGCACCCTGGGAGGTTGAAACAGGATTTTCTTTTCTTTGTTTTGATCTTTTTGAAAGAGTCTCCCTGTAGCCCCAGCTGGCCTGGAACTCTCTATGGAGACCAGGCTGGCCTCAATCTCACACAGATCTACCTGCCTCTGCCTCCTGAGTGCTGGGATTAAAGGCCTGTGCCACCACACCTGAAGCAGGTGCTGAAGCAGGAGTGTTAATATAAGTTTCAGCCCAGTCTTGGCTATAGTCTTAAACAAATAAACAAACAAAAGAGGGCTGGAAAGAAGGCTAAGTGGCTAAGAGCAGCACATTCTGCTCTTATGGGTCACCCGGATGTAGGGGATCCAACACCTGCTTCTAGACCCCATGGGTACCTGCATTCTTTTTTTTTTTTTATTAATTTTTATTTATTTCTGTATGTGTATGAATGTACTGTCTGCATGCAAGTCTGTGCACCCGTGTCGTGCAATGCCGCGGAGGTCAGAAGAGGGTCTCGGATTCCCCTGGAACTGGAGTTCTCCTGGAGTTGGAGTAACAGACGGTTCTCGGCCGCCATGTGGGTGCTGGGGATCGAACCCGGGTCCTCTGCAAGAGCGGTCGGTGCTCTTAACCGCTAGGCCATCTCTCCAGCCCGGGTACCTGCATTCTAATGGCAGATACACATGCAAAAAATAAATGAAATGAAATCACTCAGCCTGGTAAAGGATCTTTGTTATGATTGAACTGTATCATCCCCCAATATGTTGGATTTCTAACTCTAGTATTTAGAACTATATTTGGAAATAGAAACTTTACAGAGGAAATTAAGGTTAAATGAATCCTTTAGGTTTGCCTAATCTAATACAATTGACGCCGTTAGCAGAAGAGATTAGGACACAGCACAGACTTAGAAGGAAGACCAAGTAGAGATGCACGGGGAAACAGCTAATTAGAAGCCAAGGAGCAAGGCCCTCAGAAGAAACCAATCTTGGCCTTTAAACTTTCAGAACTAGGAGGAAATAAATTTCTATTTAAGCCACAGAGTGTGTGGTACCTTGTTATGGCAGCCATAGCAAACCAATAGAGCTTCTATGAAGATTTTTCAGCTAGCATCATAATGGTGAAATTAAAGGCTTTCCTCTCTAAGACTAGAAACAGGGAAAGGCAAGGGGATTAGAAATTAAAGGCCTTGGTTACATGAGACCCTGTCTTGAAAGCAAAAATCAGGAGCCTGAAGAGATAGATGTCTCAGTGGTTAAGATCACTGGCTGCTCTTGCAGAGGACTTGGGTTCAGTTCTCAGCACCCAAACGGCAGCTAACACCTGTTCAAAACTCCAGTTTCAGGAGATCTGATATCCTCTTCAGGCCCCTGTAGACATTGCATGACAGAGGTGCACTATAATCAGGCAGGTAAGGGCTGGGCATGGTGGTGCAGGCCTTTAATCCCAGCACTAGGAGGCAGAGGCAGGCAGATCTCTGTGAGTTCAAGGCCAGCCTCATCTACAAAGCAAGTTCCACCCCATTTTACAAATGGGGCTAAAGGGAGACCCTGTCTTGAAAATACCAAAATACACACACACACACACACACACACACACACACAAATGCAGGCAAAACACTCATACACAACACATAAAAAATAAATTAAAAAGATGTAAAAAAAAATAAAACCACACCCCAAAACAAAACCACAACCTACCCCCAAACTGAAAACCAAAGAAAAAAAAAAAATGCTGGGCTTGGTGGTGAGCACCTTTAATCTCTGCACTCAGGAGGCAGAGTTCAAGGCCAGCTGGGGCTGCAGGGAGACGCTGTGTCAAAAAGACACTCAAGAAAGAAAGAGAAAGAAAGAAAGAAAGAAAGAAAGAAAGAAAGAAAGAAAGAAAGAAAGAAAGAAAGAGAAAGAAAGAGAAAGAGAAAGGAAAGAAAAAAGAAAGAAAGGAAAAAAGAAAAAGAAAGAAAGAAAGGAAAGAAAAAAGGAAAAAAGAAAAAGAAAGAAAAAAGAAAGAAAGAAAGAAAGAAAGAGAAAGAAAGGAAAGGAAAGAAAAAATAGAAAGGAAAAAAGAAAAAGAAAGAAAGGAAAGAAAAAAGGAAAAAAGAAAAAGTAAGAAAGAAAGAAAGAGAGAAAGAAAGAAAGAGGAGAAAGAGCAAGGATGTATTTTCCCACTGGTCCCTCTTAACATTACACATTTAGTGTGGAATTACAGCAACAAGTCAAGGAAAATTAAAGGCATCCAGATTGAAAAGGAAGAAGTAACATTTCCATGATCCTGTATGATCCTGTATATAGAAAAACAAAAAGGGGATTTTTTTTTAATTTGGGGAGATGGAAAGATGGGTCAGCAGTTAAGAGCA
>VZQC01000060.1:76417-134233 GCA_009823505.1 Rhizomys pruinosus
TTTTTTCTTTTTTTTGAGACAGTGTCTCCCTATGGCCCCAGCTGGCCTGGAACTCACTCTGTAGACCATGCTGGCCTTGAACTCACAGAGATTCAGCTGCCTCCGGAGTGCTGGGATTAAAGGCGTGTGGCACCACGCCCGGCAATTGCACATGTGGCACATTTACATACATGTAGGTAAAACACTCATATACATAAAATAAAAAGATAAATAATTCAAAGAAAAATCTTTAAAATAGTTGGAATTTATAGCCAGGTGTGGTGGTGCACGCCTTTAATCCTAGCACTTGGGAGGCAGAGGCAGGCGGATCTTTGTGAGTTCAAGGCCAGCCTGGTCTACTGAGTGAGTTCCAGGACAGCTGGGGCTACAGGGAGACCCTGTTTCAAAAAGACTAAAAAAAAAAAAAGAGTTTATTAAAAGGAGTTTTTAGCCTAGATTTAATTGCAAAAGTTAATAGAAAGAGAAGACTAAAATGTACCAAAAAGTGGTGTAGACTTCTCAAAAGAGAGTTGTATTTTTTTTATTTATCTTTTATGTATATGAATGTAGTACTGTCTGCATGCAGGTTGATGCACCCGTGTCGTGCAATGCCGAGGAGGTCAGAAGAGGGTATCAGATTCCCTTGGAACTGGAGTTAAAGATTGTTCTCAGCCACCATGTGGGTGCTGGAGATCGAACCC
The DNA here is from genome assembly GCA_009823505.1 of Rhizomys pruinosus. Lineage (NCBI taxonomy): Eukaryota > Metazoa > Chordata > Mammalia > Rodentia > Spalacidae > Rhizomys > Rhizomys pruinosus. The sequence continues at coordinate 77,098 of VZQC01000060.1, forward strand.
GGGTCTTCTGCAAGAGCAGTTGGCGCTCTTAACCACTAGGCCATCTCTCTAGCCCCTGGCTCATATTTTGTTTGTTTTTAAATTAATTTATTATTATGTGTATGAGTATACTGTCTGCATGTAGGTTGGTGCATCCGTGTCATGCAATGACGTGGAGGTCAGAAGAGGGTGTTGGATTCCCCTGGAACTGGAGTTAAAGACGGTTCTTAGCCTCCACGTGGGTGCTGGGAATCGAACCTGGGTCCTCTGTAAGAGCAGTTGGCACTCTTAACCACTGAGCCATCTCTCCAGCCCCTGTTTATTTGTTTTTTGAAATAGTGTCTTATTGTGTAGCCCTGGCTGGTCTGAAACTCACTATATAGACCAGGCTGGCTTCAAATTCAGAGATCTCCCTGTAGTGCCAACTGTCCTGGATTTCACTATGTAGACCTGGCTGGCCTGGGATTGAATGAAGGTGTAGCCCACCACACCCAGTTCTCCCTCCCACCCATCCTCTTTTTTTTTTTTTTTTTTTTTTTTTTTTTGAGACAGGGTCTCCCTGTAGCCCTAGCTGTCCTGGAACTCACTATGCAGACAGGTTGGCCTTGAACTAACAGAGACCCACCTGCCTCTGCATCCTGAGTGCTGGGATTAAAGGTGTGCACCACCGTGCTGGACAACCATTTTTTAAGATTTCATTTTTGTGTATATTTGTGAGGTGTGTGTGTGTGTGTGTCTGTGTCTGTGTCTGTGTATGTATATGTATGTATAAACTGAATCTGGGTCCTCTGTGAGAGCAGCCTGTGCTCTTAACCAATGAGCCATCTCTCCATCCCCTCATCCTTTTACAATATCTATCTAAAAAAAATAAATAAGGGGCTGGAGAGATAGCTTAGTGGTTAAGAGCACTGACTGCTCTTGCAGAGGACCCGGGTTCTATCCCCAGCACCCACATGGCGGCTAAGAACCAACTGTAACTCCAGTTCCAGGGGAATCTGAGACCCTTTTCTGACCTCCGCGGCATTGCATGACACAGGTGCACAAGCCTGCATGCAGACAGTATATTCATACACATAGAAAATAAATAAATAAAATAAAAAAGCATTAAATAAAGAAATAAATAAAATATCCATCCATCCATCCATCCATCTGGTCTTTTTGAGACTGGGTCTCTCTGTAGCCCCAGCTGTCCTGGAACTCACTATGTAGACCAGGTTCATCTTGAACTCACAGAGATCTGCCCGCCTCTGCCTCCCGAGTGCTGGGATTAAAGGCACCTGCCACTATGCACTGCCCCTCATCTTTTTTTTGTTTTGTTTTGTTTTTGTCTTTTCAAGACAGGGTCTTCCTGTAGCCCCAGCTGTCCTGGAACTCCCTCTGTAGACCCGCTTGTCCTTGAACTCACAAAGATCCGCCTGCCTCTGCCTCTCTCCTCAGTGCTAGGATTAAAGGCGTGCGACACCACGCCCGGCTGAACCACATCTTTTGATATTGCAAACAGTATTGTATCACAGGAACCTTGAACTTGTATTCATTTACAGCTATGTGAGTCTACCTAACAGTATTTTGAATCTATGTTGCAGGCTGGCTGCTGGCTCTACCAGGTTTTGTGCTGGCATCCTGAGCACTGCCAGGCATTCCAGCATTGAACAGAAGATGGCAGACTATTCAAACAAACTCTATCATCAATTAGAGCAAGAAACTGGGATCCAAACAGGTAAGCAGGTAATCTGCTGTTTACTGGTCTTCCTGTCCCCAGACTCTTACTCAGTGCTTACTGTATCTGGTCCTGTACCAGCTTTGTCTTAGCTGGTCATTAGACTTGTGTTTGAGACTTTGCCTCTACCCAGGGTATTAGGATGAGCAAGTCATGGAGCTTGCAGATTGATCTTCAGTTTCCTTATCTATAAAATGATATTCAGTATCCCAGGTTCTTTTCAAATCCTAAAACTTTTTTGGAGGGGATGCTGGGGATTAAACCTAGTGCCCCCAGATCATATAATTACTGTCATGATGTGAAAGTGTTCCTCAGCCTTTTTATGTATTTCACTCATTGAAGTATAGTAAATAGCAGCGTTTATTTCCTAAACAAATAGCAAAAAGAACATATGTTCAAGTGCTTGACAGTTAAATCATAGCTTAACTCATTAAACTTCAATTAATATTGTAAAGTGTAGACATTTATTATCTGTGTAGTTAGGGGGAATAGGAAACAGAATTGTAAGCTAAATAGAACTGGGGAATATTGAGGAAGTCAGGAAAGGGAGTGTAAAGGTATTGTCTGAATTGTTTCAAGGACAGTGTGATTCCATTTGATGACAAAGTGGGAATGCCTGCGGAATCACTGAACTGGTTCACCTAAGACTCTGCTGTAAACTTAGCAAAAGTAGTTCTGCTATGTTCTTGGCTTTTAAAAAAAATTAATAATGGCCCGGTCTGGTGGCTCACGCCTTTAATCCCATCCCTCAAGAGGTAGAGGCAGAGGCAGGCAGATCTTTGTGAGTTTAAGGTCAGCCTGGTCTACATAGTGAGTTCCAGGCCAGCTGGGGTTACAGGGAGACCCTGTCTCAAAAAGACACCCCCCAGGAAAAAAAATTAATAATGACTTCATTACTTTAAATGTTTTTTGTTTTTGTTTTTTGTATTTTGTATCACTGAGCCATCTCTGTAGTCCCTTGTTTTGTTTTGACTCAGTCTCTTTATGTAGCCCAGGCTGTCCTCAACTCAAAGTCCTTTTGTCTCAGGCTCCTAAGTGCTGATATTACAGGGATATGCTAATATCCAGTATTGTCTACAACTTAAAAAAATAATTATTTGTATTTGTATGAGTGTTATGCCTGTATGCGTCTAAGTGTACTCTGTCACGCAATGCCCGTGGAGGTCAGATCCTCTGGACCTGGAGATATGGACGGTTGTTAGCTGCCATGTGGGTGCTGAGAACTCCTAGGCAAGAAAGCCAGTGCTCTTAACCACTGAGCCACCTCTCTAGGCCCAATTGTGTACAACTTTTTTTTTTTTGTCTTTTTGAGACAAGTTCTCCCTGTAGCTCCAGGTGTCCTAGCACTCATTATGTAGAACAGGCTGGCCTTGAATTCATAGAGATCTGCCTGCCTCTGCCTCCTAAGTGCTGGGATTAAAGGTGTGCACCACCACATCTGACAATAATCTGCAACTTTTACTGGGTATGATGCCTGCCTTATGGAGTGCAAGCTGAAAACTCCTTTTGAGTTGGATTGCATTTGTTAGCAGTAGGATGCTTGAATCAGAAGTGAATCAGCTGGGCATGGTGGCGCATGCCTTTAATCCCAGCACTTAGGAGGTAGAGGCAGGTGGATTTCTGTGAGTTCAAGGCCAACCTGGTCTACATACTGAGTTCCAGGACAGCTGGGACTAAAGGGAGACCCTGTCTCAAAAAAAAACAAAAAAGAAAAGAAGTGGATCTACAAAGTCAGCCCAAGATGGAGCACTGACTTCCAATCCACTGATTGAATTACTACTAGCTTTGTACCATTTTGCTGTTTAGATTTCAGGAGAATTAGTGTTACAGGCTTCCTTTTTATAAGGTAGGTTAGCTTAGCTTTCTAAAAACCCCTTTTTCAGCTTGATTGGTCTTTTTTTAATTCTTTTTATTTTATGTGTATAAGTGTATTACTTGCATGTGTGTAAGTATACTCATGTCGTCAATGTCCTTGGAAGTCAGAAGGCCTTAGATAGTCCAGAGTTTCAGTTGGATGGTTGTTAGCCACCGTGTGGGGTCCTCTGCAGGAGCAGCCAGTGCTCTTTTTTTTTTTTTTTTTTTTTTTTCTTTTTTTTTTATGTGTATGAATGTGCTGTCTGCATGCAGGTCTGTGTACCCATGTCGTGCAATGCCGCGGAGGTCAGAAGAGGGTCTCGGGTTCCCCTGGAACTGGAGTTCTCCTGGAATTGGAGTTACAGACGGTTCTTAGCCACCATGTGGGTGCTGAGGATCAAACCCTGGTCCTCTGCAAGAGCAGTCGGTGCTCTTAACCGCTAGGCCATCTCTTCAGCCCCAAGAGCAGCCATTGCTCTTAACTCTGAGCCAAGTTTCCAGCCTCCTTGACTTACTATTATTATTTTTTTTGGTCTTTTTGAGACAGGGCCTCCCTGTAGCCCCAGCTGTTCTTGAGCTCACAAAGATCAGCCTGCCTCTGTCTTCCGAGTGCTGAGATCAAAGGTGTGCCCCACCCCGTTTGGCTTGAATTAGATCTTTAAGCATTTTTATTTGTATAATGCGTGCGTGTGAGTGCAGGCACATGCATACTATGGTGTGTGAGCAGGGATCAGAGGAGAACTTTGATGAGTTGGTTCTTCTGTAAACCTTTTGAAGCAGGATCTGTATTGTTGCTCTGCTACTTTGCATATTGCAGGTTAGCTTACCCTCTGCTGTCTTGCCATAGGAGCTATTGCATCTGGCTTCTTGGTTTTGGCAGTTGATCTCAGGTCGCCAAACTTGCATGGCAAGTGCTTTTACCCACTGAGGCATCTTGCCAGCCCTTGCTCTGTCTTTGAGACATTAAAGTTGAGGTGATACCTGTATAATATAGATATAGGGAGAAGAGTTTGCTAATTGTCTGAAAATAGCTCATCCAGGTATGGTATATGTTATCTAGGAGTGTGTATGTGTGGTGTGAGTGCAGAGTGTGTCACAGCATGTATGTAGAGGTCAGGGTTCTTTGCTTTCTTTTTGTTTGTTTTGAGACAGGGTCACACTATGTAGTACTGGGTGGCCTAGTACTCACTGTAGAGCAGGCTGGCCTTGAACTCAGAGATCCGCTTGCCACTGCCTCCCCAGTTGTGTGCCACTATGCTGGATTGCCTTCCAATTATTTATTTATTTATGTCTTTATGTCTTTATGTCTTTTTGAGACAGGGTCTCCCTGTTAATTTATTTTTGTTTTATATGTATGAATGTATTGCCTGTGTTTGTGTAAGTGCACCTGTGTTGTGCAGTGTCTGCAGAGGACAGAAGAAGGTATTGGATCCTCTGGAACTGGAATTACTGACAGTTGTTAGCTGCCATGTGGTTGCTGGGATTCAAACCTAGGTCTTTTGCAAGAACAGTCAGTGTTATTAACCACCAAGCCACCTCTCTAGCCCCACCTTCTGCCTGTTTTTTTGTTTTTTTTGTTTTGTTTTGTTTTTTTGAGACAGGGTCTTCCAGCTGGCCGGGAACTCACTTTGTAGTAGACCAGGCTGGCTTTGAACTCACAGAGATCTGCCTGCCTCTGCCTCCTGAGTACTAGCATTAAAGGCATGTACCACTATGCCCAGCTTAAAGATGGTTTTTAGCTGCCTTGAGGGTGCTGGAAATCGAACCTGGGTCCTCTGCAAGAAAAGTCGGTGCTCTTAACCACTGAGCCATCTCTCCAGCCCCACACCTTCCACTTTTTAAGAAGCTCACAGCAGAGCTTTGGTTCTCAGCTTTTCCTTTTAATGCTTTTGTTTTGTTTTGTTTGCTTTTGCTAATTTTTCAAAAAGATTGTATTTATGCCAGGCATGGTGGCACATACCTTTAATTCCAGTGCTTGGGAGGCAGAGGGAGGCAGATCTCTGAGTTCAAGGCCAGCCTGGTCTTCATAGTGAGCTCCAGGCCATCTGGGGCTATGTGGAGACCTCGTTTCAAAAAGACCAAAAAAAAAAAAAAAGATTCTGTGGGGCTGGAGAGATGGCTCAGTGGTTAAGAGCACTGACTGATCTTGCAGAGAACCTGGGTTCGATTCCCAGCACCCACAAGGCAGTAAGAACCATCTTAGGTGGGGTGTGGTGGCGCACGTCTTTAATCCCAGCTCTCGCGAGGCAGAGGCAGGCAGATCTCTGTGAGTTCAAGGCCAGCCTGGTCTATATAGCGAGCTCCAGGCCAGCTGGGACTAAAGGGAGACCCTGTCTCAAAAAAAATTCTATTACTTTTTGTGTTTGAGTGTTTTATTTCCATATAAGTAAGTGCACCATGTTAGGTTTTAGAGCATATAAGAATAGGAGAAAAAGAAAGTGACCACGTCTGACCTCAACAAATGAGACTGTTTATTTAACACAGGGCAGACAGCAGCCTTCCCTCGAGATGGAAAGGGGCATAGGAGCTGGTGAGAGTTTTATATATGGGCAGCAGCTACAGGGAGACAGGGATTGTGGGGGAGATTTGTTTTCGTCCATTCTTGTGGTTTCTCTTCAGACTTGTCCATGGGGGACCATCTGGACATCCAGGCAGGGGAAAGAGGACGTCGCCAATATAGAAGTGGATGGTTGGGGACCAAATGATCCATTGTCAGGGGTCCTATGTTGTACCAATTTCCTTCATACCACACACATGCCTGGTGCCTGCAGAGACTAGAAGAGGGTGTCAGATTCTCTAGAACTGGAGTTAAGGATGGGTGTTAATAAAAGAAATAAATAGGGCTGGAGAGATGGCCTAGCAGTTAAGAGTGCCGACTGCTCTTGCAGAGGACCCGGGTTCGATTCCCAGCACCCACATGACGGCTGAGAACTGTCTTTAACTCCAGTTCCAGGGGAATCCGACACCCTCTTCTGACCTCCACGGCATTGCACGACATGGGTGCACAAACCTACATGCAGACAGTACATTCATACACATGTAAGAATAAAAAAAAAAAACAAAAAAAACATTTATTGATTTTTTTTTTTTTAATATGTATATGTGTGTGGGTATCATAGTGTGGGTGTTGAAGTTATATTTGTGTGTGTGTATGTGTGTGTGTATTTATTTATTTATTTATTTTTTTTCTTTTTGAGACAGGGTCTTCCTTTAGTCCCAGCTGGCCTGGAGCTCTCTCTGTAGACCAGGCTGGCCTTGAACTCATAGAGATCCACCTGCCTCTGCCTTCCAAGTGCTAGGATTAAAGGTGTATATGTTTGGTTTTAAGCCAGATTCTTACTGTGTTGTTCAGGCTGTACTTCAGTTGATCCTCTGGGCTCCAGTGATCCTCTCTTCCCAAGTTCTTGAATAATATTTGGGAGTATAGGTACATCCCATTATGCCCATTAAAAAATATTAATTTATTTTGATTCTATGTTGAATGAGTGGTTTGCCCACAGAGGCCAGAAGAGTGTCATAGAAACTGGAATTGGAGTTAGAGATGGTTGTTAGCCACTATCTGGGTGCTGGGAACTCAACCTAGGTCCTCTGGAAGAGTACCCAGTGCTCTTAACCATTGAGCTCTCCTCCCCACCCACCCATAATGCCTAGTTTTGACCAACATGTTTAAATTGTCCCTTCTTAGTCTAAAGACAGGTAAATTTAATGCCAATTGACCCTTACCTAACAAGTTTGTTGCCCACAGAGGTGAAGTCATTTTTGTGTTCTGTATATCCTAGAATTGAGCAGATGAGTAATAAATGACAGCAAGTGGAGGATGAAGGTATTCGGGATAAAGCAAGCTGGTTTTCTCAGTGTTGGAGGAAGGTGTGTTTCCTGTTGCTGCGATAGAACCTGACAAAAACAACTTAAGGGTTTATTTTAGCTCATGCTTTGAGGATTATACATCATAGCAGGGGGTGGTACAGGGGTGGGAATTTGAGGTGACTTACTCATATTGTGTCCATAGTCAAGAAGCAGAGAGAGAGGAATGCTGCTGTTCTACCAGCTTTCTTAACTATTCAGCCTGAAACTCCAACCTATGCAATGGTGCTTCCACATTCAGGGTAGGTCTTTGGTACTCAGTTAAGCCTATCTGAAATACCCTCACAGACATGCCCAGAGGTTTATTTTTTAGGGGAGTCTAAATTCTGTCAGGTTAATGATCAAGATTAACCATCACAGGGGCTGGAGATAGGCTCAGTGGTTAAGAGCACTGGCTGCTCTTGCTGAGTACCTGGGTTCAGTTCCGAGCACCCACATGGTGGCTGACAACTGGCTGTAACTCCAGTTCCAGGGATTCAGTGCCCTCTTCTGACCTTGCATGACATGGGTGCCCTTAGAAACATGCAAGCAATATACTCACACACAAAATGAGTAAATAAAAATAAATACAATTTTTTAAAAAGATTAATCATCAGCTGGGCATGATGGTGCACACCTTTAATCCCAGCACTCGTGCTCGCTTCGGCAGCACATATACTAAAATTGGAACCATACAGAGATTAGCATGGTCCCTGCGCAAGGATGACACGCAACAACAACAACAAAAAAAATCCCAGTACTCAGGAGGCACAGAGGTAGGTGGATCTCTGTGAATTCAAGGCCAGCCTGGTCTACATAGAGAGCTCCAGGACAGCTAAGACTGAAGGGGAAAAAAAAAAAAAAAAAAAAAGATCACAGAGGTTAAAATATGGAAAGAAGATGGGTAGGTTAGCTCACACTTGTAATCTCAGTATGTGGGAAGGTGAGACAGACATATTGCCTTGAGTTCTGGGCCACTCTGGACTACAAAGTGACCAGACCATCCTGGACTAAAGAGGAGACCACCTTAAAATAAAATGGGCCAGAAATTGTGGTACACACCTTTAATCCCAGCACTCACGAGGCAGAGGCAGGCTGTTCTCCATAGTGAGTTCCAGGCTAGCTGGCACTATAGGGAGAACCTGTCTCAACAAACAAAACCAAAAAAGAGGTGGAGGCAGGAGAGCCTGGAGTTTATGAGAATCAGTGAAAAAGGGGGCGATGCCATGCAAGCCTTACTCCTGAGTTCAGTATCTGGAACCTATGGTGAAAAGAGAAAACTGACGCCCCCAAGAGTTGTTTTCTGACCTCTATATGCATGCCTTGGGATGTGCATGTTTATTTATACATAGCATACATATCATATATGTACACAGTAAATAAAATTTTTCAAAAAGGAAGGTATTAAAACAACATGGAATGAAGCTAACTAGAAGTGGTATTGAGTTTTGGTTTCAGAAGACTTTTCTACCCCCAGAGAACTAGAACTTATTAAATGACTAATTCCAGGAAGCTGCTAGCTGGACACAGCCTAGGGACAGTATTTAAAAAAAAAAAAAAAAAATATATTATATTATTAATATATATATTTTTTTTTTTTTAAATTTATTTTTGTATGTGTATGAATGTACTGTCTGCATGTAGGTTTGTGCACCCTTGTCGTGCAATGCCTTGGAGGTCAGAAGAGGGTGTCGGATTCTCCTGGAACTGGAGTTAAAGACGGTTCTCAGCTGCCATGTGGGTGCTGGGGACCGAACCCGGGTCCTCTGCAAGAGCAGTTGGTACTCTTAACCACTAGGCCATCTCTCCAGCCCTTTTTTTTTGTCTTTTTGAGACGGTCTCCCTTTAGTCCTAGCTGGCCTGGAGCTCACTATGTAGATCAGGTTGGCCATGAACTCTTAGAGATCCTCCTGCATCTGCCTCCCAAGTGCTGGGATTAAAGGTGTGTGCCACTACACCCGGCAAGAACAGCTTTTAACCATGGTAGCTTTCATCTTTATTATGAATATTTTATAAATATTAGAATTGTATTTGACTGTCACAAAACTTAGCTGAGAGTAGTTATGCCTCTGGTGTACTTTAATTTTTGCTAGATGCCCAGATGGAGCAAACTATTCAAGGATATTGAGTGGAAATCTTAGAATTCATGACAGGCCCAACCATTAATCTAGTGGATCCCAACAGCCTGCTCAGTTGGCTGATTTTTTTCTTTCAGGTTACTTAAGGACAGGTTCAATTTCTCTGGCCCAAACCCAGGACCGGCTGATCTCCCTGAAGCGCATCAACTCAAGGCTGAAGTATGTAAGAGGTTAGACATCTGTCCTGACTTTACCCACTGACCTCTGCCAGAGAGCTTGTGAATGTCATTTTCCCCTTGTGTTCTGTGGCAGTATTATAGGAATCCCTTCTGAGATCATCTCCCCCAAGAAAGTGGCTGAACTTCACCCTCTCCTCAATGTGCACGACCTCGTGGGGGCCATGCATGTTCCTGAGGATGCAGTAGTGTCCTCTGCTGACGTGGCTCTTGCCCTGGCAAGTGCTGCCTCCCAGAATGGTGAGCAGGTTTTTATGTATTCTTTGCATGTGTTTGGGAGGAAGAGGGAGAAACTGTTCCACAGCAGGCAATGACAACAGCTCAACTTTAGAGAAAGTATCTTCATTGGGGTATTTAATTTCCCAGTTTTAAACATCACTATTTTTTTGTATAGCATCTGTTAAATGTTTTTTTCTCAGCCATTTTTTTTTTCTTGTTCTGAGGAACTGCTTATAGTGCTGATTAATGGATGTCATAAGAGAGTCCTTGCCTTCCCTGGACTTGAGAAACTCCGAGGTTACAGCACTACTGAAGGTTTAATCTATAGCTTAAATTATTTAGTTTTTATTTTATCTGTATGAGTGTTTTGCCTGCATGTATATAAGTGCAGTTGTGTTGTACAGTGCCTGTGGAGGCCAGAAGAAGGCATTGGATCCCCTGGAAGTGGAGTTAGGGATGGTTGTTAGTCATCATGTGGGTGCTGGGAACAGAACCCAGGTCTTCTATAAGAGGAGTCCTCTTAACTGCTGAGCCATCTCTCCAGCCCCCTAATTTATAGCTTAAATGTGAGCCAAAATTTCAGTGAATCAGAGGAAGGTTTATTAATGTCCAGAGTGTTATTTCTATATAGTTTAATTTGGTTCCTGATTACAGTGCTGGGGATTAAACCTGGAGTCTTGGACATGACAGGTAGCTGCTGTACACGCTGTCTTACAGTCTAGGGATTAAACCCAGAGTCTCGGACATGACAGGTGACTGTAGTACATACTGGCTTACAGTCTGGGGATTAAACCCGGAGTCTCGGACATGACAGGTGACTGCAGTACACAATGGCTTACAGTCTGGGGATTAAGCCCAGAGTCTTGGACATGACAGGTGACTGTAGTACACACTGGGTTACAGTCTGGGGAATAAACCTGGAGTCTCGGACATGACAGGTGACTGTAGTACACACTGGCTTACAGTCTGGGGATTAAGCCCAGAGTCTTGGACATGACAGGTGACTGTAGTACACACTGGCTTACAGTCTGGGGATTAAACATGGAGTCTCAGACATGACAGGTGACTGTAGTACACACTGGTTTACAATCTGGGGATTAAACACGGAGTCTTGGACATGACAGGTGACTGCCGTACACACTGGCTTACAGTCTGGGAATTAAACACGGAGTCTCGGACATGACAGGTGACTGCCGTACACACTGGCTTACAGTCTGGGGATTAAACATGGAGTCTTGGACATGACAGGTGACTGTAGTACACACTGGCTTACAGTCTGGGGATTAAACACGGAGTCTTGGACATGACAGGTGACTGCAGTACACACTGGCTTACAGTCTGGGGATTAAACACGGAGTCTCGGACATGACATGTGACTGCCGTACACACTGGCTTACAGTCTGGAGATTAAACACGGAGTCTTGGACATGACAGGTGACTGCAGTACACACTGGCTTACAGTCTGGGAATTAAACCCAGAGTCTTGGACATGACAGGTAGCTGCCATACACGCTGGCTTACAGTCTCTGCCTTGGATTTTTTGGGACAGTGTCTCACTATGTAACTCAGTCTATCCTGAACTTATATAGCCCAACCCTAGATTTCTGAGAGCTGGACTTGCAGGTGCAACTTTACATATTGGACTTCGGTTTTTGTTTTTGTTTTTTCTTTTTGAGACAGCATCTTCCTGTAGCCCCAGCTGTTCTGGAACTCATAATGTATATCCTCCTGCCTCTGCCCCCTGAGTGCTGGGATTAAAGGTGTGCATCACCATGCCTGGCAGGTTTTTATTTTCTTAAAATTTTTAATTAATTATTTATTTATAAATGTGTATGATAATNTACACACTGGCTTACAGTCTGGGGATTAAGCCCAGAGTCTCGGACATGACAGGTGACTGCCGTACACACTGGCTTACAGTCTGGAGATTAAACATGGAGTCTTGGACATGACAGGTGACTGCAGTACACACTGGCTTACAGTCTGGGGATTAAACCCGGAGTCTCGGACATGACAGGTGACTGCAGTACACAATGGCTTACAGTCTGGGGATTAAGCCCAGAGTCTCGGACATGACAAGTGACTGTAGTACACACTGGGTTACAGTCTGGGGAATAAACCTGGAGTCTCGGACATGACAGGTGACTGTAGTACACACTGGCTTACAGTCTGGGGATTAAGCCCAGAGTCTTGGACATGACAGGTGACTGTAGTACACACTGGCTTACAGTCTGGGGATTAAACATGGAGTCTCAGACATGACAGGTGACTGTAGTACACACTGGTTTACAATCTGGGGATTAAACACGGAGTCTTGGACATGACAGGTGACTGCCGTACACACTGGCTTACAGTCTGGGAATTAAACACGGAGTCTCGGACATGACAGGTGACTGCCGTACACACTGGCTTACAGTCTGGGGATTAAACATGGAGTCTTGGACATGACAGGTGACTGTAGTACACACTGGCTTACAGTCTGGGGATTAAACACGGAGTCTTGGACATGACAGGTGACTGCAGTACACACTGGCTTACAGTCTGGGGATTAAACACGGAGTCTCGGACATGACATGTGACTGCCGTACACACTGGCTTACAGTCTGGAGATTAAACACGGAGTCTTGGACATGACAGGTGACTGCAGTACACACTGGCTTACAGTCTGGGAATTAAACCCAGAGTCTTGGACATGACAGGTAGCTGCCATACACGCTGGCTTACAGTCTCTGCCTTGGATTTTTTGGGACAGTGTCTCACTATGTAACTCAGTCTATCCTGAACTTATATAGCCCAACCCTAGATTTCTGAGAGCTGGACTTGCAGGTGCAACTTTACATATTGGACTTCGGTTTTTGTTTTTGTTTTTTCTTTTTGAGACAGCATCTTCCTGTAGCCCCAGCTGTTCTGGAACTCATAATGTATATCCTCCTGCCTCTGCCCCCTGAGTGCTGGGATTAAAGGTGTGCATCACCATGCCTGGCAGGTTTTTATTTTCTTAAAATTTTTAATTAATTATTTATTTATAAATGTGTATGATAATGTTGTGCCTGCATGTATGCATCCCTGTCATGCAGTGCCCATGGAGGCTGGAAGAAGGTGCCAGATCCCTGGAACTGGAGTTAAAAGACAGTTCTTAACCAACATATAGTTGCTGAGAACTGAACCTGGGTCGTCTGCAAGAGCAGCCAGTGCTCTAAATAGCTGAGCCATCTCTCCAGCTCCAGGTTTTTGTTTTTTTAATTAAAGCACTGACTGCTCTTCTTTAGTGTTTGTTTAGGGTAGAGAATCTGCTACAGAGGCCTCAGTTATAAACATCAGATAATATGCTTACCTTGGAACAGGTGTTCACATTTATGACCGGACAAGTGTTCTTCATGTGTTGATCAAAAAAGGTCAAGTTACTGGTGTAGAAACAGACAAAGGACAGATTGAATGCCAGTATTTTGTCAACTGTGCTGGTCAGGTAGGTTAGCAACAATACTAGGTTGCTGATTTTATTTAACTTGGATTTTTCAGTGAATAGTCTATTATTTTCCTAATTAAACCAATACCAGGTACTACACTGTTTATTTGTTTATTTCTTTGTTTTATATTTTTTTGAGATAGGGTCTTCCTGCAGCCCCAGCTGGCCTGGAATTCACTATGTAGACCAGACTGGCCTTGATCTGAGATCACCTGCCTCTGCCTCACAAGTGCTGGGATTAAAGGCATGAGCTACCATGCCAGGCTGCTACACTGTTTATTGTTTGGACTGGGAATCTCAGAAATGTATTCTGAATCAAAAACCCATACTTATTCTATAGTTAAATCTATAGACCTGTGGCCTTTTCTTTCCTTCACACTAGGTAAAATGTCATTTTGGTCAGAAGGCCTGTTAGGCTTTAGTATGAATCCATGGTGTTACAGGTCCTTTTATGATGTTATATTTCATTTTATGAGCTAAAATAAAATATTAGGCCATTTTATATCAAACCATGGATCTAGAAACAAGGTGCTTGCACCTTTACCTTTGTAGCAGACTGCTCACTTGCCTTTTACTCTTCTGTTTTAAGAAACCTAGGAAATAGTGGGGGGGGGGGTTAGCTCACACTTGTAATCTCAGTATGTGGGAAGGTGAGACAGACATATTGCCTTGAGTTCTGGGCCACTCTGGACTACAAAGTGACCAGACCATCCTGGACTAAAGAGGAGACCACCTTAAAATAAAATGGGCCAGAAATTGGTACACACTTTAATCCAGCACTCACGAGGCAGAGGCAGGCTGTTCTCCATAGTGAGTTCAGGCTAGCTGGCTATAGGCGAACCTGTCTCAACAAACAAAACCCAAAAAAGTGGTGGAGGCAGGAGAGCCTGGAGTTTATGAGAATCAGTGTGAAAAGGGGGCGATGCCATGCAAGCCCCTTACTCTGAGTTCAGTATCTGGAACCTATGGTGAAAAGAGAAAACTGACGCCCCCAAGAGTTGTTTCTGACCTCTATATGCATGCCTTGGGATGTGCATGTTTATTTATACATAGCATACATATCATATATGTACACAGTAAATAAAATTTTTCAAAAAGGAAGGTATTAAAACAACATGGAATGAAGCTAACTAGAAGTGGTATTGAGTTTTGGTTTCAGAAGACTTTTCTACCCCCAGAGAACTAGAACTTATTAAATGACTAATTCCAGGAAGCTGCTAGCTGGACACAGCCTAGAGGACCAGTATTTAAAAAAAAAAAAAAAAAAAATTATATTATATATATATATTTTTTTTTTTTAAATTTATTTTTGTATGTGTTGAATTACTGTCTGCATGTAGGTTTGTGCACCCTTGTTGTGCAATGCCTTGGAGGTCAGAAGAGGGTGTCGGATTCTCCTGGAACTGGAGTTAACAGCGTTCTCAGCTGCCATGTGGTGCTGGGGACCGAACCCGGGTCCTCTGCAAGAGCAGTTGGTACTCTTAACCACTAGGCCATCTCTCCAGCCCTTCTTTTTTGTCTTTTGAGCGGTCTCCCTTTAGTCCTAGCTGGCCTGGAGCTCATATGTAGATCAGGTTGGCCCATGAACTCTTAGAGATCCTCCTGCATCTGCCTCCCGAGTGCTGGGATTAAAGGGTGTGCCACTACACCCGGCAAGAACAGCTTTTAACCATGGTAGCTTTCATCTTTATTATGAATATTTTATAAATATTAGAATTGTATTTGACTGTCACAAAACTTAGCTGAGAGTAGTTATGCCTCTGGTGTACTTTAATTTTTGCTAGATGCCCAGATGGAGCAAACTATTCAAGGATATTGAGTGGAAATCTTAGTATTCATGACAGGCCCAACCATTAATCTAGTGGATCCCAACAGCCTGCTCAGTTGGCTGATTTTTTTCTTTCAGGTTACTTAAGGACAGGTTCAATTTCTCTGGCCCAAACCCAGGACCGGCTGATCTCCCTGAAGCGCATCAACTCAAGGCTGAAGTATGTAAGAGGTTAGACATCTGTCCTGACTTTACCCACTGACCTCTGCCAGAGAGCTTGTGAATGTCATTTTCCCCTTGTGTTCTGTGGCAGTATTATAGGAATCCCTTCTGAGATCATCTCCCCCAAGAAAGTGGCTGAACTTCACCCTCTCCTCAATGTGCACGACCTCGTGGGGGCCATGCATGTTCCTGAGGATGCAGTAGTGTCCTCTGCTGACGTGGCTCTTGCCCTGGCAAGTGCTGCCTCCCAGAATGGTGAGCAGGTTTTTATGTATTCTTTGCATGTGTTGGGAGGAGAGAGGAAGAGGAAAACTGTTCCACAGCAGGCAATGACAACAGCTCAACTTTAGAGAAAGTATCTTCATTGGGGTATTTAATTTCCCAGTTTTAAACATCACTATTTTTTTTGTTTAGCATCTGTTAAATGTTTTTTTTTCAGCCATTTTTTTTTCTTGTTCTGAGGAACTGCTTATAGTGCTGATTAATGGATGTCATAAGAGAGTCCTTGCCTTCCCTGGACTTGAGAAACTCCGAGGTTACAGCACTACTGAAGGTTTATAATCTATAGCTTAATTATTTAGTTTTTTTTATCTGTATGAGTGTTTTGCCGCATGTATTATAAGTGCAGTTGTGTTGTAACAGTGCTGTGGAGGCCAGAGAGGCATTGGTCCCCTGGAAGTGGAGGTTAGGGATGGTTGTTAGTCATCATGTGGGTGCTGGGAACGGAACCCAGGTCTTCTATAAGAGGAGTCCCTCTTAACTGCTGAGCCACTCTCCAGCCCCCTAATTTATAGCTTAAATGTGAGCCAAAATTTCAGTGAATCAGAGGAAGGTTTATTAATGTCCCGAGTGTTATTTCTATATAGTTTAATTTGGTTTCTGATTACAGTGCTGGGGATTAAACCTGGAGTCTTGGACATGACAGGTAGCTGCTGTACACGCTGTCTTACAGTCTAGGGATTAAACCCAGAGTCTCGGACATGACAGGTGACTGTAGTACATACTGGCTTACAGTCTGGGGATTAAACCCGGAGTCTCGGACATGACAGGTGACTGCAGTACACAATGGCTTACAGTCTGGGGATTAAGCCCAGAGTCTTGGACATGACAGGTGACTGTAGTACACACTGGCTTACAGTCTGGGGATTAAAAACGGAGTCTTGGACATGACAGGTGACTGTAGTACACACTGGCTTACAGTCTGGGGATTAAGCCCAGAGTCTCGGACATGACAGGTGACTGCCGTACACACTGGCTTACAGTCTGGGGATTAAACATGGAGTCTTGGACATGACAGGTGACTGCATGTACACACTGGCTTACAGTCTGGGGATTAAACATGAGTCTTGGACATGACAGGTGACTGCAGTACACAATGGCTTACAGTCTGGGGATTAAGCCCAGAGTCTCGGACATGACAAGTGACTGTAGTACACACTGGGCTTACAGTCTGGAGATTAAACAGGAGTCTTGGACATGACAGGTGACTGTAGTACACACTGGCTTACAGTCTGGGGATTAAACATGGAGTCTTGGACATGACAGGTGACTGTAGTACACACTGGCTTACAGTCTGGGGATTAAACATGGAGTCTCAGACATGACAGGTGACTGTAGTACACACTGGCTTACAGTCTGGAGATTAAACATGTAGTCTTGGACATGACAGGTGACTGCAGTACACACTGGCTTACAGTCTGGAGATTAAACACGGAGTCTTGGACATGACAGGTGACTGCCGTACACACTGGCTTACAGTCTGGGGATTAAACATGGAGTCTTGGACATGACAGGTGACTGTAGTACACACTGGCTTACAGTCTGGGGATTAAACACGGAGTCTTGGACATGACAGGTGACTGCAGTACACACTGGCTTACAGTCTGGGGATTAAACACGGAGTCTCGGACATGACATGTGACTGCCGTACACACTGGCTTACAGTCTGGAGATTAAACAGAGTCTTGGACATGACAGGTGACTGCAGTACACACTGGCTTACAGTCTGGGAATTAAACACCAGAGTCTTGGACATGACAGGTAGCCGCCATACACGCTGGCTTACGTCTCTGCCTGGATTTTTTGGGGACAGTGTCTCACTATGTAACTCAGTCTATCCTGAACTTATATAGCCCAACCCTAGATTTCTGAGAGCTGGACTTGCAGGTGCAACTTTACATATTGGACTTCGGTTTTTTTTTTGTTTTTGTTTTTTTCTTTTTGAGACGGATTTCCCTGTAGCCCCAGGCTGTTCTGGAACCATATGTATATCTCCTGCTTGCCCCCGCTTGCTGGGATTAAAGTGTGCATCACCATGCCTGGCAGGTTTTTATTTTCTTAAAATTTTTAATTAATTATTTATTTATAAATGTGTATGATAATGTTTGTGCCTGCATGTATGCATCCCTGTCCAGCATGCCCCTGGTGCGGCTGGAAGAAGGTGCACAGATCCCTGGAAAGGAGGTTAAAAGACAGTTCTTAACCAAACATATAGTTGCTGAGAACTGAACCTTGTGGGTCTTCTGCAAGAGCAGCCAGTGCTCTAAATAGTGAGCCATCTCTCCAGCTCCAGGTTTTTGTTTTTTTAATTAAAGCACTCTGACTGCTCTTCTTTAGTGTTTGTTTAGGGTAGAGAATCTGCTACAGAGGCCTCAGTTATAAACATCAGATAATATGCTTACCTTGGAACAGGTGTTCACATTTATGACCGGACAAGTGTTCTTCATGTGTTGATCAAAAAAGGTCAAGTTACTGGTGTAGAAACAGACAAAGGACAGATTGAATGCCAGTATTTTGTCAACTGTGCTGGTCAGGTAGGTTAGCAACAATACTAGGTTGCTGATTTTATTTAACTTGGATTTTTCAGTGAATAGTCTATTATTTTCCTAATTAAACCAATACCAGGTACTACACTGTTTATTTGTTTATTTCTTTGTTTTATCTTTTTTGATGATAGGGTCTTCCTGCAGCCCCAGCTGGCCTGGATATCACTATGTAGACCAGACTGGCTTGATCTGAGCTCACCTGCCTCTGCCTCACAAGTGCTGGGATTAAAGCATGAGCTACCATGCCCAGGCTGCTACACTGTTTATTGTTTGGACTGGGAATCTCAGAAATGTATTCTGAATCAAAAACCCATACTTATTCTATAGTTAAATCTATACACCTGTGGCCTTTTCTTTCCTTCACACTAGGTAAAATGTCATTTTGGTCAGAAGGCCTGTTAGGCTTTAGTATGAATCCATGGTGTTACAGGTCCTTTTATGATGTTATATTTCATTTTATGAGCTAAAATAAAATATTAGGCCATTTTATATCAAACCATGGATCTAGAAACAAGGTGCTTGCACCTTTACCTTTGTAGCAGACTGCTCACTTGCCTTTTACTCTTCTGTTTTAAGGAAAACCAGGAAATAGTGGGGGGGGGTTGTTTTGTTTTGTTTTTTTTTTTTTTTTTTTTTTTCCGGCTTGTTTTGAGACTGAGTTTCCTGTAGCCCCAGCTGCCTGGAANTTGGTTTGTTTTGATTTTTTTTTTTTTTTTTTTTTTTCCGGCGTTGTTTTGAGACTGAGTTTCCTGTAGCCCCAGCTGGCCTGGAACTCACTTTGTAGACCAGGTGCCTTGAACTTGTAGAGATATGCCTGCCTCTGCCTTCCAGTGCTGGGATTAAAGATGTGCATTTCCATGCCTGGCCCGGAAATATTTTTTGCTGTATGAAGTTAATGATTGGTATTTGGGGTTTCTAGTAGAAGCCAGGCATTTTATCGAAAGAATCTCCTTTGACTAGCAACTCTATTTTCCTTTGATTGAAAAGGTAATTATATGTTTTATTTATTTATATTTGTCTTTTTGAGACAGGGTTCCCTGAGCCCAGCTGTCCTGGAAATCACATTGTAGACCAGGCTGGCCTTGAATCACAAAGATCCGCCTGCCTCTGCCTCCCAAGGGTAGTTTAGTTCTATATTTTAAAAGGTTTATTTACTATTGTTCCTCATCCAAATACTTAAACTAGGGGTGGAGAGATGGTTATCTTAGAGGTTAAGCGAGCAAACACTGCTCGCTGCAGAGGACTGGGTCGATTCCTAGCATGCAAGGGGATAAGACAACCTTTTAAGCCGGTTGTGGTGGTGCATGCCTTTTAGTCCCAGCATTGGGATGCAGGTGTCAGGCAGATCTCTGAGTCAAGGCCAGCCTGGCTACATAGCGAGCTCCAGGGCCAGCTGGGACTGAAGGGAGCCTGTCTCAACAAAAAAAAAAAAGCCCCCAAAACAAATACTTAAACTAAATAAAGCAAGCTGACTTCCCACACTTGACACTCCAGCAGAGAGCACTTACAAGCCACTTGAACTTACCTCTCTGTTTCAAGAGGCTAAACTTGCTATTTGTGTTTCTGTTCCTCTTCCCACCCACAAATTGTCCATTGTAGTGGGCATACGAGCTGGGTCTGTCCAACGAGGAGCCGGTTAGTATCCCGTTACATGCCTGTGAACACTTCTACCTTCTGACTCGCCCCTGGAACACCCCTCTGCAGAGCAACACACCAAGTGAGGACTTGTACTTTTTTTTACAACTTTATCTCCTTGCTAGTGTCCTGTCCTCTGAAAAGGAAGACTTTTCATTAAGGACAAATCGTGTGTAAAAAGAGTTTTCTTTTTGGAGCATGTTACAGGGAGGTAGATCCAATTCTAACTTTGATTACTCCTTAGGAAAAGATGGCCAAAATGAGCATGACATTAAGCACTTTTTTGGTTTGTCTTTTTGTAAGCTGATTTTAATCCTAACAGGTCATTGAAAATGTTTGGAAGGCAACTGAATTTTTAACATAAATGATCTAATTGTAGAACAGTGCCGTGCGTGGTGGTGCATGCCTTTAATCCTAGCCCTGGGAGGCAGAGGCAGGCGGATCTTGTGAGTTCAAGGCCAGCCTGGTCTACAGGTTCCAGGCCAACTGGGCTACAAGGGCCCCGTTTCTCAAAAAGTAAAAAAAAAAAAAAAAGAAAAAGAAAAAGAAATGTATAGATAGTGGTATACTTGTATGGTTTAGTGGCTCAGGTGCTGTGAGAAAGGGTTTTGTTGATCATTTCAAAGAATGAACTCTGCAGCTCTCTTTCCTATTAGATTTTGGCTTAGCATGGGGACATGCTAATGTAGTTTGGTTGTGTGGTGTTGGCAGAGCTTTTAGGTTCCTGGTAGTGTTTGAGATAATCAGAGAAACTATGGGAAGATCCTCCCCTATGACCTCCAAAGGTATTTTAAGCTAATGAATGCCTATACTTATTGATGTTATGCTGTTGTAAACCTATTCTTGAGTTTTTTTTTTCTCCATTTAGGAAACTTGCTTGACTCTAATTCCTTGTTTTTCTCTTCTCACTTTGTAGACCAGGCTGGCCTTGAACTTGTAGAGATATGCCTGCCTCTGCCTTCCAGTGCTGGGATTAAAGATGTGCATTTCCATGCCTGGCCCGGAAATATTTTTTGCTGTATGAAGTTAATGATTGGTATTTGGGGTTTCTAGTAGAAGCCAGGCATTTTATCGAAAGAATCTCCTTTGACTAGCAACTCTATTTTCCTTTGATTGAAAAGGTAATTATATGTTTTATTTATTTATATTTTGGTCTTTTTGAGACAGGGTCTCCCTGTAGCCCCAGCTGTCCTGGAAATCACATTGTAGACCAGGCTGGCCTTGAACTCACAAAGATCCGCCTGCCTCTGCCTCCCAAGGGTAGTTATATATTTTAAAAGGTATACTATTGTTCCTCATCCAAATACTTAAACTAAGGGGCTGGAGAGATGGCTTAGAGGTTAAGAGCCCCCAACTGCTCTTGCAGAGGACCTGGGTTCGATTCCTAGCATGCACATAGCGGCTAAGAACCACCTTTAAGCCGGTTGTGGTGGTGCATGCCTTTAGTCCCAGCACTTGGGAGGCAGAGTCAGGCAGATCTCTGAGTTCAAGGCCAGCCTGGTCTACATAGCGAGCTCCAGGCCAGCTGGGACTGAAGGGAGAGCCTGTCTCAAAAAAAAAAAGCCCCCAAAACAAATACTTAAACTAAATAAAGCAAGCTGACTTCCCACACTTGACACTCCAGCAAGAGCACTTACAAGCCACTTGAACTTACTCTCTGTTCAAGAGGCTAAACTTGCTCATTTGTGTTTCTGTTCCTCTTCCCACCCACAAATTGTCCATTGTAGTGGGCATACGAGCTGGGTCTGTCCAACGAGGAGCCGGTTAGTATCCCGTTACATGCCTGTGAACACTTCTACCTTCTGACTCGCCCCTGGAACACCCCTCTGCAGAGCAACACACCAAGTGAGGACTTGTACTTTTTTTTACAACTTTATCTCCTTGCTAGTGTCCTGTCCTCTGAAAAGGAAGACTTTTCATTAAGGACAAATCGTGTGTAAAAAGAGTTTTCTTTTTGGAGCATGTTACAGGGAGGTAGATCCAATTCTAACTTTGATTACTCCTTAGGAAAAGATGGCCAAAATGAGCATGACATTAAGCACTTTTTTGGTTTGTCTTTTTGTAAGCTGATTTTAATCCTAACAGGTCATTGAAAATGTTTGGAAGGCAACTGAATTTTTAACATAAATGATATCAATTGTAGAAATGTGCCGTGCGTGGTGGTGCATGCCTTTAATCCTAGCACTTGGGAGGCAGAGGCAGGCGGATCTTTGTGAGTTCAAGGCCAGCCTGGTCTACAGAGTTCCAGGCCAACTGGGGCTACAAGGAGACCCTGTTTAAAAAAGAAAAAAAAAAAAAAAAGAAAAAGAAAAAGAAATGTATAGATAGTGGTATACTTGTATGGTTTAGTGGCTCAGGTGCTGTGAGAAAGGGTTTTGATACCATTTCAAAGAATGAACTCTGCAGCTCTCTTTCCTATTAGATTTTGGCTTAGCATGGGGACATGCTAATGTAGTTTGGTTGTGTGGTGTTGGCAGAGCTTTTAGGTTCCTGGTAGTGTTTGAGATAATCAGAGAAACTATGGGAAGATCCTCCCCTATGACCTCCAAAGGTATTTTAAGCTAATGAATGCCTATACTTATTGATGTTATGCTGTTAGTAAACCTATTCTTGAGTGTTTTTTTTTTCTCCATTTAGGAAACTTGCTTGACTCTAATTCCTTGTTTTTCTCTTCTCCCCACTTCCTTGTCATTTCTCTTCTTCAGCTATTGTGGATGCTGATGGAAGGATTTACATTAGGAACTGGCAGGGTGGCATCTTGTCTGGGGGCTTTGAGAAGAACCCAAAACCCATTTTCACTGAGGGCAAGAACCAGCTGGAAATTCAGAACTTGAGAGAAGATTGGGATCATTTTGGTGTGTGAAATAGGTTCTAACAATAGTGCCTTTTTTTTTTTTTTAAACTTTTATTTTACTTTATTTATTTATTTATGTGTATGAATGTACTGTCTGCATGCAGGTCTGTGCACCCGTGTCGTGCAATGCCTCGGAGGTCAGTCGGATTTCCCTGGAACTGGAGTTCTCCTGGAATTGGAGTTACAGACGGTTCTCAGCCGCCATGTGGGTGCTGGGGATCGAACCCGGGTCCTCTGCAAGAGCAGTCAGTGCTTTTAACCGCTAGGCCATCTCTCCAGCCCCCAATAGTGCCTTCTTATCCAAGATGTTATATCAAAACATTTTCAGAACCACTTCCTTATTTATCTTTAAAACAGAGAAGTGCAATAGTAGTTAAAGAGTTGTCTACAGAATTTGTTTGCTGGAAGGATGTAGTTACAGCCTATCTAGGGGTCTTAAATTATTGTTTAATGGACTCGATTCATTATTTATTCAAATCATTGCTGAAATTTTATGCTAGGAGGGTACCTTCTTTTGATAAGACTATGTAAAATTGAAGAGTTTTTAAATTGATTTAAAAATTTTTATTTTATGTGTGTGAGTGTTTTGCCTGCACATATATTAAGTGTACCTGTGTTGTACAATGCCTGCAAAGGGTAGAAGAGGGTGTCGGATCCTCTGGAAATGTAGATGGTTGTTAGCCACCATGCAGGTGCTGGGAACAGAATCCATGTCTGCTGCAAGAACAGCCAGTGCTCTTAACTGCTCAACCATCTCTTTACTCAGATTGAAGATGTTTTTTTTAGAACCTAAATTATTAGCCAGGCATGATGATGCATGCCTGCTTATAATCCTAGCATGAGGGATGCTGAGGCAGAAAGATTGTGACAACAGATTGTTTTGTTAATGTGGACTTTCATTAAATGTTTTATTTAATCTTAAATAATTTTAATTGGATAATTAATGTAATTACATAGTTCCAAATTCAAAGAATATGAGAGTCTTTTTATCTTTTCTCCCATCCTTGATAGATTATTTTTCTTGTTGTTGTTGGTTTTTGTTCATTTGTTTTTTCAGACAGGGTCTCCATGTAGCCCCAGCTGACCTGGAACTCTCTATGTAGACCAGGCTGGCATTGAACTCACAAAGGTCTGCCTGCCTCTGCCTCTGCCTCTGCCTCCCAAGTGCTGGGATTAAAGGCGTGTGTCACCATGCCTGGCTGTGACCTAATTTTTTTGTGCATGTCTTTTTGAGACAGGGTCTCCCTGTGTGGGCTATTTTTTAAACAGAGCACTTCTTATAGGAAATTTAAAACATTTCCAAGTAGATGGAGAGTGGTATGGTTAAATCCCCTATATGCACTGATCAGCTCTACCCTGATTTTTTTTTTCTTTTTTTGGTCTTTTTGAGACAGGGTCTCCCTGTAGCTCCAGCTGTCCTGGAACTTGCTTTGTAGACCAGGCTGGCCTTGAACTCACAGAGATCTACCTGCCTCTGCCTCTGCCTCTGCCTCCGCCTCCCAAGTGCTAGGACTAAAGGCATATGCCACCATGCCCAGCTCTACCCTGCTTTCATTAGCACTCACCCATGGGTTGGTGGCCAGAGATAGATTTATTATTAAATCTTTTTTTTGTCTTTTTTGTCTTTTTTTTTTCTTTCCCTGAGGTAGGGTCTCCCTATAGCCCCAGCTGGCCTGGAACTCACTCTGTAGACCAGGCTGGCCTTGAACTCAGAGATCCGCCTGCCTCTGCCTTCTAAGCGCTGGGATTAAAGGCATGCTCCACCCCTCTGGGCCTAAGATGGTTCTTAGTCACCATGTGGGTGCTGGGAATCAAACCAGGTCCTCTGCAAGAGCAGTCAATGCTCTTAACCGCTGAGCCATCTCTCCAGTCCCATTAAAACTTTTTGTTTGTTTGTTTTTTAAAGCAGTTGTGTCAATGTAGGAAAACATTTCCTTTCCTGGAAAAAAAATTATGTGCTATTTATTTTTCATGTATACTATCCATTCAGGATTACTGTCTATAGCCTCATGCATTACCTGACACTCTGTGGCTGATTACCTTTCTAGACAATGTTTTTCATGACTTTGCATGCCAAACATTTTGGCCATGTGTTCTATAATCTCAGCAAGCTTTCCACTTTCTGTGAACTGACCAAGTGGCTCTGAAAAAAATCTCTCTTGGGGGATTTTTTGAAAGGAGAGGGAGTAAAAGTATAAGAACTTGAAAAAAATTTAATTCCCTAAAAGAGAGGACCCTTTGCATTTGTTTAATTCCCTAAAAGAGAGGACTCTGTTTGCATTTGTTTTTTTGCTCAGAGCCCCTGTTGAGTTCCCTCCTGCGTAGGATGCCAGAATTGGAGACTCTGGAGATTATGAAGTTGGTGAATTGCCCCGAGACCTTCACACCAGACATGAAGTGCATCATGGGCGAGTCTCCTGTAGTACAGGGCTACTTTGTCTTGGCAGGGATGAACTCTGCTGGCCTGTCCTTGGGTGGAGGAGCTGGAAAGTAAGTCTCTTTTAACACAGTCACCTGTGGACACATTGGCTTGCCAGCCTTCTTCCCTTCTCAGATTATTTGTTGTTAATGTGCTCTATAACATATTTAGCCAGATATTAGTATTAATTTACATGTGATTTTAGAGTTATTGCCTTCAAAGTAATCACCATGGAAGACTCCCCCATATTCTCAAACTATCTGATAGTGTATAAAATATTTTAGGACCTCATCATTTATAGTTAGCCACAGAACCTGTACTTTTTTTTGGTCTTTTTGAGACAGGGTCTCCCTGCAGCCCCAGTTGTCCTGGAACTCACTGTGTAAATCAAGCTGGCCTTGAACTCAGAGATCCGCCTGCATCTGCCTCCCAAGTGCTGGGATTAAAGGTGTGCGCCACCACACCTGGCTAGAACCTATAGATTTTGTTTTGTACTTTTCAGTTGTAACAAATGTTGGTCTTTTGAGCATGTGTATAAAGTTAAAAGTAACCAAATGTGAATGAAATAGGCAGTCAAGCAGGGAAGTAAAAATTTTTAGTTAAAAGTAGGTAACAATAAAAAAATAATCCAGTCAAAGAATGATAAAAATATGGTTCAATTCCATTTATGTGAGGAACTTAGAGTAGTCATGGAGACAGAATGAAAAATTGTGGTTGCCAGGGAGGAGAAGGCAGGGAGTACTGTTAAGTAGGTAGGGCGTTTCAGGTTTTTTGCAAGAGGAAAAGAGTTCTGGAGACAGATTGCTGTAATAGTTATACGATAATGTGAATGTCCTTAATGCTGCTGAATGAACCACATACTTCAAAACAGTTGAGCCGTTGGGTTTGGTGGTGTATGCCTATAACCCCAGCACATGGGAAGTGGAAGCAGGAAGATCAGGAGTTTCTTACTGTTCTCAGCAACATAGTGAATTTGAGGCTAGCCACTGTGACCTGAGACCTACTCTAGGAAAAAGTAAAAAAAAATTTCTATTTTTTTTTTTTTGTTGTTGTTGTTGTTGTTTATATTTTTTAACTTATTTTTTTAAAATGTTTTTAAATAATTTTTTAAATTTTTATTTATTTTAAATTTTATTTTTGTATGTGTATGAATGTACTGTCTGCATGTAGGTTTGTGCACCCGTGTCGTGCAATGCTGTGGAGGTCAGAAGAGGGTCTCGGATTCCCCTGGAACTGGAGTTCTCCTGGAATTGGAGTTATAGATGATTCTTAGCCACCATGTGGGTGCTGGAGATCAAACCCGGGTCCTCTGCAAGAGCAGTCAGTGCTCTTAACCGCTAGGCTATCTCTCCAGCCCTATTTTTATTTATTTTTTATGTATATGAATGTACTGTCTGCATGTAGGTTTGTGCACCCGTGTCATGCAATGCCGCGAAGGTCAGAAGAGGGTGTCGGATTCCCCTGGAACTGGAGTTCTCCTGGAATTGGAGTTGCAGATAGTTCTCAGCCGCCATGTGGGTGCTAGGGATCGAACCCAGGTCCTCTGCAAGAGCAGTCGGCGCTCTTAACCGCTAGGCCATCACTCCAGTCCCCAATTTATTATTTTTTATGTGTATGAATGTACTGTTTGCATGTAGGTTGGTGTACCCATGTTGGGCAATGCTGTGGAGGTCAGAAGAGGGTGTCGGATTCCCCTGGAACTGGGGTTAAAGACAGTTCTCAGCCGCCATGTGGGTGCTGGGAATTGAACCCGGGTCCTCTGCAAGAGTAGTCGGTGCTCTTAACCGCTGAGCCATCTCCCCAGCCCCTCGTTTTGTTTTTGTTTTTTTGGTCTGAGACAGGGTCTCTCTCTAGCCCCAGCTGTCCTGGAATTCACTATGTGAATCAGGATGGCCTTGAACTCACAGAGATCTGCCTGCCTCTGCCTCCCGAGTGCTGGGATTAAAGGTGTACACCACCACGCCTGGTTTTTTGGTCTTTTTTGAGGCAGGGTCTCCTTGTAGACCCAGCTGGCCTGGAACTCACTATGTAGACCAGGCTGGCTTGGAACTCACAGAGATCCACCTGCCCCTCTCTCCCTCCCACCACGTCCAGTGAAATTTTAAAACATCTTTAAAAAAATATTTTATTTTTAATTATGTGTATATGTGGGATTCTGCACATGAGTCCATGTGCCTATGGAGGCCAGAGGTGTCAGATCCCCTGGAGTGGGGTTACAGGTGGTTGTGAGCTGGCTGATGAACTTGGCTTCTTTGGAAGAACAGTTTGTATTCTTAATACCTGAGCCATCTCTCCAGCCCCTCGGAGTTGAAGAAAGTTGATTATCTGGATGCAGTGGTACGTTATTACTAAGATGAGAAGGTTATAGTATTATGAGTTTAAGCCTGGAATAAAAGTAAGAACCTGTCTTCAAAACAAAATGGAACAAAACAAGATAACCAACCCAAAGCAAAAAACTAATTTATTTTAGAGGCTGGAGAGATGGTTGAGTGGTTGAGAACACTGATTGCTCTTACAGAGGACCTGAGTTTGATTCTCAGCACCCACATGGTGGCTGGCAACCGTCTCTTAACTCCAGTTCCAGGGGATCTGACGCCCTCCACACCCTCTCACTCCACAAGCATTGCATGACATGGTGCACTTACACATATTCAGGCAATACACTCATACACATACAAAAAAAACTAATTTATTTTAGCTTTTTATATTTTAAAATATATTTCTATGTATTTTGTGTTAGAAAATAATAAAATGGGTATGATCTATATATTTATGCTTTCATGGCATATTTAAGTTACTTTTTTAGATTAATTTTGGTATGTGTGTGAAAAAGGGAGGGAGAAGGAGACAGACAGATAGAATGAGAGTGTAGGTGCCTTCAGAGGCCAGAGGTAGTAGATCCCCTGGAGTTGGGGTCACAGGCAGTTTTGAGCAGTGTGACATGGGAGCTGGGAACTGGACTTCGGTACTCATCAAGAGCAGCGTATGCCCGTAACTGATGAGCCATCTCTCCAGCCCCCTAACATTTTCTTAGTTCTTTTTCAGTATTTTTAGGCTACATAGTTTATCTGTGGGATTTAAAAAAAATTATCACCAATCTCCTCTTAAAAAAAAAAACCCCGTATGTAAATGTATCTGTGCAGTCCACACCTTTCTGATTCAAGGATCAACTGTGTATTATCATAATTAAAAAATTTTACTTTCAGAAAGCTGGTGAGATGGCTTAGCAGGTAAAAGTGCTTGGTACATAGGCCTGGCAACCTGAGTTGAATATCAGACACTCAGGTAGAGGTGGAAGGAGAAAACCTGCTCTACGAAGTTGTTCTGTGACCTTCACAAGCCCCCTCCAAAAACATTGTGCACCCGTATATACAGTAAAAATTAAAGAAAAAAAAAGCATTTAACTCCTGAAGCCAGTGTCCTTGAGTGACTTATATAGAATGGCTCAGAAAACAGAGAAGGGTGACCAGAAATATTTGGAGGGAAAATGTGTAATATACCAGGTGACTGTTTTATAGGAAACATAGATACGTAAATTAGAGTATAATTATTTACATTTTAGCCTCTTTTTTTCTTTCTTTTTTTTTGAGACAGCGTTTCCCTGTAGCCCCAGCTGTCCTAGAACTCAGTATGTAGACTAGGCTGGCCTTGAACTCAAAGAGATCCGCCTGCCTCTGCCTCCTGAGTGCTGGGATTAAAGGTGTGCACCACCATGCCTGGTGTTTTTTTCATAGATGTGGCTTGTCTGTAAATACTTTTTAGGGAGTCCTATCATGAGAGTTAAAATCTTCATAGTGGTTCTATGAGAACAGTTATTTGGATCCATGTTTGTTCCAGAAATTGGAAGGAAATTGTTGGGAATTGTTCAGTTGCCTGTGACAATGTAGGCCCTTTTGGTTATGCAGGTTCTTGATTTATATAATATTTTTTATTTTTTATTTTTTTTTGTGAGTGTATATTATATCTGAGGCCAAACAACTTTTTGTCTCCATCTAAACAGATACCTTGCTGAATGGATGGTATATGGTTATCCCTCTGAAAATGTCTGGGAATTGGACTTACAACGATTTGGAGCCCTGCAGAGCAGCCGTACCTTTCTACGCCACCGTGTCATGGAAGTTATGCGTAAGTATACGTTTATCCTAATCGCATGGAGCTGCAGGTATCTTTCAAATGACCTATTATTCAAGGGGGTAGGTTTTTCCTTAGTTCTCTAGTAACTGCTTTGAATTGGGCTTCTGAGGTATGATTGTGTCAGGCCCAAGGAAGAGGACTTAGCCCTATCTGATAACTTGGGATTTTTTTTTTTTTTTGGTCTTTTTGAGACAGGGTCTCCCTGTAGCCCCAGCTGTCCTGGAATTCACTCTGTAGACCAGGGTGGCCTTGAACTCACAAAGATCCGCTTGCCTCTGCCTCCCAAGTGCTAGGATTAAAGGCATGTGCATCTTGGGAACATTTTTAGTATGTTTGGACCTTGTTTACTTGGCATGTAGCGACTTCCTCTGTGTTCTAGCCCTGCATCCTTTTCAGTAGGTCTTGAATGCTCTTTCTTCCCACCTAGGGTTTGGTGTTTGTTTTGTTTTTGTTTCATATTTTTCTGGTCTTTTTGAAACAGAAAATGGTTCCAGCTGTACTGGAACTCTCTATGTAGACCAGACTGGCCTTGAACTCACAGAGATGCACCACCACACATGACCCCACCTAGGTTTTGAGGTCATTGTTTTGCTTTTTGGCGATGGAGTGTTTTTTTTAACTTTATTGGTTAAGCTGGCCTCGAACTCCTGATCTTCCTTCCTTTGCCTCCCAAGCTCTGGGATTTCAGGTGTATGCCAACATGCCCTAGCTTCTCATTGTTTTCTTTCTTTTTGTGGTGCTTAGGATTGAACCCACGGCCTCTGGCATGCTAGTAACTAGACAAGTTTTCTATCACATCTCCAGCTCTCACTGTCCTCTGTCTCTCTTCTCCTCCCTTATTCTCTCTTTCCTCCCTTTCTTTTTTCAAAAATTATTCCTGGGTATGGTGGCCCATGGTGGCCCATGCTTTTAATCCCAGCACTCCAGAGGCAGAGACAGGCAGATCTCTGGAAGTTCAAGGCCAGCTTGGTCTACATAGTAAGTTCAGGCCAGCTGGGGCTGCAGGGACATCTTGTCTCAAAAGGGGGGGAAAGAAAGGGAAAGGGACAACAATATAGACTGGACACTCATTTGATCAACTTGATTGAACATACAAGCCTCCCCTTTCAGAATGGTGGGACCCATGAGCTGTGTGGGTTTGGGCACAACTGCTCGCAAATTGGTTTTACATGAAGGATGCTTGTACTCACAAATTATCACTTATTGTTAAAAAAAAAAATGAAAACAAAACAAAACAAAAAAGCAGAGAAACATGCAGAAAACTTACGGCAGAATGCACCGTGGGGTGGGGGGAAGGGAAGGGGATATATGCCTGAACTGAATTGGAAAATGATGTATGAAATACACAAAGCATCAATAAAAATAAATTAAAAAAAAAAAAAGGGAAAGGGAGGGAGGAGGAGAGAGAGAGAAAGAAAGAAAAGAAAGGAAGAAAGACTGACTATGGGCAGGGGAGCAAGGCAGTAAGTAGCACTCCTCCATGGCCTGTGCTTCAGCTCCTGTCTCCAGGTTTCTGCCCTGAGTTCCTACCTTAGGCTGCCTAAGTGATGAATTGTGACCTGTGAGATGTAAGACAAATAAACCCTTCCCTCCCCAAGTTGGTATTAGAGTTTTGTTACATCAACTGAAGTCAAACCAGAACACTGTCCACATTATATACTAGCAAGATAAGAGAGAATATTTTTTATTTAAAAAAATTTTTTTTAAGACAGGATCTCTCTATAACCTCAGCTGGCCTGAAACTCACTATATAGACCAGGCTGGCCTTGAATGAATTCACAGAGATCCACTTGCCTCTGCCTCCTGAGTACTAGGATTAAAGGCATGCACCACCATACCCAGCTGATTTATTTATTTTAATTTTATCTGTATGAGTTTTATGCCTGCATGTGTAGTGTACCCATGTCGTGTAATGCCTGAGGAGGACAGAAGAAGGCATCAGATCCTCTGGAACTGGAGTTATGGACAGTTGTTAGCTGAATGTAGGTGGTGGGATTCGTACCTGGGTCCTCTTCAAGAGCTGCCAGTGTTCTTAACCTCTGAGTCATCTCTCCAGCCCCAGGAATACTTTCATGTAAATACACACATTCTTGTTTTTCCCTCTTCCTGACTTTGAAGATTGGCCTGGTTATTTTTGAGACAGAGTCTCCCTATAGCCACAGTTGACCTGAACTCGTTATATAGACTGGTTGGTCTTGATCTTACATCTCATAGACATCTCCCTGACTTTGCCTCCCGAGTCCTGGGGTTAAAGAAGGATGCATTTGGCTGAACTTCACTCCTTTGTTTTGTTTTGAAGTTTTTACCTCAAGATAGGGTTTTTGCTAGGTTGTGTAGGGTAGCCCAGGCAGTCCTTGAACTTGAATTCCTTCAACCAGAACCACCCAAGTACCTGAGATTATATTCCTGTGCCGTCGGGCCCATCTGATAGACTGCTTTTGTCTGTTCTAGCTTTAATGTATGATCTGAAGGTTCCTCGTTGGGATTTCCAGACTGGTAGACAGTTGCGTACGTCTCCTCTTTATGACCGTCTGGATGCACAAGGAGCCAGGTGGATGGAAAAACATGGATTTGAGAGGCCAAAGTACTTTGTTCCACCCAACAAAGGTAAGAAGTCTCATTTTCTTGTTGTTGTTGCTGTTGTTGGTGGTGGTGGTAGTGGTAGTGGTGGTGGTGGTGGTGATGTGAGGGGGTGCTTTTTTTGAGACAGTGTATAGCCTCACTGTGTAGCCCTGGTTGGCCTAGAACTCACTGTGTAGACCAGGCTGGCCTCAGACTCACAGAGATCTGACTGTCTCTGCCTTTCAAATGCTGGGATGTCTTCTAGGCTGTACCATCCATGTTGGGAATCCTCAGATTCAGTACTCTCCTTTTCTTTCTGCCTTGTCTTTTTCTGTTTCATAGACCTTCTTCCATTGGAACAGAGCAAGACTTTTTACAAGCCAGATTGGTTTGACATTGTGGAGTCGGAAGTTAAGTGCTGTAAGGAAGCAGTGTGTGTCATCGACATGTCCTCTTTTACAAAATTTGAAATAACAGTAAGTATTTGGGACCCAAAATAACAGATTTGGAAACTGCCTACTAATTGAATGCCTTTTAAAAAATTTTATGTGTATGAGTGTTTTACGTGCGTGCAGTGCCCATGAAAGCTAGAGGAGGGCATTGGATTCTCTGGAACTGGAGTTTCTGACAGTTGTTATCTACCGTGTGTTAGCTGGGAACTGAACCTGATCCTCTGCAAGAGCAGCCAGTGCTCTTAACCACTGAGCCATCTTTGCAGCCCACTGTTTTTTGTTTGTTTGCTTTTGTTTCAGACTGTCTCCCTGTAGCCCTAGCTGGCCTGGAAATTACTTTGTAGTTCAGAGGTCTGCCCGCCCCTGCCACCTGAGCGCTGGAACTAAAGGCATGTACCTCCGTGTCTGGCATTCAGCCCCGTTTTTTTTTTTTAATGTCACTTCAAAACTGATTCTGAGAGAATTCTATTTCAGTTCAATAATCACATTTTTTTTCTAAAAGTTTAGCTCCTTATGTTCTTTTTTTTTTTTTTTAAGTTTTACCCTTTTTTTGTTATTTTTGAGACAGGGTCTCCCTTTTAGTACCAGGTGTCCTGGAGCTCGCTCTGTAGACCAGGCTGGCCTTGAACCCACAGAGATCCACCTACCTCTGCCTCCCAAGTGCTGGGATTTTCTTAAACTTCCCTAGAAAGGTCCATTTATCACAAGAATTGATAACTACCTTTCCTTTTGGCCTCTTGCAGGAGACTAAACCTGCAGGTACTGTCACAGGGTCATTATCTCATCAAATTTTCTCACACAGCGCAGTGCTGGATGGCTCTGCTCCCTGTCAGGTGCTCTGTGTTTACTCTCCTGCCTCATTCCTTTCTTCACAGTCCACTGGGGATCAGGCATTAGAAAGTCTGCAGTACCTTTTCTCCAACGACCTGGATGTGCCCGTGGGCCATATTGTGCACACTGGTATGCTCAATGAGGGTGGAGGATACGAGAATGACTGCAGCATCGCACGCCTGAACAAGCGCAGGTCAGCTGAACTGCCCTCCCCTTCTCTTCCTCCAGCACAGAGGGAGCAGAGCACAGCACCTGGCACTTCTGCAGGAGCCCGTAGTCCTAAGGACTAGGAAAATATTTCATGAACTCCTGCCCAAATATAGTCAGCTTTAAAAGAGTGGCAAGGAATGAGTATGGTAACTCAGACTTAGATTCTGAGGAAGCTGAGGGAGAAGGATTACCAGCCTGGGTTACATAGGGAGTTCCAGGCTACCCTGGGCTGTAGACTGAAATTGACCTTGTCTCAAAAAACAAAAACAAAAGAAGATACCTGAATATTCTAGTTTCCTTTCAATTGCTGTGACAAAACACTGTGACCAACACCAGCTTGGGGAGGAAAGGGTCTCTTCAGCTCCCGTCTCCTGGGTCCCAAGGTAGGAACTCAGGGCAGGAACCCGGAGGCAGGAGCTGGAGCACAGGCCATGGAGGAACGCTGCTTACTGCTTGCTCCCTTGGCCCATGCGCAGCCTGGTTTCTGATACAATACACAACAGCCTGCCCAGGGGTGGCACTGGCCACATCACTCAACAATCAGAATACCCCACAGTCTTGGCCACAGGCTAGTCCAGTGGAGCCAGTTCCCCAATTGAGGCTCCCTCCACACAGGTGTTTCAAGTTGACACCAAAGCTCTTCATCACACTGGACTATGTCAAACTGAATATAAAAGTTAGTTATTCTAATGGGAGGGGATTCTTTATCTTATGTTCACAGTCTATTATTTTGTTATCAGCATATAGTAGAGCATGCCGAGCTAGACCTCCCTGAAAGTTAAGAGATTTCCCCTCAATTTTTCCCAGTGGTTCAAGGATTATTTTTCTGGTTCCTGGTTTTGATTACTTTTGGGGCCTCATTTTCAGTTTCTTCATGATCTCTCCAACTGATCAGCAGGTCCACTGTTGGGCCTGGCTTAAGAAATACATGCCAAAGGACAGCAACCTGCTGCTGGAAGATGTCACCTGGAAATACACAGGTAATGGGGCCATGTGGGATTGGCCTAGTGGCAGATTCAGAAGTCTCATCTACATATGCCTTTTTTTTTTTTGGTCTTTTTGTCTCCTTTCATCCCAGCTATCCTGGAGCTCACTATATAGACCAGGCTGGCCTTGAACTCACAGAGCTCTGCCTGCCTCTGCCTCCCAAGTGCTGGGACTAAAGGCCCTCACCACCACGCCTGGCTACACATGCCTTCTTATAATTGACTTTTATAAAGGAGTGTCAGAATTAGTGTTAAAAGAGACACTCTGGTTAAAAAATTGATCTTAGCCGGGTGTGGTGGTGCACGCCTTTAATCCTAGCACTTGGGAGACAGAGGCAGGTGGATCTCTGTGAGTTCAAGGCCAGCCTGTTCTACAAAGTGAGTTCCAGGACATCTGGGACTACAGGGAGACCCTGTCTTGAAAAAAACAAAAACAAAAAATCTTTCAATTTTCTTTTTAACTTGATTTTAATTTTTTATGTGTATGAGTGTATTGTCTGCATATATATAAGTACACCCATGTCATGCAGTATCCATGGAGATCAGAAGAGAGTGTCGAATTCACCCCACCCCCACCCCCCAACTAGAGTTATGAACAGTTGTTAGCTCCCATGTGGGTACTGGGAATTGAACCAGGATGTCTGCAAGAACAATCAGTGTTCTTAACCACTGAACCATCTCTCCAGCCCCTCAGTTTTCTTTTTTGTTTGTTTTTGAGACAGGGATGCTTTGTAGCTCCAGCTGGCTTAGAACTCATTGTGTAGACCAGGCTGGCCTTGAACTCACAGAGATCCACCTGCCCCTGCCTCTGAGTGCTGGGATTAAAGGTGTGAAGCACCATGCCCAGCTTTAATTTTCTTTTATAATCACCTTTATGTTCATAAGATGTAATGAGTTAATCCTTCAGTTTCTATTATTTGTTTGTTGCTAAATTTCCCTATATCTAGCATGTAAGAGTAGAAGTATTTGTTTTTTGTTTTTTTTAAAGACTAATTTTTATTTATTTTTGTATGTGTATGAATGTACTGTCTGCATGCAGGTCTGTGCACCCGTGTCGTGCAGTGCTGCGGAGGTCAGAAGAGGGTGTCGGATTCCCCTGGAACTGGAGTTCTCCTGGAATTGGAGTTACAGATGGTTCTCAGCCGCCATGTGGGTGCTGGGAATTGAACCCAGGTCCTCTGCAAGAGCAGTTGGTGCTCTTAATCACTAGGCTATCTCTCCAGCCCAAGAGTAGAAGTATTTGTAAAATGATTGAATGATTAAAAAAAAAAAAAAAGGCCAGGTGTAGTAATGCATGCCATTAATGTTAGCAGGGAGGGAGGGGGTGGATCTTTGTGCTTTCCAGGCCACTCTAGGTGATCAACATAGTGAGTTCCAGACCATCCAGACTCTGTCTCAAAACAAAACAAAACAAAAACTAGCCTGGACCTCACTATGTAGCACACGCTGGCTTCAACAAGCTCCTGGCAGTAAGGCTGGCGAGATGGTTTGAAGGTAAAGGCGCTTACTGCTACGCCTGACAGTCTGAATGTGGTAGGAGAGACCTGACTCTGTAAGTTGTCCTCTGACCTCCACATGCAACTCTGGCACATGTCTACTCACATCATACACACACAAAAAAGAAATAATGTATTAAGCAACAATAGTGACAAACTCTAGCACACCTAGCAGTCTTCCAGCCTTAAGAGCTGAGATTGTGTGGGCTGCCATTCCCCTTCCAGTTTTGGTAAGTAGTAACTTTGTGATGAACTCTATTTAGCAGGACTGTTGGCAGTAGCGGCTCTTTTCCTACTGCTGCACTCCAGATTTAATCCCTTACTCCTCGCACTACACCTGCTGCTCATCTCACCTAGGCCTTTGTTCTCTTTTTTTTTTTTTTTTAATTATAATCTTTATTTATTTTTTGTATGTGTATGAGGGTACTGTCTGCATGTAGGTTTGTGCACCCGTGTGGTACAATGCCGCGGAGGTCAGAAGAGGGTCTCAGATTCCCCTGGAACTGGAGTTCTCCTGAAATTGGAGTTTCAGACGGTTCTTAGCCGCCATCTTAGGCTATCTCTCCAGCCCCGGCCCTTGTTCTCATTAGTAGCAGTTGTGATTGACTTCTTCTTGTCAGCTTGTCAGACTGTAGAATATTATTGAACACTAATTGTGTTCTAGCCTGTACTACAGCACTTAAATGTATAATTCACAGAAGCTGCTGTCAAAGGCAACAGAGTTGAGGGTGGGTAGATAGCTCTCCTCCAGATCCTTATTTGGTGGGCTACTTGTGTCATGTAGTCATACTGGGAAGAAGAGAAAGAGCTGTATAGTGAGGCTACATACATGGCCAGGCCTGGAAGTCTTCATTGACCAGAACTTGATCTCACGACCCTACTCTCCCTGCAGAGGTTATAAAACATTGTCTTCTTGTAAAATAGGAGAGGCTCCACCCTAACCAGGCTCTTAACGCCAGCACAGTCAGCAGAGGTGTGTGTGCCACAGCTTAAGTGCTTTGGCACACATCGTTGGATTGCCTTAAGCGAAGGAGTTTTGTGGTCTCATCATCTAGACCTGGGCATGGTTAGTGTTGATTCCGGCTTGACAAAATCTGGCACGTGGAAGATGGGCTTCTAAGCGTGCCATTGGGGGATTATCGTGGAGTTAGTGCAGTGAGAAGACATCCCCGCTAGCCTAGAAGAGAAACTAAAATAGTGGACAAGCCTAGAAGAGAAACTAAAACAGTGGACAAGTGTAGAAGGGAAACTAAATCAGTGGACAAGTCTAGAAGAGAAACTAAAACAGTGGACAAGTGTGGAAGAGAAACTAAATCAGTGGACAAGTGTAGAAGAAACCTTCTTTTGCTTTTTTTTTTTTTTCCTCTTTTTTGAGATGGGGTCCCCCTGTAGTCCCAGCTGTTCTGGAACTCACTATGTAGACCAGGCTGGCCTTGAACTCACAGAGATCTGCCTGCCTCTGCCTCCTGAGTGCTGGGATGCTTTATTTTTATTTTATGTTTATGCACGTATTACATGCATGTATACACATATCGCATGCATATATGCAAGTACACCCATGTTGTGCAGTGCCTGAGGAGGACAGAAGAATCCATCAGTGCCCCTGGAACTGGAGTTGAAGATAGTTGTTAGCCACCATGTGGGTGCTGGAATTTGAACCCGGGTCTTCAGCAAGAACAGCCAATACTTAAAAAAAAAAAAAATGTGCGTATGAATGTATTGCCTGCATGCATGTAAATGCACCCATGACGTGCAGTGACTGTGGAGGTCAGAAGAGGGTGTCAGATCCCTTGGAACTGGAGTTATAGACAGTTGTCAGCCACCATGTGTGTGTTGGGAAGTAAACCTGAGTCCTCTTGCAAGAGCAGTCAGTGCTCTTAACCACTGAGCCATCTCTCCAGCCCTGAGAAGAGCCAGTACTCTTAACCACCAAGGCATCTCAGCAGCCTAGAAGAGACCTTTTTTGAGACAAGACCAGTTCAGTTGTTCTGGAGAAGCTGGACATCTCTCTTTCTTTTTCCTATAGCTCTCAATCTGATTGGCCCTCGAGCTGTAGATCTGCTGTCTGAGTTGTCCTACGCCCCTATGACTCCAGACCACTTCCCAACTCTGTTTTGCAAGGTAGGTGCTAGTAACTTCTATTTACTATCATTTGTATTGGGAGTCTGGCCTCAAATATGATATCTGGCCGAGGATGACCATGAAGTTGTTATTCTCTTGCTCCTCTTGCCCAAGGGATTACATGTATGTACCATCATACCATTTATATGGTGTTGAAAATCTGACTCAGGACTTCTTGTGTGTAGGCAAGCACTCTACATCTCCAAGTAGAAGTTCTGGGTTTTGGGGGGTTTTTTGTTGATTTTTTTTTGGGGGGAGGGTTGAGATAGGTTCTCCCTTTAGTCCCAGCTGGCTTGGAGCTTGATATCTAGACCAGGCTGGCCTTGAATTTACAGAGATCCGCCTGCCTGAGTACTGGGATTAAAGGTGTGCCACCAGGCCCGGCTTACATTTCAAACTCCAATAGATAAAGCACATTAAGGTCAGATTCTTTCTCCCTGGTTTTGCTTTTCTAAATTATTCACACACAGTGTAACTTACCTATTTTCTATTTTCAGTAAAGAAGTGGTATAACTGAATCCCTAAACAGCATACATAATGTTTTTTCCTTTAAGTGGCCACTATAGCTCCCTGACACATACTGCACCTCAATCAGAACGGTAGTTGAATACTGTCCAAGAAGCAGCCTGGCAGCCCTTCTGGAAAGCTGTGTAGCTAGCTGTTCAGTGGGCTCTCTGAAATTCAGACTACGTATGGGATTTCAACCTATAGATTGATAGTTTTCCCTGTTTGCTGACTGGGAGAGAAATTTTCTGTGTTAGCTTTGAGCAGATCTCTCCACAGCCTTCTGTGCTTGTTGGAATGATGATGCTTATGCCTGATAAGTGCCACATCGCATCAGAGTTCCCATAGTGCAGGCTTCTTTCAGTGCTGCCTGCGACTTAGCACTTCCTTTCATAGAGCAGTGATTGAGTCAGTGGCCCTTAATAGTAACTGAGCTGCTCTAACATGCTTTGAACATAGTAAGCTGGTCTCTGTTCCCAGGGTAGATGAATTGTGTTCTGTGGGGATTGTCTTTTGTGTGGCAGGTGCCTGGGGTGTGTTGGCAGAGTCTCCCAAAGAAGACATTTGCCTAGTTTCATTGTTCCAGATGCTACTTGACTAACACAAGTCTTTTTAGCAAGATTTAATAAAGAAAAGTATTTTGTGCCTAATGAAGAATGTGCCAGCACTTCTCACGGGTT
Source organism: Rhizomys pruinosus (assembly GCA_009823505.1). Lineage (NCBI taxonomy): Eukaryota > Metazoa > Chordata > Mammalia > Rodentia > Spalacidae > Rhizomys > Rhizomys pruinosus. Next base: position 116,189 of record VZQC01000060.1, read on the forward strand.
CAGCTTGCCTTGAAACTGGAAGTAGTAATGTTCTGGAGACGAGATGGAGAGGCTGTGTTCCCTTTTCAGAATGAAATGCTTTCCTTGGCATGTAACTCCTTAGATTACCGCTGAGAACAGTCCCCCAGGAGTCCTTCTCTTTTGAGAGACTTCTGCTGACTGCTTCCTTTTTCTTTGCAGGAAATGAGTGTGGGCTATGCAAATGGGATCCGGGTGATGAGCATGACTCACACAGGAGAGCCAGGATTCATGCTCTACATCCCCATAGAGGTGAGAGGCTCAGTGTTTCTTTCCTAGGGCTTCAGGGTAGGGGTGCTAGTTTCCTCAAATTCTTGAGTACTAGCAGATTTGGGGTACTGTATCACATTGGGTCTTGGACAGACTTCATGGAAGAATTTTTATTTTTAAAAATATTTACTTGGGGCTGGAGAGATGGCCTAATGGTTAAGAGCGCCAACCGCTCTTACAGAGGACCCGGGTTTGATCCCCAGCACCCACATGGCGGCTGAAAACTGTCTGAAACTCCAATTCCAGGAGAACTTCAGTTCCAGGGGAATCTGAGACCCGCTTCTGACCTCCGCGGCATTGCACGACACGGGTGCACAAACCTGCATGCAGACAGTACATTCATACACACACAGAAATAAAATTAAATTTAAAAAAATTGAAAAAAAATATTTACTTTATGGGTATGAGGGTATTGGCTACATGTATATAAGCGCACCATGGCACGCAGTGCCTGTAGAGGTCAGAAGGCATCAGAGTCTCCTGGAACTAGAGTTATAGTTATCTGCCACGTGGGTGCTGGGAATTGAACCTGGGTTTTCTACAAGAGCAGCCAGTGCTCTTAACCATGAGCCATGTCTCCAACCCCCGAGATTTTATAAGTTAAAAAAAAATACTTTTTAATTTTACGTGTATGAGTGTTTTGCCTGCATTATGTAAAGTGTACCTGTGTCATTCAATGCCCATGGACCTCAGAAGAAGGCATCAAACTCCTCCAGAACTTAAGTAACAGATGGTTGTTAGCCACCCTGTGTGTGCTAGGAATTGAACATGGGTCCTCTGCAAGAGCAGCCAATGTTTTTTTTTTTTCTTGGGGGGGGTCTTTTTAAGGCAGGGTCTCCCTTTAGTCCCAGCTGGCCTGAGCTCATTATGTAGACCAGGCTGGCCTTGAACTCACAGAGATCCACCTGCCTCTGCCTCCTGAGTGCTGGGATTAAAGGCGTCCACCACCACACCCTGCCAGCCAGTGCTCTTAACCACCGTACCATTTCTCCAACCCCAGAGTTTATAATTTTTTTTTTTTTTTTGGTCTTTTCAAGACAGGGTCTCCCTGTAGCCGTAGCTGTGCTGGAACTCACTCTGTAGACCAGGCTGGCCTTGAACTCACAAAGATCCACCTGCCTCTGCCTCCCGAGTGCTACAATTAAAGGCGTGTGCCACCACGCCTGGCAAGTTTTTAATTTTTATTTTTTTTATTTTTATTTGTTTAATTAAAAAAAATTTTTTTAATTGTTTTTGGTCTTTTTGAGACAGGGTCTCCCTGTAGTCTCAGCTGTCCTGGAACTCACTCTGTAGACCAGGCTGGCCTTGAACTCACAAAGATCCGCCTGCCTCTGCCTCCCAAGTGATAGGATTAAAGGCGTGCGCCACCACGCCCAGCTGAATTTATAATTTTTAAATGTTAATTTTGAACAGGTATGTATACATTCACATTTTAAAAATAAATACTTGGTGTGGAGGCAGAGAGAAGATCCGCCTGCCTCTTCTGGGATTAAAGGCGTGAATCTGTAATCTCAGCAGGTGTTTGTGTTAGTATTCTGGCCCACACTGGCCGAGAACTCATGATCCTGGTGCCTGTACCTCCTGAGTGCTGCTGGGATTATGGAAATGGCCCAGCATGCTTGGCCGTGTCAGTAGTTTTAATTTCCCTTATGAATAAGTGAATGTGAAAACCAATCTTGGACTGACAGTCCACAGCACCCTCCATGCTCTTGATTTGAACTCATCCTGTCTTCTTCTGGCTCTCACTCCCACTAGTCTTGGAACATGCTAGATAGGCTTCTGCTTTCTGCCTTGTCCTTCTTTGGCATGCCTTCCCGATACAAGACATTCCCAGGCTCCTCCCTCACCCCCTCTCAGACCTCACAACACCTTACTGAGGTGGTATTCTTACCCGTTCTAGTCCCTTTTTATTTTTCTCATAGCACCACTCTCCCAGAAAATTACTATTCACAAGATTTCATTATTAACATTCCTATCGCCTAGGGAAGTCCATGTCACATAAGTCAAAGTAGATGTTTCCTTTTGAGGCTTTTGGTCATACCTTTGTCTTTTGTCCTTGCCTGCATCCCCTGGTTCCCTGCCCAAGCTGCCCTCAAACTATTCTTGACTCAGCCTATGACTGTAACCACCATACCAGCCTCCTTTCAGCATCTCATTGCAATGTTGGTCTTTGTTTTTAGTGTGTGCACGTGCGTGTGTGTGTGTGTGTGTGTGTAGGTAGGTAGGTAGGTAGATAGGTTGATAGGTATGTAGGTACACTTGTTCCTTGATGTACATGTGGAAGTCAAAGGATAAATCTTAGGAATCAGTTCTCTCCTGCCACTTCGTGAGATTCAAGCATCTCTGCCAGCTGTGTCATCTCTGCCAGCTGTGCCATCTCTGCCCGCTGTGCCATCTCTGGCTGCTGTGCCAGCTGTGCCATCACTCTAGCCCTGATCATTCCTTTTTTTAAAGGAAAGGTTTATTTTGCTTCCCAGTTTGAGAGTATGGTCTAGCATCAAGGCTAAGTCATGGTGGCAGAAGTAGATTGCATCTGTAGTCAGAAAGCAAGATGATTCTATTTCTAATTTTAGGTACTCTTTATCCCTTTTTTTAGTTTTTTTTTTTAAGATTTAAAATTTTTTTTAAATTTATGAGTATTTTGCCTGCATGTGTGTACCTGTGTTGTACAAAGCCAGGAAGGCCAGAAGATTGTGTTGGATCCCAAGGAACTGGAGTAAAGAACAGTTGTGGGGCTGGAGAGATGGCTCAGTGGTTAAGAGCGCCGACTGCTCTTGCAGAGGGCCCCAGGTTCGATTCCCAGCACCCACATGGCAGCTAAGAACCGTCTTTAACTCCAGTTCCAGGGGAATCCGATGCCCTCTTCTGACCTCCACAGCATTGCATGACACGGGTGGACCAACCTACATGCAGACAGTACACTCATACACATTAAAAAATAACAACAACCAAAAAAACCAGTTGTTAGCCACTGTGTGGATGCTGCGAATGGAATCTGGGTCCTGTGCAAAAGCATTTAGTGCCATCTCTCTGGCCTCTTTTTTTTTGGGGGGGGGCTTTTTTGGGGCGGGGGTTGTTTTCAAGACAAGGTTTCACTATGTTAGCCTGGGTATCCTGGAACTCACTATGAAGACCAGGCTGGCCTCAAACTCAAGAGAGATCTGCCTGCCTCTGTATCCCGAGTGTTGATTAAACACATATACTACCACATCTGGCCTCCTAACTTTAAAAAATTTAATGTAAATTGTCCTCTGACCTCCATTATTTGTGATGTGGTATACACGCAGGCATATGAACACAGAATACATAAATTGTGCAGAAAGTATGAATGAAAGCGGATAGAATGTGCCTCAGGATGAGGGCGTAGTTTGTTTTCCTGAGGGATGGTTTAAAAAATAATAATTTATTTTTATGCCGGGCACGGTGGCACATGCCTTTATTCCTAGCCCTCAGGAGGCAGAGGCAGGCAGATCTCAGAGTTCAAGGCCAGCCTGGTCTATGTAGTGAGTTCCAGGCCAGCTGGGGCTGTAGGGAGACCCTGTCTCAAAAAATTGCACACACACAAAAAATTATTTTATGTGTATGAGTGTTTTGCCTGCATGTAAGGGGACTATGTGTCTGCAATGCTTGCAGAAGGATCACATCTTCAAGCAGGTACAGGAAGCAGAGAGCAATGGAGACATGGTCAGGCTTGAAGAACTTTCAAAACCTGCCCCCAATGACTTGTGACCTGCTTCCTCTAGCATGGTTGCTTGTTCTAAGGCCTCTGAAAGCACCACTAACTGGGAACAAAATGTCCAAATTCAACTAAAAAGAACCCCCCCCCACACACACACACGCCGGGCGTGGTGGCGCACGCCTTTAATCCCAGCACTTGGGAGGCAGAGGTAGGTGGATCTTTGTGGGTTCAAGGCCAGCCTGGTCTACAGAGCAAGCTCCAGGACACCTGGTACTAAAAGGGAGACCCTGTCTCAAAAATACCAAAAAAAGGGTAAAACTGAAAAGAAAAAAAAATTTTTTTTAAAACACAAAATGTCCAAATTCTTTTTTTTTTTTTTTTTTTAAAAAAACTGTATTTATAAGCAGAAGTCTGTTGAGCATACAGCACAAATAAAGACTCATTCTCTTGGGATCAACTGAAGCAAGGAAACTGAAGCCACACCCAGAAACAGTCCTTCCAATTCATGCCGCTTGCTGCCAAGGAAGCCCAAGGTCCTCCTAACACAGGCCACCAGGGGGCAGGTGCATTCCATCGCCTCTCAGGGTTTGATGTAGGCAGGCCAGTCCTAGTAGTCTAACATCTTGATTCCAGGCTGCAAATCTCTTGTCTCCATGGTAACGGCTGGTCTCTTCTACCCTCCAATGGTTTAGCTACCAACTTCACATCCGGTAAAATGTATCAACATGGGATCCAAGTACCTGAGGCTGAACACAAAATGTCCAAATTCTTAAAGCCTTTGAAGGATATGGATAGTTGTACTCTGTTTTCCTGGCTCTGCGACTTGTTCTGGTTGGTGTGTGTTTGTGTGCATGTGCAGGATAAAGGTCCATATCAGGTGTCCTCTGTTGATCTTCACCTTTTTATTTTATTTTATTTTTTATTTTATTTATTTTCCATGCATATGAATGTATTGTCTGCATGTAGGTCTGTGCACCCGTGTCGTGCAGGTTCACGGAGGTCAGAAGAGGGTGTCAGAGTCCCCTGGAACTGGAGTTAAAGACAGTTCTCAGAGGCCATGTGGGTGCTGGGGATCGAACCTGGGTCCTCTGCAAGAGCAGTTGGTGCTCTTAACCGCTAGGCTATCTCTCCAGCCCCGATCTTCACCTTTTTAAAATTTATTATTTAAAATATATTTTATAGCCAGATATGGTGGTGCATGCCTTTAATCCCAGCACTCAGGAGGCAGAGACAGGTGGATCTCTGTGAGTTCAAGGCCAGCCTGGTCTACATAGTTCTAGGACAGCTGGAGCTATAGGGAGACCCTGTCTCAAAAAGACCAATAAATAAATCAATAAAATAAAATATATTTTATTAGTAATTGTTCTTGAGTTGTGTAGTGCCGACAGAAGTCAGAAGAGGTCACTGGAACTGCTGGAACTACAGTTACAGATGGTTGTTAGTTGCCATGCAGGTGCTAGGACCCAAACCTGGATCCTCTGTAAGAGCAGCCAGTGCTCTTAACTGCTAAGCCATCTCTCTAGCTCCTGTTTCTATTATTTTAATGTGTGTGTGTGTGTGTGTGTGTGTGTGTGTGTACATGTATGTAAGTTCTGCAATTGGACTTTCAGGCAGTTTTGAGCTACCATGTGGCTGCTGGTAACCGAACTTGAGTCCTCTACAAGAGCAGTAAGTGCTCTTAACCACTGAGCTATTTCTTCAACCTGTACATTGGTTTTTAGGCAGGGTCTCAATGAACCAGAAAGTCACTGATTTGGCTAGACTGGCTGGCCAAAAAGCCCCAGGGATTTGCCTTGCCTACCTTCCCAGCACTGAGATTACAAGCATATACTGCTGCACTGGGCTTTTGTTTACATGTATGCTAGGAACTTATGTTTTTGCATGGCATGCACTTTACAAACCAGTTCTTCTCCCGTAGTCTGTCTTATTCTGGGCTACAGATGTCCTAGAGTTATACAATGTTTATGAAAAATAAGCTGGGTAGGGCTGGAGAGATAACCTAGCGGTTAAGAGCACTGACGCTCTTGCAGAGGACCCGGGTTCGATCCCCAGCGCCCACATGGCGGCCGAGAACCGTCTGAAACTCCAATTCCAGGAGAACTCCAGTTCCAGGGGAATCCGACACCCTCTTCTGACCTCCGTGGCAGTGCACGACAGGGGTGCACAACCATGCATGCAGACAATACATTCATACACATACAGAAATAAATAAATAAAAATTAAAAAAAAAAATAAGCTGGGTGTGGTGGTGCACGCCTTTAATCCTAGCACTTGGAAGGCAGAGGCAGGCGGATCTTTGTGAGTTCAAGACCAGCCTGGTCTACAGAGCAAATTCCAGGGCAGCTGGGGCTACAGGGAGACCCTGTCTCGAAAATACCAAAAAAAAGAAAAAGAAAAATGAGATATGTATGTATGTCTGTGTATATATATTTGTATACACACACACACACTTCTGCATGCATATAGGTATATGTAAGAGTTTGGGTTTTGACAGACTAGCAAAAATTGGGGAATTGGAGCATGACTACAAAGCCAGAACTAGATGAAGACTGTGGAGGCTGATGGGCTTGGTTTAGGAATGATGTGATTGGTCATTTATTTATCCAATGGTGAAAGTACAGAGTTAACTGATATATACTGAAATCAGTGTCCCAAACATTTGAGAGAAATCAGTTAAGGATCACAGGTTGGGATGACCCCGTCTCATTACTGCTGGGCTCTTACCATGGTTTGAGGACTCTTGGGCAGTCTCATGTTAATACTGTTACTCATTCCACCAAATGTATTCATAATAATTGAAAAGTCTGCTGGTTCCTAACTTTTCCTTTTTCCCTATAGTATGCCCTGCATGTCTATAATGAAATGATGAGTGTTGGGCAGAAATATGGAATCCGGAATGCTGGATATTATGCTCTTCGCAGTCTCCGAATTGAGAAGTTTTTTGCCTTCTGGGGTCAGGATTTAAACACCCTCACCACCCCCCTGGAATGTGGAGGAGAATCTCGAGTGAAGTTAGAGAAGGTACTGTTTATTCAGACCCCACTGTGCCACAGGCCTTTGGATCTGTGTTATCTGTCTAGGATGGGAAGAGCTGACATGGTGGGAAAAGTGGAGAATCACGAGGATTAGAGTCCTCAGTGGGAAATTTACCTGTGGGATGCACACCTTCACACGAAGTCACAGTACCTTGACAACACTTTTACATACTTTGCTCTCCAGAGGATGGAGAACTCCGGCAGAAGTTTTTGGTTGATAATGGTCATTCATCAGTATGACACAAATATTTATCCAAATCAGTCATCTTACGGTTAGCTGCCTGATCTTTTCTTAGGCACTATTTAAAATTTATTTTTCCTTTTTTTGGTCTTTTTGAGACAGGGTAGCCCCAGCTGACCTGGAACTCACTATGTAGCTCTCCTTGATCTTAGAGATCGACCTGCCTCTGCCTCCTGAGTGCTGGGATTAAAGATGTGCTTGCCTGACTACAATTTAATATTTTGGGCGGGGGGTAATCTTTTCGAGACAGGGTCTCCTGTAGCCCCATCTGACCTGGAATTCATTCTGTAGAGACCAGGCTGGCCTTGCACTCACAAAGATCCGCCTGCCTCTGCCTCCCAAGTGCTAGGACTAAAGGCGTGTGCCACCACGCCCGGCCAATCTAATTTTAAATGGGTATCTGTGTGGGCTGTAGGCATGTGGGTCCAGGGTGCCCATGGAGGACAGAAGACAGTATCTTATTCCCTGGAGTACAGGTGGTTGTAAGACTCCTGTCACAGGTTTTAGGGACCTGACTTGTGTCCTTTAAGAGTAGTAGTCACTCTTAACCACTGAGGAAGCCATCTCTTCAATAGTTCAAGAAATGGTTCTGTGAAGAGCTGAGCTGTTTCCTCCCTACCTCTAAACTGAGTCCACTGTCCTGTCTCCTTTGCTTCTGGAAGCAGCAGTTTCCTTTAGAGTGTTATGGTGCAAGAATGCTAGTGTAGAATCTCTTCTACTTTTTTTTTTTTTTTTTTGTCTTTTCGAGACAGGGTCTCCCTGTAGCCCCAGCTGTCCTGGAACTCACTCTGTAGACCAGGCTGGCCTTGAACTTGCAAAGATCCACCTCCCAAGTGCTAGGATTAAAGGCGTGCGCCACCACGCCTGGCGAATCTCTTCTACTTTTAACATAGCACAACAGTCAGTACATCTGTAGTATTCCTTTTGAGCGTTATATGTAACTACTTGTAAAAAAATTACATGTAAATTCTTTTCTGTCATATGAAAGTATTAACTTATTTTAAAAATTGCAAAAAACCAGAATTATAAAATGACCCTTTGCAGTGATATTGTAATTTGCAGCTTACTCTGCTCTCAGTGACAGTTGCCTGCTGTCTTTAAAGCTGGTTCAGAAGATTGACAAAAATTGTTTAAAAAAAATGATCTGTACATATTTACAGATGATCACTGTATGAGCATCGATACATGTGCATGCATGGGTCTTATGCAGAATACATAAAAACATTTTTCTAAAACATTTCTAGCTCATATATAGATTTCTAAATTGTATTGTATGTGCATGCATGTTTATGTGGGGCATGTGTGTAATGAGGGCAGAGGACAACTTTGTGGAGTGTTCTACCTCTTACCTGGGTTCTGGATTTAACCTCAAGTCACCAGGCTTGTGTGGTAAGCATCTTTACACAATGCACCACCTCCCTGGATAGCTAACAAATGTTTTCTTTCTAAATATGTTTTGTCCCATGTAGCCTTGTCATTGAAATCTGTTAAGAAAAGCACATATTTCTGTTGTTCCCCAAAAATTTTTTGGTATCTTTGAGGGCAAGGTTTTATTTACTTATTTATTTATTTTTGCAGTTATGGCAGGTTTATTAATAATAGAGCACTGTGGGGCTGGAGAGATGGCGTAGTGGTTAAGAGCGCCGACTGCTCTTGCAGAGGACCTGGGTTCGTTCCCCAGCACACACATGGCGGCCGAGAACCCTCTTTAACTCCAGTTCCAGGGGAATCCAACACCCTCTTCTGACCTCCAAGGCATTGCACAACACGGGTGCACAGACCTACCTGCAGACAGTACATTCATACACATAAAAAATAAATAAATAATTAAAAAAAAATAATAGAGCACTGTGATGCCCTCCCCAGGAGGCCCAGGCATTGGCAAGGGGTGGTGGCTGGGAGTTGGGGGTGCAAGGAGGACACTTGGTTTCCTAGGTTCAGACCTTTTGGGGGAGCTGCCCTGGGTGAAGAATCTGGACGCAGTCAGGCTTCCCAGAGAAACAGGTGCCATCTACACATCCCACAGACATCATTATGTGTGTGGTGGGGGACATGCAGGGCCAGCATCCTCCCCAGGAAAGATTGCTGGGGTGAGGGCCCGGAGGGATCTCCAAATGTGTAGCAGGGGGCTCTAGGCACACTTCACGTCTGCTGCTCTAGAAGGTGGTGGGATTCTGTGGGTGTCGAGTTCACCAGGATGGAGCTATGGGCTTCCCGAAGGTCTTGTAGTACATGAAGCAGTTGGGCCATTAGGGCCTGTGGGCGAGGTGCCTGCTAATGTGCTCCTGCTCAGCAGCCGCTGCTTCTCCGGAAGTACAGCCTCCACACCCAGCAGGTTCCTGTCAGTGAGCTGAGCCTCAAGGTCATGGTCCAGTGGGTCATTCCACTCCTGCAGGGTCACCCATGATCCAGTCTTGTCACAGCCCCGATAGATCAGGGGAGCTGAGAACTTTCTGGAAGGTCTATCCGGAAGTCTTTCTGAACCATGAGATCATGGTAGAGTAAGTCCTGTGTTTCCTGCATTGGAATAAGCTGGTCCTGCTACTTGCTGACTCTGCCACCTTTGCTTGCTTCTTTATAAGGAAGATATATTATTTTCCACTGGGTATGGTAGCACATGCCTTTAATTCTATCACTCCAGATTCAGGCAGATCTCTGTGAGCCTGGGGCCAGCCTGCTCTACACATTGAGACCCTGTCTCAAAACAACAAGAAAACAAGGAAGGATCTCTGTGACATCCGGGGCAGCCTGGTCTACATAGCTGGTTCTGCGTCATCTGTAGCTACTGGGAGACCCTGTCTTTAAAAGAACTCCCAGAACAAAAACCTCAAGTCATTTTCCCAAGAGTGTAGGGCAGGGTGCTGCATTCCACTGCACTTCTTGACTCCTCCTTCTCCCTTGCTTCACATGCCAGGGGGCAGACTAAAGACAGACATCTCAGTGTTTTCTTTCCTTCTTTCCTAGGGTATAGATTTCATTGGTCGGGATGCACTGCTGCATCAGAAGCAGAATGGGGTGTATAAACGTCTTGCTATGTTCATCCTGGATGACCACGACACAGACCTGGACTTCTGGCCCTGGTGGGGAGAGCCCATTTACCGGAATGGGCAGTATGCTGGCAAGACCACCAGTAGTGCCTATAGCTACACCCTTGAGCGCCATGTGTGCTTAGGTTATGTACACAATTTTTCTGAGGACACCAGAGAAGAGCAGGTGGTGACTACAGATTTCATCAATCGAGGAGAATATGAAATTGACATCGCAGGACAGCGTTTCCAGGCCAAGGCCAAGCTCTACCCCGTCACTTCCTTTTTTACCCACAGGCGTAGAAAGGATGATGTAGAGCTGAGTGACTTTCATGGGAAGTAATGCCAAGACACGCCCCCTTCCTCCCATCATCTCACCCTGAGGAGCATCATCTTGGGATCTGCTTTTTTTCTCTGTCCCTGTGTCTCCTTATTGAAGGTATCTTTGACCCTCTCTTATCTCTTGATATAATTTTGGAACTTAACTTACATTTAAACTTTTGCCTTGCAAGCCTCTCTTGTCCTTCCATCTTCTTTCATTTTCTGTTACTTCTAATAGTCCAGCCTTTTCTCCTTCTACCAGGTTCAAAGTCCCAGTGGCCAGCAAGCTTCACTTCTGGAACTGTGTTAAAGTGACTGACTGATTTTTAAATTAATCTTAAGGCAAGTTGATGTAAGACAGACCTCAGGGCAAAAGTCCATTTCCTTTGAGCTGGGATTTCCTGTGAGTAACCTGCTAATTTTGGTAGGACTATTGTGCACCTAATGTAGCTCTGAGAATAGCTCGTGTCTTAGCAGGCAGATGATTCTGTTTCACTGTGCTGTGAGTTGTCATCTGACACCTCTAACCATCTACCTCACTGATGAGGGGATCTCATGGACACTGTCTGCACTATGGAGAGACTAGTGGTTAATCTGAGCATCTCACCTCCCTCTAATCTTGTTCTCAGATGTCTGAGCCAGGGTAATCTGCCTTCAGTTTCTTCATCTTCTGTGTAAAGAAGCTGTGTCTTGACCTCTAGCTGAGTAAACAAGCCCTCCAGCATTTGAACATGAAAGCCCACGTTGCCTGTGTTGGCTTCCCAGCAGTGCAGTCTGACCTCAGAAGTGCCGAGTTTCCTGCTGTGTTCACAGTGCTGCTTTCCTCCAGCCAGTCTTAGGTAGCTGACTCCACTTGATTTTCCTCTTCAGGTGACTCCTAGCCTCACCTGTGCCTTGTGCAGTGCGCCCACACCCTCAGCATTCATTCCTGTCCCTTCAGAACAGGGAGAGAAGCCTAGGTGAGTTGTCACAGATGAGTAAATGAACCTTTTTCATACTGAACTTTATATCCCTGGCATGGAGCAAAGCCACACAGGGAGGACCACTGAGTAAGTACTGTGCATGCGATTTAAGGCTAGACACTACTTTTCATCTTTTCTTCTCAGGCTCGTTTTTTTTTTTTTTTTCCCATCTAGTGATCTGGATAGATCCTTTGGAATGGAAAGGGATTTATTTCTACACTTTAGGGGTTCCCCATTTTAAACAGTACTGCTGTTTTCTTTTTGTGAGACAGTTTAACATTGTAGCTAACATGGTAGTTTAACATTGCTCCTCAAATTTGCAGTGATCCTCCCCAGTCTGAGTGCTGGATTTACAGGTATGGTGAGAGTATCTGTTTTCTAAAGGTAAAACTTAGATGCCACAGGCTGTGCTGTGTAACGCTAATGCTTAATTTTCTATTGTACATAAACTGCCCTAGTCTGGGTTTTTTACAGTATAAACCATCTTGAGAACCTTTGATTCAATTGTAGTTCTTGGTGACTTAGAAGTATTAATTCTATTAAAAGAAATTTTTTCATTTCATGAGAGAGGCTTAAAATGATCAAGTTCCTTCTTTCTGGCATTTCCATGGAACCTGTTACCTACTCAGACTGGCTTTTTCTAGTAATTTCCAACTATTTCCCCAGCTAGGCTAGTCCTTCTTGGTTATTTATGGAAGAGAAGATTTTGATTGATTTGTTAACAAAGCATGTGGTGAGAGGGCTTTACTATTTTGGAGCAAATATGTATTGAATGAGCTGAGAGGCACTGTTTCTAGGCAGAGGTGAACAAGGAGAAATGTTTCAGTAGAGAGCTGAGCAAAGGAAACAGGAGATCAGAAGACTAGAGGCGATCCCTGCAGGCAGCTGGTTGACCTATGAAGACGGACACAGATAGGCACAACTCCAGGCCAGGTATTTGTGCTCTTTCAGCTATAGTTGTACTGCTCCACAGTAAGTAGTCTGAGTGAATGGAAATTTGGGATTGAATATAAAAGATTTCTTGATTTATGCATAGTAAAATGTGACAGTAAAAAAAATACTCTTATTAGGTCACCACTTAAATTACACAAATTGAAAAAAAGTTTAGCATTGGTTTGCACTACCATCAGTGCACATACATACATTGAGGACAGTTAGCATAAATTTTGGTTCTCTTATGAGCTACTTACTGTTTTATTAACTGTCTTTTTTTTTTTTTTTTTTTTTTTTTGTCTTTTGAGACATGGCCTCACTGTGTTCCCGGCTGGCTGTCCTGAACTATGTAGACCGGGTGGCCTTGAACTCACACCGACGATCTTGCCTGCCTTGCTGTGCTCTGCCTCTGCTCTGCCTCTGCCTCCTGCCTCTGCCTCTGCCTCTGCCTCTGCCTCTGCCTCCCAAGTGCTGGGATTAAAGGCGTGCACCACCATGCCTGGCTTAACTGTCCTTTTTAAGTAGGAGGAAAACTGCTGTATCTAAAATCAGAACAGTGATTTTCTATTAAGTCTGTTAAGCTGAATCCTGACATTCACTTGCTGATCTCAGTCTTCTCATTTTGAGCCTACACACAGCATCTGTCTTGACAAGGGTGACGCATACATTCAGGGCTGCTCCCTCTAGGGTTATATTTCTTCAATTCTGATACTGATTTTCTGGCCTGTCACATAAAGTCCTTGAAATCTCTCTCAGGCTCATTCAAGCAGGCAATGTAAATATGATTTTTCTCTGCTATCTTTGGTCGTGATGTAAGTGCTTTGAACAAGACTGTTCCGGCTCTAGCCTAAAAGCTTTGCTTATGCTTGGTGTCATAAGCATGTTAGATGGTCAAGAGAACAGTGCAGATATGTGACCTGACAGTGTTAGTAGAGCAGTTTGGGTTCCTCACAGATTGCTGGCAGAAATAGGTCTAAAGACATGGCAGAACATGTAGTAAGATAAAGGATGGAGCAGCTGCGTGGGGGCGTCCCTTTTGTGACAACATACCATGGGGGAACCTGATAGCTTTAAATGACTACACTTCAGCTTTAGGTGGCCAGGTATTTTTTTTTTCCTTTCTGTTGTCACATCAACTCTTCACAGGCGAGGGGCTCCATGTCCTTCTCTTTGATCTTGGTAGCAGTTCAATCTCCATGAATGAGGGAACAGAAGGTATATTAAGACCTACCTATGTTGAAAGTTTTTTGTAAGGCTTCTCCTCCTTGAGGTCTCTTAAAGTCCTTCCCCTTAGCTGTCTGAGCCACTACATGAATCTTGGTTTTTTAGCACTACTGTGGTCATCTGAAATATACTTAAGCTTGCTTGAGAGAGTTTTCCTCCATGACACAGGGATCAAGTATGTTCAGTCTCGGTTTTAAGAGCAAAAAAGGGACAAGGAACCTCTTGGATAGTCTTATAGTGAGCACCTCATGAACAGAATTGAAAAGTGAGAACTGTATTTGTTCCACAGGTCCCTACTCTCCTCAGAGATGGGCAGCCTCATCAGACCTGGGACACAAGATCATTTAATCTAGTACTTAAACCCAAGAGTCCATTTATGGAGTCGTGGGGTGCAGCACTTCAGCTTGGCTCTTGTTAGGTGTATGCTAGCTCTGGGCTGTCTCCTGTACACCAAGTGTCTGCTTGCACTCCTAGGCCGCCATGTCTACAAAAACAACTAAACATGAAAGATAAATCCGTGGCTATAAATACTACACCCCTGCTTTTGACTCTCAGTGGCAGTGGTGATATGAGAGTGAACAGCAGGAAATTCTGAAAGTATGCTTTGTTTTGCTGAAGAGAAGACTCACAGCCCCAATTTCAGTTTATTACCTAGCTTAATGGACACATTTGCTGGCATTTGAAGCGTCTTCATCCTTGGGGTGAATTTTCTATGCCTTACAGTCTTGGTACTAGCCCTGAAAGACTGTCCTGTACAGCAGTTACATCACTTTGCTTGTAGGGATAAGCTACAAATTTTATCCTCCTCTCTTGGCCAAGGTGGGGCAGTAGAGGCACTCAACAGTTGCTAGGACACAGCTCTGGTCAGAACAACTTTCTACCACTTTTCATTTACTGCACTCACTGCCCTCACAAATGTTTATATAAGCAGCATTTTATCCACACAACACAAGCACACTTTTCTTATGGATAAAGAATACTCATCTTGCCGGGCGCGGTGGCGCACGCCTTTAATCCTAGCACTTGGGAGGCAGAGGCAGGTGGATCTTTGTGAGTTCAAGGCCAGCCTGGTCTACAGAGTGAGTTCCAGGACAGCTGGGGCTACAGGGAGACCCTGTCTCAAAAAGACCAAACAAACAAACAAAAAAAATGAATACTCATCTTGTACTTACAACATTTGCGGGCATAGGTTCAAGAGAAGCAGGAGAAGGAAGTGTGATGTCTGAACTCTTAAGTACACTGTGTGTGCCTGCCAGAGGTGGCAAGTGAACTCTGGGTCAGTCTGGCAGCACCTCCCTTCCTCTACCACCACTACTTTTGGTCTGCAAGGTGCTGAGTTGGAAGCCCCTATTTGCCTGTCTGCTGGGGCTTCCTCTTGTAGTCCCTCATCACTACCAACAAACATACTGTGTTTCATGAGGACTGAGTATTTTATACATCCTTGCCTTCTTGTGGTCTGTTAAACATTAACAGTGTTCCATGTGTATGGTTCTTGAGTTTCTCTGAGCACCTGTCTGCTTTCTTCATGCACCTGTTCTCTGAGCAGCTGTCTGTTTTCTTCATGTACCTGTTTTCAGTCTCTGGAAACATCTTCGGCCTCTTTGTTTTTCTGTCTGTGAAGGACAGATTACAAGAGAGGAGAATGTCTTTCAACATATGTTTCAAAAGATCTCTGCTAGGATTTCCTTTGCATACCAAGAACTGATGCTAGGAGCAAGTCTTTCTCTCAGCCCAGTTCTAGTGCCTTAAACTCCAGAATGTCCAGTGGCAGATGGAAGGAGGAAGATTGGAATGCCAGGCTGTAGGTTATCACCCCTCAGTGGGTTCTTACCAGCCCACGTCACCTCTTCCTCAGAATAATCTGGGTGTGGGGTGGAAAGTTCTATAGCCCATTTCACTGAAGACTTTTCTAGTTGACAACTCTGTAGTCAATGCTTAGTATGTATAAAACACTATTGTAATTATTGTAAAGTTATATAAATTTTGCATTTAGTGTGCAATTCTGTTCAGTCCCCTTCTGTTCTTGAGTAGTCAGCACGTGATCCTGAGGACAGTCTAGACGATAGAGAGTAAATGAGATGTTTTCTCAAGAGAGAACAAAGCTGACTTTGGACATGTAGGGTGACTGTGCATTTATGGCCAGAATTATTTCTAGCTAGCTGGGTTTCAGTTGAAGGATTTTCATATACTAGGCATATAAATTAATAAAAAGATGTTTTCATAACTCTTGCAATGTCCACTTGTGAGATGTCCTTTAATTTGGTTATAATATTATTTGCTTTCTCAAAGGATAAGCACTGTATATAAAACCATTCATGGGGCTGGAGATGGCCTAGCGGTTAAGAGCGCCGACTGCTCTTGCAGAGGACCCGGGTTCGATCCCCAGCACCCACATGGCGGCTGAGAACCATCTTTTAACTCCAGTTCCAGGGGAATCTGACACCCTCTTCTGACCTCTGCAGCATTGCATGACACGGGTACACAAACCTACATGCAGACAGTACATTCATACACATACAAAAATAAAATTTAAAAAATATTAAAAAAAAATATTCATACATGTGATACCAAAGACTTTGGAAACCAAGGTAAGGAAGAGTGAAGACTACGGTTGTGGTTTCATTGGGAGGAGTGAGTACTTTCTGAAGAAAGAATGAACATAGCCCACCACTGTGTACATGGTACACCCGTGTTTATACAGAAGACAAACAAGTTATGTGGTTCTTGCCCTCATCAAAGAAAAACAACCCTGTTTGCAAACAGCTGCTAAGCCATTTTCACTATGCTGAGAACCTGTTGCACAGATTTGGCTACTGGGTTTTTGTTCATACAACTTTTTTTTGTGTGTGTGTGTGTGTGTGTGAGATAGGGTCTCCCTGTAGCCCCAGCTGGCCTTGAACTCGCAGAGATCCACCTGCCTCTGCCTCCCAAGTGCCAGGATTAAAGGCATGCGCCACCACGCCACGGTTTTGGTTTTTTGTTTTTTTTTTGCATTGCTCCATAAGTGAACCTACAGGAGGTAACTAATAAGTATTTTATTATTTACTTACATGGTGTGGGAAGAGATGACACACATTGACTGGAAACCGGCAGCTCTTCTTGCTCAGTCCTTTGTTCCTGCTGGACACTGCCCACTCCCATGAGAGATGCCTAATATCCAGTCCCTAGAATAATGTGGCTAAACATTAATGGACAAATATAAATGTTCTAGACAACTGATGCCTGCCTGTCCAACAGGGACACACTGTCACCATGCAGGTATGGGAGCCAACTTATATTAGCCAACCATATTAGTATGGTACTAGTAGAAATACTGACCCTGATCCCTGGAAAAGAAGATAGCTCCCCTCAAGGAACCAGGGACTTACACATAGTCTAAGAAAAAAAAAAATCTAGAAATACAGGCTACTCTAAAGACTACTTTCAAAAGGGGGAGAGGGAGAGCTGTCTCAGATGCTACTGTTTGCAGGCAGTGAGCCATCCCCCCTCCCTGTTTCCAATCAACCAGGCTAAGCTGCACACGGTGATGCAGCAAAAGGATCAAGAGTAAAGTCCACCCTGGGATACATTTCTCAACCAAAAACCCTGCCGATTTAGGAAGGCTTAAAATTTAAGGAGGGGCTGGTGGTGGTGGCACCTACCTGTAGGATTTGCTGAAGGAGGCAAAGGCAGGAAGACCGTGAGTTCAAGGCCAGCTTGGGCTTAGGAGAAAGAAAAAAAATTTAAGGAGGGGAGGAGACCCCTAAATCTTGAGAAAATACAATGTGGTGATGGTGGGATTTTTACTGGTCTTTTTGAGACAGGGTCTCCCTGTAGCCCCACCTAGCCTAGAACTCACTGTGTAGACCAGGCTGGCCTTGAACTCAGAGATCCAGCTGCCTCCCTAGGGCTAGGATCAGAGGTGTGGGCCACCACGCCCAGCTTATAAAGCTCTTAATATGATTATTGGTAGTGACAGGCTGCCTGGCTGGCCTCAGACTTGGAGATCCACTTCCTGAGTGCTGAGGACTAAAGGTATATGCTACCATGGTATATGCTACCACGGTGTTTCACCACTTTGTTACCTTGCCTCATTTCCCAGTCACATACCCACTGTGAAACATTTCAATGTTGAACATAGATACTGACAAAAAAAAATTTTAACTATGTTTTGGCACTTTCATTTTTTTTAGGGGGGGTCTTTTTGAGACAGGGTCTCCCTGTAGCTCTGGCTATCCTGGAACTCACTCTGTAGACCAGGCCGGCCTTGAACTCACAGAGATCTGCCTGCCTCTGCCTCCTAGTGCTAGAATTAAAGACATGCACCACCTTTTTTTTTTTTTTTTTTTTTTTTTTT
>VZQC01000060.1:156069-169685 GCA_009823505.1 Rhizomys pruinosus
CAAAAAAAAAAAAAAAAAAAAAAGGTTAAGAAGTCTGTTTCTGGGTGGGAGCTGGAAAGCGCCCTGCCAGATCAAAAACCAGCGAGCACTCCACCTGATAAAGACATCCCAAGCCCCGACCAAGCCTACGGCACCATAGTATTAAGTATAAAAAGGCACGAAACCCCAATAAAAGGCACATGAGGCTTAGGTCACTTAGGAACATGCTTTACTTCCATGTGGGACTGCCAGTGTGAGCCGCCTGCAGACACGTGGTGGGACCGGACAGCATGGCAGGGGGGAGACAGAGAGAGGGGGACACAGAGTTATGGCGGCTGGGGTACACCCTTTATGCCCATGGGGCGGGGCTTCAGGTAAGTGGGAAGGGGCCAGAGGATTGGCATCTTCTGGAGGAAGTGGGCACCTGTGTGCCCCTTAGGATTCTGGGAAGCCTGGACCTAACACCGAATACAGATGCTTCCTGGCAATCACATGTAGATGCAGTAGCTGGATACAGCCTCTAGTGTGTTTACTGATGCCACAGCAGTGGACTGCTGATAAGCCAAAACTATCACATTGGTGTTACCCTTGGGGAACTTGTGCTTATTTTAATCTCACCAACTAGATGTGGAGGTGTAGATCAGTCGTGTACCTACCTTGCCTAGCATTGCCAAGATGCTGGGTTTCATGCCCACCAGAATGAAAAACAAAAACTCTAAATACTACAAACACCTATCCTCTGAAGGTAATCTCAGTAGGTTTTATCTTTCCTTCCTCATTCCAAAATAAAAAGTGGACATTACCCAAAAGCATACGTATGCCTTTTTTTTAAATTTTATTTATTTCTGTATGTGTATGAATGTGCTGTCTGCATGCAGGTTTGTGCACCCATGTCGTGCAATGCCGCGGAGGTCAGAAGAGGGTCTTGGATTCCCCTGGAACTGGAGTTCTCCTGGAATTGGAGTTTCAGACGGTTTTCGGCCGCCATGTGGGTGCTGGGGATCGAACCTGGGTCCTCTGTAAGAGCAGTCGGCGCTCTTAACCGCTAGACCATCTCTCCAGCCCATGTATGCCTTTTATTTAACAATGAGCCCAGGGGCTGGAGAGATGGCTCAACAGTTAAGAACACTGACTACTCTTGCAGAGGACTCGGGTTCGATTCCCAGCACCCACATGGTGGCTGAGAACCTTCTTTGGTGCCGGGTGTGGTGGCGTATGTCTTTAATTCCAGCACTCGGTAGGCACAGGCAGGTGGATCTCCGTGAGTTCAAGGCCAGCCTGGTCTACAGAGCAAGCTCCAGGCCAGGTGAGACTAAAGGGAGACCCTGTCTCAAAAAAGTACAAAAACAAATGTGCCCAGAACCACCGCCCGGAGGTTCTTGGTCTCTACAGCTCCTGGCTCTCCTATTCACTGGATCCTGTGTTCTGTCTTCTACCCTGACGCACTTCCTCAATACTCCCCCAGATGATTTTAGTTTCACCATAAGTGGTGGCCTGACCCAAGAGTCCTGCATTCCAAACTTCACATCTGCTGATTGAGTACAGAATAGTCCTGGCTGTTAGGTCTGAGTTTCCCAGAATTCCAAGGGACAAACAGATGTCTACTTCCTCCAGAGCCTGTCAATCTGATGACCTCTTCCCCTGTCCCGTGACTATAAAAGGGCGAGCCTCTGTGGCCATCTTGCTGGCTACCCCATCATGTACCAACAGGTAGTCAGTCCTCGCAATTTCTGAAGTAAATGTTCCCAGAGTGACTAAGCATCATGTGCCTCTTTTATGGGGGTGCGGGAGTGGGGGTGCGCTGTTAGAATCTAACATAATGGTACCGTGAGCTTGGTTGGGGGTTATGTTTGGGGTCAGGCATGGTGTGCTCACGGCTGGCCTTGAACTCACAGAGATCCACCTGCCTCTGCCTGCCAATTGCTAGGAGTGCACCACCACACCCGGCCTAGAACCTAACATTTTTATTGCAACCCCCTGGGAATTGCAGAAGCTCCAGAAGCTATTTCTCCATAGAGCCAGCTTCGGAATTTTACAAGGCGCCATACCCTCTCTCCCACGCTCTCTCCCACTCTCACACCCTCCCACTCCCCATCTTCTACCTTTCGTGCTTTTTTGTTCCTCTCCCCCCTTTTCTTCTCAGCCTAGTCTGCCATTTTGAACCTAGTGAGACTTGCAGACTATCTCACTGAGTTCCTGAGTCTGAAGTTCTGAAATTGACCAACTCCTGTGCCCCCGGACTCCAAGGCCACAGGCACACGGGCCTCATTCTGACCCCCCCCTCCTCCGTGCCCCTGGGACACGGAGGCCACAGGCATGTGGGTCCTGTTCTGTACTTCAGAGTTTAAGGAACGACACTTTCTTAACGCTCAAAAGTACTTTTATGGCTGGGTTTTTTCCTAAACTTTTCTCCCTGCTCCGCAACTCTTTGCTTTCCTCCCTGTTCTAGTTTGTCTTCCATTGCTGTGACAAAACACTCTAACCAACACCAACTTGGGGAGGAAAGGGTTTATTCGTCTTACATCTCCCAGGTCACAGGTCATCACTTAGGGAGCCCAAGGCAGGAACTCAGGGCAAGAACCTGGAGGCAGGAGCTGAAGCACAGGCCATGGAGGAATGCTGTCCACTGGCTTGCTCCCCTGGCTCATGCCCAGCCCACCTTATTATACGGTACACAACAACCTGCCCAGGGTGGCACCACTCATTGTGGGCTGGGCCCTCCCACACTGCTCGACCATCAAGACAATACTCCACAGATGTGGCCACAGGCCAATCCAATGGAGCCAATTCCCCAGCTGAGGCTCCCTCAACCCAGGTGTGTCAAGTTGACACACTCCCCCACTGTACTTGCCTAGACTGTCTCTGATATCTCTGTCTCTCGCTCTCTCTAAATCTCCCGGGGACCTTAACACATTTCTGCAGTAAAGGACTGAAAACTTAAATCCAGGCTTTTTCCCACCCCCTTCTTGTTTCTTTTTCTTTTCTTTCCTTTTTTTTTTTTAACTGTTGCCTTTCCCACCACTCATTCACACAGGAAAGGGTGGAGCAAGGATGTGCTTGTGCAGTGCACTTTCCATGTAGCGTGTAGGACCACACCCATCCCCTTCCCGCGCCATTAGCATAGAATGATTTAGCGTTTTCAGTACCTAAACCACACCCACTCTTCTTAGCCCTGTCGTCATCCACCACATGGCAGGAATACCATACTGGAAGCTGTTAAATTTACACTGGAGTGTATAACAATACCGTGTTTGCGATCCTCATTATGATTTACTTTAACGGCATGTTCTGATCCTTTCACAAATTTAGGTTTTTGGGTTTTTATATGGATTATTATAAAAAGGCAAGAGCGGGCATGGGGCGCCGCCTTATATCCTAGCGCCTACTGGGCGGCAGAGGCAGGCAGATTCTTTGTGGTTCAAGGCTAGCTTGGTCTATAGAGTGAGTCTAGGACAGCTGGGGCTACCAAAAAAAAAAAAAAAAAAAAAAAATGACCAAAAAAAAAAAAAAAAAAAAAAAAAGGCAATTGAAGTGCCAATTACCTAGTTGTAAGTATTTCTTGTGCACAGCCCCGGCCCCTTGAGCTTTTGTCCAAGTAGTTGGGAGTGATGCATATTGGAAACAAACAACAACAACAACAACAGAAAGGACTGCCTCAAAGAACTGACTGAAACGTGAACTTCTGCTCAAAACAGTCAACTTCCACATTGAGAATTTTGAGAAAGAGTGAGAAAGAAGTGAAAAGACTGTTTGGCAGAATACATGAGCTCTGGGGGCTTGGGGAGGTAGGGAGGGGGACACGGGTCTAGATTTGATTAGTGACATTATCTTGTACAAAAATGTATTTTAAAAAGGCAATTGAATTTAACTTAAATACATTTTTATGTCAAAGTAGCTGAGATTTGTTTTTACCATTTTTTTATGTTTCAAAATAAAATCATTTTTCCATTTTTACTTTTGTATGGATACATAATTTTTTTTACAGGTTATTGCCTAAGATCTTCATATCATCTACTGGTTTAACAAACGCTGTTTTTGTTTGTTTGTTTGTTTTGGTCTTTTCGAGACAGGGTCTCCCTGTAGCCCCAGCTGTCCTGGAACTCACTCTGTAGACCAAGCTGGCCTTGAACTCACAAAGATCCGCCTGCCTCTGTCTCCTGAGTGCTAGGATTAAAGGCGTGTGCAATCACGCCAGGCTTTGTTTTTGTTTTTTATATTTTCGTTTACAAGACTTTTACCTATTTTAAAGGGATTATTTCAAATTTTTACCTGGCTGCCTCCCCTAAGGAAAGGATTTTTAATTTTTCCACGAACGCTAAATTTATTACCATTACATTAGCAGGTAAACCCAATTGGAGACAGGCAAGCCATGCATGCAAGATCCGAAATTCTGCCCGCCCGCCCATCCACCACCCTGTGCAGGTGTGCACACACACACACACACACACACACACACACACACAGCCTGTGCTGTAAGCACTGGATGGGCACAGAGGCTGTTCCCACCTGAATAAATGTCTTAAACTCTAGATGATTCTGTGTAAGTGTGACAATGAAAATTAATGGTTCCACAGCCCTGCACAAACAATGGAGAACTTTAGATTAAGGTGTGCAGCAGATCAGGGAACTGAGAACTTTCTGTGCCTTGACATCAAGTTATTCTGGGCACTGATACTTTATGAGATTTTAGAAAAAGAAAAAAAAAGGGGGGGGGATTTCCCATTGTCCAGAGTTACAATTAAGATACAATTAAGTCATGTGTCCGTGTGTTCTAACTGCTCTCCCACGTGTCTCTGAGATTCATGTAACTCATGTGTCCATATTCTCTTGTGTGTTAATTTCTGTCAAGACAAAGTGGCCACTTCAAAGTTCTTTCATTCTATTTTGTGCACACACACACACACACACACACGAATTAAGTTTACTTTTGGCATGCCTCTTTTTCAAAGGCCTTGAACCTGGGTTCCTACATTTCTACATTGGTTATCTAAAGATATTATTTGTCATCTGTTAGACTGAGTTTCATCTCCAAATTAAACTGTTTTAAAGTGATGTTGTTTATAGGTATTCTAACTTCAGTTTCAAGTTTTTCTTGTTTCCAGACCTCTGAAGACCTGATTTTGGACCCTTAGGGGTTCACTAACAGATTTTTTTTTTCTTTTCTCCTACTTAACCAGGCTTCTGACAGCTGTGCCACTATCCCTCTGACCAGAGACCAATTTAAAAATCCCTAAATTCATTCATACTCTGGCACTTGGACAGTGGCACATGGCTTCCCCTGGATACCTATAAACTGCAATCTCTTCCCTCCAATGAAACAGCCTAAATGCTTTTGGTATTGTCAGTTACTAAATTGTCTTGGTTTTATACTGCCTTGGTAGGACTGTATGTCTCCCAACACCTCATTCTTTAGCTTCTCCTGTGGTCAAACTGTCTGTAATTATTGTATTGTAACTTAACTCATGGCTAGACATATAATTCCGTTTTCCATCACTTGTTAAAATGTTTCAGTAATTCATAGTTTTAGAACTCAAGGTCCAATGACAGCATGATAAGGAAACTGCATTAGCCAACTCAGCCCTGGGAGTGCAATTAGGGCTGCATGCTTTAAATAATATTTCTAAAGTGTTTTTTCCAAATGAAAGCATCCATGCCTGATAGCAATGTATGTGACTGTTCCTGTTCAGCACAAACAGTAGGATAGAACTCTTTTTTTATTTTTTTTATTTTTGAGGCAGCGTCTCCCTGTAGTTCCAGCTGGCCTGGAGCTCTCTCTGTAGACGAGGCTGGCCTTGAACTCACAAAGATCTGCCTGCCTCTGCCTCCCAAGTGCTAGGATTAAAGGTGTGCATCACCATGCCTGGCAACACTATTAACTCTGTAATTTAGCTATAGCATATTAAGACCTGTCTATGATAGCAATGTATGTACGTCCCTCTGCTCAGTACCTTTATAAACAGCCATCACCAAATTTAATTATTAGAACCTTATTTATGAGTGTACGTATGAAGTACTGTTCACTTTTAAGAATTCTCTAATGCGGGCTGGAGAGATGGCCTAGCAGTTAAGAGCACCGACTGCTCTTGCAGAGGACCGGGTTCGATCCCCAGCACTCACATGGCGACCGAGAACTGTCTGTAACTCCAATTCCAGGAGAACTCCAGTTCCAGGGGAATCCGACACCCTCTTTGACCTCCGCGGCATTGCACGACACGGGTGCACAGACCTACATGCAAACAGTACATCCATACACATTAAAAAAAAAGAATTCTCTAATGTAGTTATAGCATATACAAGAAATTGTGTTCCATAGCTGGAGATTCTCAGTACTGTGCAACCTGTGGATAGTCCCTTTGAAGGTGCTACATACCTTGTTACAGCCTCAGGTGAAACGGACATATATAAATATTGTTACCTATACATACTAAAAATGTTTTATATCTGTTATAACTTTGCACATGTTATTTTTAATATTTTTAAAGAAAAATTGGGGGGGGAGCTGGAGAGATGGCTCAGTGGTTAAGAGCACTAACTGCTCTTGCAGAGGACCTAGGTTCAATTCCCAGCACCCACATGGTGGCTAAGAACCATCTTTAAGCCGGGCGTGGTGTCCACTAACTACTGGCCACTATTGATCTGAACCGAAAACATCAGGCACCCAGAGCAGCCAAGATGGAAGACCAGATTCTAATCGTTCAGCCTGACACCCGCTCCATGAGACTTCGTTGCCCCTCAGCTCTGAAGCAGATACAGAAGACAGAACAACGCCTCATTGCCTTATCATAATCAAAAGGCTGGAATGTTAGGTCTGGATTTCCCAGAATTCCAAGGGACACACAGATGTCCACTTCCTCCAGAGGCTGTCAATCTGATGACCTCTTATCCTGTCCCTAAGGTCCTACCCTGTGACTATAAAGGGGGCAAGCCTCAGTGGCCATCTTGCTGTACCAACAGATAGTCTGTCCTGTGACAAACTTGAGTCCTGAGTCTTCTGATTATCATTAGCTATAGGCAAGTTGCTGGTCACAAAGATAGGTGATTAGGTGGATTAACACATTTCCGTGCCACAGAGTGGAAACCATCACTTGATGACATTTGTTTATAAACCAACAGAATCCACCACTGGACCTGAGATCCCACTGGTCCAGAATGCTAGTTTTCAAGAAATGCTCAAGGAGCTATCAACAGAGTTTAAGAAAGTTGTATACACTAGGAGGAAGAGGCAGGCAGATCTCTAAGTTCAAGGTCAGCCTGGTCTACATACTGGGCTCCAGGCCAGCTGGGACTAAAGGGAAACCCTGACTCAAAAAGACAAAAAAAAAGTATCTGCAAGATGGCTTAGCTAGTCAAAACTCTTTGCAGAAAACGCCCAAAGAACTGAGATGTACCTTCAGATGACACTGAAGAAAAAAACAAAACCAGACTCCCCCAAATTGTCTTTTGACCTTCACATCCCGCATATTCTCACACACCATAAACAAAAAATAAAACAATTGAAAACAATCTTAGGAAGTGGTACAAATCTTCACTGCCTGTAAGTGGACCCTTTGGACTATCCTTACTGGACCACCACTGTACAGATGCTTACAAGCATGCGCAAAGTGGGCTCGGAGTGGAGGCTGTGGACTCCAATCTGGTTATCACATACAACAGTCTCCTAAAGTCACCCATTGGCACAGCTCTGGCTTAGACCTTGAGAGGTGACTTCCTCCAGACTTGGAAGCAGTCTTTTTTTTTTTTTTTTTTTTTTGGTCTTTTTGAGACAGGGTCTCCCTGTAGCCCCAGCTGTCCTGGAACTCACTCTGTAGACCAGGCTGGACTTGAACTCACAGAGATCCGCCTGCCTCTGCCTCCCAAGTGCTAGGATTAAAGGCGTGTGTCACCACGCCCGGCTCCGAAGCAGTCTTAATAACTGAGTTAGTAAAGCACAGATCCTGGAGAGATGTCTCGGCTCACAACAAATTGAAACGCTAGCTCCAGGGGCCCCCAAGCCTCCAAACTCAGTGGGCATAGGCACTCCTGTGCACATGTCCCCTTCTACACACGCAATACTCATAATTAAAAATAAAGCTTTTTAAAAATTTTTTTATTTTTATTTTTGAGACAGGGTCTCCCTTTAGTCCCAGCTGACCTGGAGCTCACCCTGTAGTCCAGGCTGGCCTTGAACTCAGAGATCCGCCTGCCCCTGCCTCTGCTGGGATTAGAGGCGTGCACCACCACCCCCGGCTAAGCTTTTTAAATATATAAAGCACAGGTGAATCGCGCATTTCAGGCGGGAAAAAACACTTCCACCTGCAGAGAACTAATGAGAGTAGCACCGGTGGCTGTGGGTGCAGGTGCAAATGCGGGAACGGGCAGCCCAAGGGCAGCCAGTAGCGAGGCCCCTCCGCCAGAAGCCCGCACCTCGAGGACCCGGGCCCTCGAGGCTTGCACAATTCCGCGTCGGAGCTCAGGAATAGGCAGGGACCTGAGCCAGCCTTTCCCAGCTCCGCAACGCCCTGGCGGAAGTGAGGGGTGGCACATAGGCTGAAGAGGGTCCTCGCAGGCCGGAAAGACACACACGGAGAGGGGTGGGACGCCGCAGCGAAAAGTTCCCGGATCTAGGGCCAAGCAAGAGTAAGTGCTGGTGCTGTGAAGTCGCCTGGCCAACACGTGGGCTTGTTTGGGTCTCTCGAGGCCCCGCCCCTCCCGTGACGTCTCCGCCTCTGCCAAGATGCGCTCTGGCTGAGGCCCAGAGGGTTTTGCGATCACCTTTGGGGGCCTCTGATCATTGCAGACCGTCCCTTAGTGGGGTGTGGCGGTGTTTTCAGCACCTCATCCAGTATATAGCCCTCTTCTCACTAGTATCAAAAGAAATGGTGTAACTGCCACCTCACCTTGTAAGCTTGAGGTAGTTGCCATTCTTCTGTTCAGGCCTACTTTCACACAAGCCAATCTTGGGGCTTTATTTTTGGCCACCTGTGGCCAGGCAGCTGCTGGATGACATGTTCCAACAAATGAACAAGACAGAAGTTCTGAACATAATGGTCCAAATACTGCTACGTTGTAATGTAATTTATTCCACAGCCTGTGTGTTTTATACCCAACTCACTAGTCAGTAATTTCCACCAGAGAGGCCATGTTAGACTCAGTTCTGCCCTTCATCTCTGATGCATTCAGGTTCAAAGCATGTGGGCTCCTGTGCTAGTTGAATGCTTTCCTATTTTAGCAGATGTCTTTAGGGACTTATCCTGAAGTGTTTTCTGATGCCCAGATGTGCAATTCGGGAAGAAAACATCAGAAGTTTTCATGAGGCAATTTGCCTTGTGTTTGCTAGGCTTTTAGGGTGAAATGCAAGGGTCTGTGTTGAGGCACAGAAGCTAGACACATCACTGGCTGCTTTCCCCATCAGCAGTATTGGCTCTCCTTATACTTGGGTCTCCCTGTAGCCCCAGCTGGCCTGAACTCACTATGCTAGACCACACTGGCATTGCTCTCACAGAGATCCACCTGCCTCTGCCTCCACAGTGCTAGGCTCAAGCAGATGGGCACCATGCCTGGTCCTGGTTCTCCACTATAAAGTGCTAGGCCCCAAAACTTTCTGGCATTATTGTAAAGATGTAATTCTACCAGAGAAGACCACTCAGACACAAAATGGTGCCAATAGAAAGTCTTTAATTAGTTGACAACTAACTACACACCAGACATTCAGTCTCAGGTGTAGCCAGGAGCTATTGTTGGGAGGCATTTTATATAGAAATTTATCCCAGAGTGGAAAGTTGTAAGTTCCCAAGCTTTGGGGTGGGAAGCCCCTCTAACAATTCCTATTCTCTAAAAGCAAGCCATGATAAAGTACAGAAGCCATGAATTCGAGTCAGTACAATAAATTTCCAAGCAACCAGGTAAATGCCAGCAGCCTAAAGAGTTAACCACTGGGGCTCATAGTATGGTGTATTTCTGGGCAATCCTGAGGTGCCCCACCACATTCTCTACTGGTTCTGTAAGCAGGAGTTGAACTGTAGACTCATTTTGGGACAGAGAAATATACTGTTCCAGTTACCTAATAGTCAAGCAATCGATCATACTGTTGTCTTAGGACCATGAATAATTTTACTGCATTGACTCTTTGCCTAATATAATTAGTTAGGCAATTAATCAGACAAGAGCTGTCTGACAGGGCCAGAAGCAAGAGGGCTATTGGCCCAGCTAGGGCCAAGAGTAGGGTGGTGAGCCATGGAGTCCAAGAAGATAGAGATTGATACCCTTTGTCTGACTCATATCTGTCTGTCTGTCTCTGTCTCTCTCTTAGATTATTTTTTACTAATGCTAGGCTTTTCCTAATAAGTCCACACTGATTTGTGTAGAAGCAGATTTCACCTACAGCCATGCAGAGTTCCCCTTGTTTCATGAAAATGAGATCTATGCCTTTGTGGTTTTGCAATACCACTTTTGCTAGAGTCTACCTGAGTCTCAAGTCTAGAGAGGGAATTTTCTAAGGGTCCTAAGTCTGTATTCGGGCATTAAGTTCCTTGAAATTTTGTTTCCCATTATTATGGTCAAGGTACCAATGGATGCTGAACCTACCATACTTGTTCCTACTAGTAGAGGGATGAGGAGAGTGTGGGAGCCAACTTCTCTGGATAATCCTGGATCTAGAATAGCCAGGCCTGGGTGGGGGGTGGGGGTGGTGGGGTGGGGGGTGCTCTCAGCTTGTACATAAGGGAACAATTGTTGGAGATCCTGCAAGTACCCTGGAGCCTGAGCGTCTTTGGTAGCAGTTTGTTCTGGTTGTAGGAGATACTCTTCAGACAGGGGGCAAGTTATGAGAATCTTAGCATCTGGCCTACTCCCAGGGTGAGACTGTCTTCTTTCTCCTTAAAAGAGATGGTGGTCTTTAGTTTCAGAGAAGGTCCCTGCCTAGTACAGGGTACAGGCAGTCAGAAATGACAAGGAAAGAATGAGTCCCAGTACTTTGTCCCAAGTTTACTCTGTCTGGGAGGTGGTCCAGAGATATGAGGCAGTTTTGCCCCCCTTCTACTGACAGCCATTGTTGGGTTGTCTAGGTCCTAGAGGCTCTTTCAGCACCGAATGTGCACCACCTGTGTCTAGAAGAAATTTAACAGGCTTGCTCTAATTTTTCATTGTCACCATGGGTGTCTCAGGGCTCAAAGGAATGGAGTCCTGGCCCCGTCATTCCTCCCCAAGTTGGAGGATGGGGCACCCCCTTCTTTTCCCTTAGGGGGGACACTAATTCTCTTTTTTTTCTTACAATAAGCACATTTTTCTGAGTGCTTCTGGTTTCCTCCTCCAGGCTCCCTAACACCTGCCTCTCTGAGAGGCTCCCACTGCTTGACCAGGCTTTTGTTGTTTACATCTTCCTCCAGGCTTCCAAACACCTGCCTGAGAGGCTCCCACTGTCTTGACCAGGCTTTTGTTGTTTATCTTCTGTGCTGTCACCATTATTGTAAACCTTCTGAGCAATCTCTAACAACTGTGACCTACTCATGCCCTCAAACTCCTCCAGTGTCTTTGACTTCTTTCTTATGTCTAGTGCTGACTGTGTGACAAAGGCAGTATTATGGCCCACTGGTTTCCTGGGGGATCAGAATCTATTAGGGTGAAGGTTACGTAGGCCTCCCAGAGATGCTCCAGGAACCCAGCAGGTGACTGAGGCTCCTCAATGACCTTGCTTACCTTAGAAAGACTGGTGCACCTCCTAGCAGCTGCCTTTATTCCTCCTAAAAGACTTGTGAAAACTGTCCAAACTCTCCTTATCTTTGTCAGTGTTAGGGTCATACATGAGAATTTGTGCTCTGTGATGGTTAATCCTGTGTGTCAACTTGACTGGACTAAGGAACAAATAAGAGAAAAGGGATGTTTGGATTGGACCACCTCAACCCGGATGGCCCACCCCAAATGTGGGCGTTACCTTCTGCCAGCAGGCAGTATAAAAGGCCACCGCAGAAGGAGCTGGTCCCTTTTTTCTCCTGTGGCTTGCCTCTCTCATCTGGTGAGTTTGTCTTGCTGCTGTGATCAACCTTTCGGATCCCAGCGTGTACTGAGACCGGCAGATCTCCTGGAATCCATTCGGGCCTTCAGCACTAGATTGGGACTACTGAGACATCCACCCTTGCGGACTGAGCAGTTCCCTGGATTCTCTCGGCCTTTCCAGTGTGGTGCAGCTACTGTTGGACTCCTTGAACTCTGTCACGTGAGCAAATCAATAAATTGTATATAGCTGTATATATTCGTCCTGTGACTTCTGTTTCTTTAGAGAACCCTGACTAGTACATGCTCTATTCATTCATCACTATCAGAAAGAAATGCTGACCCAGGCCCCAAAGCCTTTCTACTTTCTAATCTGATCCAGTCCTGCTCTTCTGCTGTGAAGAGGGTTTCTAGGAGCTGTAGACAATCCTCCCAGGTGGGCTGGTGTGCATTAAAAAAAAGTCTCTAGATTAATCAGTACCTGCAATTTTTCTGAAGGGGGGGTGGGAATTCTAAGTCTTCCAATCATAAGGATCACTTGTAGAAAAGGCACATAGATCATGAATGGACACAGGCCTCCAGTGCCCTCTTGTGGTGCTAGCCCCATCATTGGGGCCTCCTACAGAGGAAAGAGTGGCAACCCTTTTCCCTTGTGAGCTACCCCTTCAGCTGCCTGGGCTTCTCAGAGAAAACATAGATACCTCTCCCTCCAGATGGCCTCCCTTCCCCCCAAGCCTGTGAAGAAACTCTTGGGGATTTGATTGGGATTGCATTAAATCAATATAAGAGTTTCGATAGAATGGACGTTTTTACAATGTTAATTTTCCCAGTCCATGAGCATGAGAGGTTTTTCCATCTTCTGATGTCTTCTTCAATTTCTTTCTTTAAAGGTTTAAAATTTTTGTTGTAGAGATCTTTGGTGTCTTTGGTTAGGTTTGTTCCTAGGTATTTTATTGTTTTTGAGGCTATTGTAGTTGGGAAGGTCTCCTTCAATTCCTTCTCCAGTTGCTTGTTGTTGGTTGTAAAGAGAAAAGGCCACTGATTTTTTTTTTTTTAGGTTAATTTTGTATATTCTGCCACTTTGCTGAAGCTATTAATTGTTTCTAGGAGTTTTCTGGTGGAAGTTTTTTAGATCCCTTAAGTAAACATCATATCATCAGCAAAAAGGGATAGCTTGACTTCCTCTTTTCCAATTAGAACTCCTTAATTTCCTTTTCTTGCTTATTCTATAGCACGTGTTTAAAGACTATATTGAAGAGGAGTAAGGGAAACAGGGGGCAGCCTTGCTTCGAGCTTCCTACCTTTAAGGGAATGTTTCTGAGTTTCCCATTTGGGTGTAGTGGCTGTGGGTTTCCTGTATTGGTTTGATTACATTGAGGAGACTTTTTCCTCCATCCAATTCCCTCTAGGACTTTAAGCATGATTGAAGGGATGCTGGGATTTTGTCAAAGGCCTTTTTCACATTGTCAATTGAGATGAGGTGTGTGTTTTGTCTTTCATTCCATTTATTTTTTTATTTATTTTTATTATGCTTTGGCATTTTGTAATCATTTCAATTCTAGATCAGGACATATTTCCCTTTTATCTTGTCCATTTATATGTTCTGATGTGTGTTTACTGGATTTTCTTATGTTGAACCATCCCTGCATCTCTGCGATGAAGCCAACTTG
>VZQC01000060.1:173008-226068 GCA_009823505.1 Rhizomys pruinosus
TGTTACTATTTGAGATTAGCACCAGGCTGGTTTCAACCTCCCAGAGATCTGCTTGCCTCTGCTTTCCAAGTGTTGAAAGCACAGGTGTAAACCATCACTCCTGTCTTACCTTTATGATTAACAACTTAAGATTTAAGAATAATGGCCTTTTTGTTTTAAAAAATGAAATATGGTTATACAAAATATTCAAGTAACAGAGAAAAAGATTCAAGTAGTAGAGACAGCTGAAAATAAGAATTATTTTTATAATACCCTAGATTAGAAGTAAATGATATTTTACATCTTCCCAAGTAGATCCATTAAAAGCATTGTTTAAAAAACCAGTATGAATTGTTAATATGAAATGTTAATTGCTTTAACGTGTTGGAGAGTATCAATTTGAGTTGCTGACATGCAGAACTGGTTGTTGGTCAGGACTGGTGTAGTGTAGCTTCCTTCCCTATGAACCCCAACACCCCCCCCCACACCCTACCCCAACCCCGTCTTCCTGGTGTGGGGCTGAGTCTCAAGCTGGCTTCACCTGTGGTGGTAAAATCTCTGCAGACTTCATAGATGTATTAGTTACTTTTCTGTTGCTGTGATAAAACCACCATGACCAAGGGAACTTAAAAAAGGAAGAGTTTATTTAAGCTTAAGATTGACCATTCCGGGCTGGAGAGATGGCCTAGCAGTTAAGAGCGCCGACCGTTCTTACGGAGGACCCGGGTTCGATCCCCAGCACCCACATGGCGGTCGAGAACCGTCCGAAACTCCAATTCCAGGAGAACTCCAGTTCCAGGGGAATCCCACACCCTCTTCTGACCTCTGCGGCATTGCACGACACAGGTGCACAAACCTGCATGCAGACAGTACATTCATACACATACAGAAATAAATAAAAAAAATTAAAAAAAAAAAGATTGACCATTCCATTGTGGTAGGGAGGCATGGTGGCAGGAGCTGGAGCAGAAAGCTGAGGTTCACATCTTCCACTGAATACAGGAAGCACAGAGAGAACAACTGGAGATTGGCAAGGCCTGTTAAACTCTCTTAAGCCCGCCCCCACTGACCTACTTCCTCCAGCATGGCCACACCATCTAAGATCTCCTAATACAGCGCCACCAACTATGGACAAAATGTCTGAATACTTGAAGCCTGTGGGGGACATTCTCATTCAAACCACCACAATAGACTTCGCATCATTAAGCTGCGGAACTGTGAGGGAGGGAGCTCAGCTTCTGCAATGAGCCTCTCTCAAAGGCCTAGAGCCTCTTCCTCAGAAGTCAACACCAAACCCTCCCTCTGGTCCCACTGCCTGAGCTGGTCATGCGCCCATTCCAAACTCTAAAGCAGGAAGATGCCTCACTCTGGTAGGCTTTGACTAGAGTTCCCTAGACAAGAGGAAACTGGATTATCTTCAGATCAATCACATGTCATCCCTGGGCCAAAGCTGGCTGCAGGCTTCCTGAAGTCCTTAGCAAATGAATATCTGAATGAACATGGGGCATGGCTTGAAGAGAGCCAAGAAAGGGAGACACATGGTAAAGAGAGCTTGAACGAGAGAAACAGACATGGACAGAATGTTTTTACAGAAATATGAGCATCCTTGTACGCATCATTAAAAAAATTTCATCAAACTTTTAAATAATTAATTAATTAATTAATTTTGAGACAGTGTCTCCCTGTAGCC
Organism: Rhizomys pruinosus; assembly: GCA_009823505.1. Classification (NCBI taxonomy): domain Eukaryota; kingdom Metazoa; phylum Chordata; class Mammalia; order Rodentia; family Spalacidae; genus Rhizomys; species Rhizomys pruinosus. The sequence goes on from VZQC01000060.1 coordinate 174,678, forward strand.
CCAGCTGTCCTGGAACTCACTCTGTAGACCAGGCTGGCCTTGAACTCACAAAGATTCGCCTGCCTCTGCCTCCCAAGTGCTAGGATTAAAGGCGTGCAACATCACGCCCTTGGTGGTGGTGCATGCTGGTAAGATATGCTGAAGAGGCAGAGGGAGGAGGATCTTGAGTTCGAGACCAGCCTGGGCTACATGGAGACCCTTTTAGTTTTATTTTTAATTGAGTTTCTGTGAATGATTTTTTGATTGAATTTAGATCCCCTCCCTTATCTGCACTCCCTACTGCCCTCCACCCAATTTCATGTCCTCTAATATATATATCTAATAGATGTAGATATGTATTTAAAGGCCTATAGAGTCAATGGCTGTCCTGGGCCATACCCAGGGGGATCCCACTGTAGGAATCTTCCACAAGGTTGGTAGAGCTTGGTGTGGGATTATCCAGCAGCTTTCCAATATTGTCTCTTCTTCGTGTTCCTGGCATATGGGCTTCTCCTTGCCTGTATTCCAGTGTGAGTCCCAAATGCCTCTTCACTGTATCGAAGGCTTGCTTTGCTTGCCTCCTTCAGAAGCCTTCGTAATCCCAGTTGGTGTGTGGGGGGGTGCCCTTTAGCCCGCACCCCCTTACCTGTGCTTCAGGTGGTCTTGGGAGATCTCTGATCTCAAGACTCACATAACCCCACCTTTTACAATTAAGCCAAAGACAACTAGATTACTAGATTAAATCAAACAACAATCCGTCTTGCTGAAGCACCCAGCTTCTACCTACCTACCTGTGCTGTGGAAATACACCATCCAAGAAACAGGCCCCATCCTCAGATTCCAGGAAAAACCACAGAATATCTCAATAGCTAGCAGGGAAGGACCAAAGATTAAAAAACATGTTTGCTCTTCCACCAGGATGTACTCAGTGAGTAAAGTCTCCCCCCAAGGCGCCACCAAAGCCAACCTATCAGTTTAAAAAATCATGCTTCCTCAGTCACTATGACTCAATAACAAAATGCCCAAACTGGAAAATTCCCCATTTGCAGTTTTCCCCCTTGAAAAACCCAACTCCCCTAGACCAGGGCTGCTCTTTCCTCTCCACTGCGTCAGACAGGATTGCAGCCCAAGCTCGAGCTTGAATAGACTCTTTGTATTTCCATCAGATCCACGTGTCCTGGTGGTCTTTTGGGGGTCTCTGTGATCTGGGCATAACACAAGAGAGGCCAGAGTTCTCCCAGAGATCTGGAACATTGTAGAGGGCATCTCCCTTTGGAGTCTGTCCAAATCCACCTCACTCCAGCCCTTGGATCTGAGGTCTAATTTTCTGGGGTTTCCTGGTCAGGGAACCAAATGCAATGGGGCAATTAAACCAGGGGTGGAAAGCTTACAGGTGGGAAGCCCTCTAACAGTTCCAATTCTCTAAAAGCAAGCCAAGTCATAAAGTACAAAAGACACGAATCCAAGTGTGTTGCTAAAATTCTTTCTGGGAGCTACATACATACATGCATGTGCCTCCTCCTCCTGAGGTCTCAAATCGAGGTACAAACTCCCCAAACCACAGTTTGGAAAATTGTAGTGAGTTGAACTGGGCTTGCTTACAGAACAAATGGGTGAGGGGTTACTTAAAGGAATGTGGATGCTCCCCCTCCCTCGTGGCCATACAGGGAAGTCCTGGTACAGACCCTTCAAGCTTTGCCCAAGATGACAGAGAGGGGGAGAGGGAGACTGCCTCCTGGTGTTGTTTATATACCCATAGCCCCTCCCCCTTATACAGTCAAGGTGGACTGGCTGGTTGGGAGATACAGTAGCCGACTCCCTGCCTCCTCCTTTTCCCTCATGTGCTGGATAGATTCAGTGTCAACTTGACACACCTGGGTTGAGGGAACCTCGATTGGGGAACTGGCTCCTTTGGACTGGCCTATGGCCACATCTGTGGAGTATTGTCTTGATTGCTGAGTTATGTGGGAGGGCCCAGCCAACTGTGGGTAGGTTATGTACAGTATAAAAGCAGGTTGGACATGGGCCAGGAGAATAAGCCAGTAAGCAGCATTCCTTCATGGCCTGTGCTTCAGTTCCTGCCTCCAGGTTCCTGCTCTGAGTTCCTATGCTGGGCTCCCTCAGTGAGGAACTGTGACCCAGGAGATCTGAGCCAAATAAACCCTTTAACTCCCCAAGTGGCAATTGGTCAGTGTTTTTATTTCATTTTATTTATTTATCTATTTTTTGAGACAGGGTCTCCTTATAGTCCCAGCTGGCCTGAACTCACTCTGTAGACCAGGCTGGCCTTGAACTCACAGAGATCCATCTGCCTCTGCCTCCCGAGTGCTAGGATTAAAGGTGTGCACTACCATGCCTGGCTTAAAGACGGTTCCTAGTCATCATGTGGGTGCTGGGAATCAAACCCAGGTCCTCTGCAAGAGCAGTTGGTGCTCTTAACTGCTGAGCCATCTCTCCAGCCCCAGTCAGAGTGTTTTGTCACAGCAATTGAAAGAAACTAGAACAGAAATCGGTACCAGAGAGTGGGCTATTGCTGTGACAGACCTGACCTTGGTGTTTTGCGGGAGGATTGTGGAAGCATTTGGAACTTTGGGCTAGAAAAATTATTGAATGCCTAAAGTTCATTGCTGTGGAACTTGGAACAGTTATGCTGAAAGAGTTATATTGTAGACAATGGAGGCCTGGCTTCTGAAACTTCAGGGGGAAGCAGAGACCATCAAGCTTTATTGGGTTTGGATTCCACATTCTCCCCTTTTGGCTAAAGCCCTCAAAGTCTTAGCCCCTTTCAAAAAATTGCTAAGCAGCTCTGAGGACTGAAGCTGGCCAAGACTCTTACCAGGAAAATCTTTCTTCATGAAGCTTGAGAATGGGATGATTCACGCTGGGTTTTAAGGCAGCATGCCTAAAAAGCAAAAAAGTTCCCAGCAAGCCAGCACCAGTGACCCACATCTTATGGGGAGTACTAGCGCAAGGAACCACAACCTGTACCCCAGTTCACAAACCTCGATCAAGGCAAGGTGTAGGGATCCTGTATGGCAGAAGCACTTAGGGAGTCAGCAAGCAACCTCCAGCCTAGATCCCTGCTGGTCCCCTGCTGGCCTTCGGATGCCTGCCTGGCACCAATTGTCTCTGATGCTTTGGGCAAAGCATTGTCATTTTCTGTAGTGATCTGGAGTATATGGCGTGAAATCCTGCATGTCCCAACCCCCACGAGGTCCTGTATAAAAACCCTGGATTACAGCAATAAACTGAGTTATTTCCCTCATGGAATTGCTCCTGGTCTCACCTCTGAGTCCATCTCTTTATTCTCTTATTCTTTCTGTTTCACTGGGCATTGCTTCCCATCTCTCTAACCCTCTGTACCAGGGCTTAGACCCGGGTTCTATGAACCCTGGTCCAGAGAGGAAGAATACCTTGTGAAAGGCTGCACATGTGTGATATATTAATGCTATGCCAAGGCTGCACGCACATGATATATTAATGCTACGCCAAGGCTGCATGCACATGATATATTAATGCTACGCCAAGGCTGCACGCACAAGATATATTAATGCTACGCCAAGGCTGCACACACATGATATATTAATGCTACACCAAGTCTGCACGCACATGATATATTAATGCTACGCCAAGGCTGCACACGTGTGATATATTAATGCTACGCCAAGGCTGCACACGCATGATATAGTAATGCTACACCAAGGATGCACACATGTGATATATTAATGCTACGCCAAGGCTGCACACGCGTGATATATTAATGCTACACCAAGGCTGCACATGCATGATATATTAATGCTACGCTAAGGCTACACAGACGTGATATATTAATGCTACGCCAAGGCTGCACACACATGATATATTAATGCTACGCCAAGGCTGCACGCACATGATATATTAATGCTACGCCAAGGCTGCACGCACATGATATATTAATGCTACGCCAAGGCTGCACGCACATGATATATTAATGCTACGCCAAGGCTGCAAACACATGATATATTAATGCTACGCCAAGGCTGCACACCCGTGATATATTAATGCTACACCAAGGCTGCATTTGGACGGCATCTTCATACCTAGGACAGAACTGCCAAGGCTCTAGAAAAGGGAGTGTTTGAAGTCAGGACCTATGAGGCCCTCAAGCACTCTGGTCTTTCCTTCTCTGCTCTTCACTTTCTCTGGGTTTCTATTCATTCTAAGTCACACATTGTTGGCCCAAACAGGAGCACGTGCACAGAGCCTGGGACCAAGGCTGCTGCTTCTCTTCTCCCCTCATAAGGTTACAGCATAGACACAATTACTTCAAGAGTTTCCTGCTACCACCAGGAAAATTCCTTAGGCTATTTACTTTGGGGGGGGGGGACAAGAAGGGAGGGGTCTTTTTGAGACAGGGTCTCCCTTTAGCCTATCTGGAACTCACCATGTAGACCAGGCTGGCCTTGAACTCACAGAGATCCACCTGCCTCTGCCTCCTGAGTGCTGGGATTAAAGGTGTATGCCACCATGCTCAGCTAGGCTATTAACTTTTAGACCCAGATGCAAATTAGCTCTGTGAAGAGCCCAAGAGACAAAAGGAACTTCTTTAGGAAAGACATCCAGGGGATATCACTGACCCAAGGTAGTGGACCGAGAAGACAATGGCAAGGGCTGAGGTCGGGATTATCTTGCAGGGCTAGCTCTCCATATGCCAGCTCACCAGGAGAGGACACATGCCTCTGCCATCCCAGGACAAGCCTTAGACACTTTGGAAGGATGAGTAATTCAGGAACTATTACACCTGAGTTGGAAAACCCAAAATGTGACCTGTAGCTCTGTCATGGCGCACTGAAAAGGGGGTGGAGGTCCCCTTTCCTCCAAAACCCTTTAGTTTTACTTTGCTCGATCTCATAAGCCAGGAACCAAAGGACCTTACTGGCAAGTTTTATGAACGTCAGTTGGCAAGTTCACAGTCATTGCTCACAGCTCTGTAAACTTGCACTAGCTGAGTAGGTAGGTGGAGATTCCTCCCAGTCACCACAGAGAAGATTTAACAAGTACAAACCTGCAAACTCTTTATTAAATTCTCCCATTTCATCTGTACAGAAAAAAAATGCACATTATGTTCAGAATCTCAGTAACACCTCAAAATTACACAGCATGAACATGTAAAAACAAGGAACTGCTGGGATTTTATACATAGAAAGGAAACCCATTTACAAAAGAGGATTGTTAATTGTACTTTTTTTTTTTCCTTAAAAAAAAAAAAAAGCCAAAAGAAAAACTAAGAACACAAGTTAGAGGCCTAAAGTTTGCACAGCGCTTGCCGTGCAACCTGTCTTCCTGCCACAACTGACCTGTGTGCTGAGAGCAGCTAGCAGGAAGCCTGCTGCCAGCCAGTGTGCTGCCAAAGTGACCTGGGACCTGCTCTGGCAGAGGACCTGGTGCTCTGAGGTCCAGGAGTCAGTTCTGGGCTGAAAAGGAGGCAGAAGTCGCTATAGAGGCCTGGTCTCACATCTCACCTGGGAAGTCGATATAGAGGCCTGGTCTCACATCTCACCTTGGAAGCCCTGTGCTGCCTGGTACCCAGCACCCAGGTAGGGGATGAAGAAGGAAGAGGAGACACCTGTTAGGATCCTGTCACTATCTGCCTGCCCAGGTAACTATCTTTGTGCTCTGCTCTGAATGACCTGAGTCCCCGCAGCAGCCTCACTGGACCTTCAGGGGGTGTATACCCACCCCGAGGTTCTATCTTGGTTTGCTTAGGACACACTCCTCTGACATCTGGGTAGTAAGGGAAATCTGGCTTCGAATTTCCTAACAGGTGACCCTGGCCCTCCCTAGTGGGAATTTCCTAACAGGTGACCCTGGCCCTCCCTAGTGGAGACTGTGGCTGGAAAGATCTCAAACCAAAGATATGCATCTTTCCAGATCCAGGCACAGCTCTCTGGGAACCAAAGCCAAATGAGGCAGAGGTGAGTTAAGAGACACATGGCCTAAGGAGCCCAGAGAACCCCAGTCACATTCTACAAAACCACTGTGTGCCCAGTAGTGAGAAATCTGAGAGCACGTTCTCAACTCTAGGGATTTTCAAATTCACAAAGAAGCTGAAATACAAGTAAACATATCAAGATCACATGATTCTAAGTCACCTGCAATAGGCTCTGTCATAATCTGTCACCACATGCCACTTCACTGGTTGTCTAGAGTACTTCCGTGTACTAAGGATGCACTGGCTCAATAAGCCACAGGCTAGGGCTGAAAGTGATAGCCAGGTGGTCTCTGGGAAGGCAGAAGACCGGGCCAGGGTAGACCCAGGCTGGTGTGCCTCCCCGTTGACACATCCTTCCAGAATGCCTGTCTTGCTACAACAGCAACAGCCAAGAAATCCAGGGACTTGACTTGGTGGTAAAGTTTCTTAGTCCCAGAACACCCCTTTCCTGGGAGAAGCCCATCAGAGGAGGTTAGTCTGATTCTGTCCAGATCTCTGACCTCTCGTCAAGGTGCCAGACTTTTAGAAGCAACACTAAGAGTTCTTAAGACACTGGCATGAGCCAGCAAAGCCAGACCACTGCAAGTGCCCGAAGCCTCGGCCTGAGCCTCCTTACTACATTTAGTCTTGCTTATGGGCAAGATATAAACAGAACAGAGAAAGGCCAGGGTCTGCTTCCAGCTCTCACAGCAGGGTTGGGATTCTTGACTTTCTAATTTACACCAGGATTGACCTGAATAGGGGCCTGAATAGCTGAGCCCACTACATTAGGCCTACAAATGAGCTACAGACTGGATGTGCTGGGCCCCTAGACATAGACAAGAAAAACCTGCAAAAAGTCCTGGACTGAGACCCCAAGAGCCAGGATTCCAAGGAAGTTGAGCTTCTTTATGCTGAGCAGCTCAAGGTAGCAGCAGCTGTCTTTCCCATTCTCATCATTTCATTTGTTTTTGGTCTTTTCAAGACAGGGTCTCCCTGTAGCCCCAGCTGTCCTGGAACTCACTCTATAGACCAGGCTGGCCTTGAACTCACAAAGATCTGCCTGCCTCTGCCTCCCAAGTGCTAGGATCAAAGGCGTGCGCCACCACGCCCGGCTCTCGTCATTTCTAATGGCAAATATTTCAAGACCCAAACTCATCAAAATCTGTTGTAGATTCAACCAAATTTTCTGTAGATGACGAGGATTCCTGTCAGTTCAGAAACACAGGGTGGTTTTACATATGTTTGAAGGAAGCTGCAAGGCCTGGGGTGATGATCCCAACCTAGTCTAATGGTGACCAGCAATTAATATGATCCTAAACCACAGTGACATCCTACTTTTGGATGTCAGGTCCAGTATCCCACTGAGACCCCTGGAGGAGGAGCGGCCCTCAGAAATAGCTCAGTTCTATCAGCAGAGTGCACAGTGCTGCTTGCACAGCTGGCACTCTAAGTCTCATCAGACTCGAGAGTCCCAGAAGGGGACCAGACAGCTTAGCAGTTGCCGTTGGTGACTTCTACTATCCTTACAGGGGAACACAGGTGGCCCTGGAACCGTCTGCCACCAGAAAAGGCAGGGGAAACAAAACAAAACAAACCCCCCAGAAAAACCACAGTATTCAAATGAATGTCAGTTAGGTCAGACAAGGAGTGATTTAGAGCAACTGATCTGTAACTGACATAGCTTTGCACCGAACACATTTCAGGGAAGACAAACATCACTCAGGTACCTCAGCACTCGTGGGTACAAATGGGAGGCAGGAGGAGTAAGGGCACCATAGAGGAGCCTCGGTCTATGTGGACAGTTTTAGGCACATGATTTATAATACTTTGTGGACATCTAACAGGTTAATAAAATATATATTATATAAATATATCTCCTACTGTACATGCTGCCCTCCTGTACAGCCACTAGGACTCCGTATCCCAAACTCAACCAAAGGTGAGCCAGGGTGAGCTGTGATGCCTGGGCTCCACCAGACGGCACAACCCTTTCATCTTACTGGACGAATGAGGGAAGATGGCTGAAAATCTTGCTCCTGTAAAGCTCAGATTCTGGAAAGGTTGACAAATCACCAAAATGCAACACTTAGCCAGTGCCTACCAGAATGAGTACACACAGCAAATGGACAAGAAAAAAAAAAATCCTCCATCTTTAATGCAAGCACTTTTCGCATTCCTCCACATGGGAGTCACATGGGAATCTGCCTGGAGTGTGCAGAAAGGCAGATGGCACTGCCAGTCACACCCTGAGACCCTGCTAGATCTTTAGAAGCCACTATTTCTGACCTGTCCTACAGCTGAAAAAAATGAAGTGAAATGAGTCTGCTCATGCCTATCCCTTTGTGCCCTGCTGTCTCACTCTAACCTTGGAGGTCCTATCCCCGACCTAGTCACTGCCTCCTGGCAAAGCAGAGAACTTCCAGAGTGACCAGATGCTCGGCAGGGTCCAAAGATGTTGACAGCTCCACCCCATCCTGGAGGAAGAAGACAACGTCCGGTCCTGCTGGCTGCAGACATACTTATAAGCTTCTTATGCAGATCGGTGGCCTGTCCAGCTTCACAGACTTCTGCTCCTTCCCTAGCCCACTTGGCACTGGTCTAGGGAGACTCATGCCTCTGTGATACAGTGGGGAGATGACAGAAGTGCCTGTTGCTGTGGGTCTGTGTCCAGCAGTGGTTCGTCTAGGATCGGGGGAGTGGCCCTGCTGCTTCAGCGCAAGCGGACAGGGACCAGAGCTGCTGCTGCTTAACGTTCCCCACTACCTGGTGCAGTCCCCTGCCTTGATGTGGTCCAAAGCTGCTTCTGGGAGATAAGTCAGACATTTCAATGGTCAGGTACGGGGTGTGTATCTCATCCAAGTCCTATTGTCACCTGACAAGTTACATGAAAGCAATAACCCTACTGCTCAAGACTGAAGATGTGTTACTATATACACTTTTTCCTTAAAAAAATTTTTTTTGTCCATTTTTTTTTTTTTTTTTTTTGTAGAAAGCATTTGAGTTGCAGGTCAGGTGAATTGATTCTGGAAGTACTGGTAGCTCTGTTGGTATGAGAGAGACTTGTCTACAGGCAGATTGACCCAGTTTCTCCAACAAAGTCTACCACCAAAGTGGCCAGCTGCTGATGCTGCAAGGACAGCTGGGTGGAGGAGGACAAAGAGGAGGAGGTCGTGGACATGGCCAGGTCTGGACAGGATGATGTAGTGGGCACCTGCTGCTGCTCTACTGTGGGTGTTGGTGTCACCTCTTTAGAAGGGCGAAGTGAGTGGGTACACTATACAGAAAGGCTGTACAAACTGGGCACTGGGCAGGTAGTTCCTTTGATGTTCAAGGCGTCTCTACCTGTCCTTGAGCTCTCGTGTCACACGCTTGGTGATTCGTCCACACATCAGACCAATCAGGAACAATATGCAGATGCTCCCACTGATCACAGACAGGATGTAGTTCTTTGAAGGGGATGTCATCACTTGCATGGCAAGATCAGAGAAGCCGTCTGCTGGGGCCACCTGGAGGGAGACATTTTTTAAATTAATTTATTATTTTTATGTGTATGAGTGTATTATCTGGATGCAGGTTTGGGCACCCGTGTCGTACAACGCTGCGGAGGTCAGAAGAGGGTGTTGGATTCCCCTGGAACTGGAGTTAAAGATGGTTCTCAGCCGCCATGTGGGTGCTGGGGATCGAACCCGGGTCCTCTGCAAGAGCAGTCAGTGCTCTTAACCACTGATCCATCTCTCCAGCCCCTGTATTATTATTCTTTATTGTTTGTACAATGTGTACATGTGGGTGTACAAATGCCAGGAGCGAAATGAGGAGGTTGGAGGATACTGTGTGAAGTAATTTCTCTCCATCAACCTTTAACTGAACTCGGGTTTAGGCCTCTGTGGCAAGCATTTTTACCTGCTTGGCCATCTTGTTGACCCCAATTTATGATTTTATTTTGAGGAAGGAAAGAAGACAAGAAAACATAGAGCCGTAACTTCTTCCTGATCATAAAAATGCATGTCTGTCTACTACCCAAAATTATATACAGAAAGATATGAAAAGGGGTGCTATATGACCTCCAATCCCTTCACAGTGACCATGCTGGTAATTCACTGACAGCTCCTCACACTATCGACATTGCCCTGTCAACCTGGGCAAGGGCTCTGTAGTTTTTCACCCCTTTACTGTTGGTACCAGTTCAGCAGGTAGATGTCATTACTCCCACATTATAATTGAGGACCCTGTGGCTTCTTGTGGCTGGCCCAAGGCCATGTTTTCACATATTTTGACTTGAGTTCCTCATTTTGTTTGCTACTTAAAAGAAAAAAAAAAAATCTAACAATGACTTATATAATGACAAAATAAACTTATTTGTAGACAAATGTTTGGTTTAACTAATTTTCATCTTTAATTCTCACTGCTTTCGCCAATGGACCATTATGGTATCCTGCCATAACAGAGCCAGTACCAGAAGGTTCCCTAAGTGCACACAAAGCTCTTCTTTTAAGTATCAGCCTGGCATCTTGGGAGGAGTGTGGCCCAGAGAGACCTGATGGCCCCTGCATTCATTCCATGTATACGGCACAGAGCAAGATTAATGAGTTTTGCCGTCAGAAAATAAGCAGTGAGTCACTGAGTCACTCTGCCACACATCTTTCTCACAGAGAGGAAGGCAGTGAAGAAGACAAGCTCCTTTTACCTGGGGCTTTACAGGAGACTTTTTGAACCTGGGGAACAGTGAAGGGCAGTGTGACTGTAGTGACAATACCCTATCAGCATTGGACTCTGGGCATAAAGAGTGGTGGTCCAGCCGGGCGTGGTGGCCCACACTTTTAATCCTAGCACTTGGGACACAGAGGCAGGCGGATCTTTGTGAGTTCAAGGTCAGCCTGGTATACAGAGTGAGTTCCAGGACAGCTGGGGCTACAGGGAGACCCTGTCTCGAAAAGACAAAACAAAACAAAACAAAACAAAACAAAACAAAACAAAACAAAAGAGTGGTAGTCCAACAAGGCACTGGAAATGCAGTTTAGGGCCAGGGTAGAGGGTGAGTTCCGGTTCATTAACACTCAAGGAGTTTCAGGGGCTGTTTGACTGACTGACTGATTTTTAGAATAAAACTGCTGTTAGATTTCCAGAAAAGACCAACCAGTGAAGTGTCCCACAGAGGGAGAACTGACAGAAGAGACTGTCATAGCAGAGGCTCTCTTGTCTTTACCTTGGCTGCATAACTCCACATTTCAATCCGGTCATTGAGGCGCTTTTTGCACTCCGGCTGTAACCTCACCCGCTTATCCTCTAAGGCCTCCATTAAGCAGGACATCTCTGTGGGAGCAAACAAGTAAGTAAAGCCTGCAACTGTACAGGACAGAAACACTTCTAAGTTAAGAAAAGGACTCCACCCACAGAGAACTCAGCTCTTTAGGACCAACAAAGTCAAACACTTCCTAGGAACCTTGATCAAGATCCCACATGGGGAGACTCGAATGTGGCTTCCAGGGCTAGCTGCTCAAAATCTCTCTTAAAACCTCTCTTGCTGGGTGTGGTGGTGCATGCCTTTAATCCCAGCACTCAGGAGAGAGAGGCAGGTGGATTTCTATGAGTTCAAGGCCAGCCTGGTCTACATTGTGAGCTCCAGGCCAGCTGCAGCTATAAGGAGACCCTGTTTCAAAACAAAAATGAAAACAAAAACAAAAACAACTCTCTTATTTTCAGTAGGTATCTCTTGATCAGAAACAAACTTTATATCACCCAAATTTCAAGACTCCCAGAAGCTGCCACAGTACTTGTTGTAGTCCCTAGGAAGCTGCCAATGCTTGTTGTAGTCCCTAGGAAGCTGCCACAGTGCTTGTTGTAGTCCCTAGGAAGCTGCCACAGTGCTTGTTGTAGTCCCTAGGAAGCTGCCAGTGCTTGTTGTAGTCCCTAGGAAGCTGCCACAGTGCTTGTTGTAGTCCCTAGGAAGCTGCCAGTGCTTGTTGTAGTCCCTAGGAAGCTGCCACAGTGCTTGTTGTAGTCCCTAGGAAGCTGCCACAGTGCTTGTTGTAGTCCCTAGGAAGCTTAGTGTGTGAAAGAGAAAGAACATGATGGTTGACTGAACTTTTGATTCCACAATAACTCAAATTTCCCCTAAATCTTTGGCTCTGGTCAACTCCAGACTGCAGGATTATTCCTAAACTTGCTGCCATCCAGGCCTACCTTTACCATCATCCAAGCCTCCAGCGGATGCTGTTTGTGGCTGGCTTATAGCCAAAGAGCAGAATAGCTGCAAATACTAATTGAGTGAGTCTTTGTTCCTCCTAATAGAGTTCAGACAGGGACACAGTGAACAAACACAACTTACGACGCCCACGGCCAGGTGTGATGGCTGCACAGTGGTGCTTAATGTCCAGGGCACATGCTGTATGAAGAACTGGGTCCACAAAGATGTCTGCTTTGCTTTCCTTAAGCATGTTTAACACTTCCTGAAAAGGGAAGGTCATTGTGGAGAGAGTTTATATAGAGGAAATGTATTGGATCTCTTGATTATAAACAAGTACATGCAAACAAACAGGCCAAAGAAGGACAGTGGGAGAAATTACTCTAAGATAGGTGGTTATGTGGCCAATACACACCAGAGACAGACTCTCCATCCAGTTTAAATGACTCCCTCTCAGGAATCCACTGTGGGCTAAGGAAAGCCAAGGGCATGATGCACATGACTAGAGATCAGATAGTGGTTCTTTTTTTTTTTTAATTTTATTTATTTATTTTTTATGTGTATGAATGTATTGTCTGCATGTAGGTCTGTGCACCCAAGTGGTGCAATGCCTCGGAGGTCAGAAGAAGGTGTCAGATTCCCCTGGGACCATAGTCAAAGACGGTTCTCAGCTGCCATGTGGGTGCTGGGGATCGAACCTGGGTCCTCTGCAAAAGCAGTCGGCTCTCTTAACCGCTAGGCCATCTCTCCAGCCCCAGACAGTGGTTCTTGACACACTGGTATGACACATTATTATTATAACTTAAATGTTTTTTGAGACAGGACCGCCCTTTTTTTTTTTTTTTTTTTTTAAAATAGTGGTTCTTTTTTTTTGATTTAATTTTATTTATTAGATTTTATATATGTGTATGAATGTATAGGTGTCTGCATGTAGGTCTGTGCACACCCATGGTGCAAAAAAAGGGAACTGCCCTCGATAAGGTCAGAAAGGAGAAAGGCAATGTGGGGGACCGGTGCCGAAGGAGGTAGGAACCACACGATGAAGAAACGAAGAGTCGGCCCTGGAGACCATGCCAGTGTGGTCAAAGGGAACGGTTCTCACCTCGGTCCATGGGAAGTGGCTGGGGATCGAACCTGGTCCTCTGCAGAAGCGTCGGCTCTCTTAACCTCATAGGCCATCTCTCCACCCCAGACAGTGGATTTCTTGACACACTGGTTATGAACACATTATTATTATAACTTAAATGTTTTTTGAGACAGGACCGCCCTTTTTTTTTTTTTTTTTTTTGTCTTTTTGAGAACAGTCTCCCTGTTAGTCACAGCTTGTTATCTCAGTGGGCTGGCCTTGCATTCCCATGCGAGTGTGGCCTACCTCTGCCTTCACCAGTGCTGGGATAACATGCAGTGCCACCACGCCCAGTTACAGGCTCTCCTTCTACTCCTCACTGGCCTGGCTCCACTAGTGTAGACCAGCTGTGGCTTAAATCTCATAAAGATCCACCTCTCTACCTCTCAAGTGATGGGATTAAGGTTGTCTGCACCACCACCGTGACCAATTTATTTAATACTTATTTCTTTCTTTTTAATTTATTTATTATTTTGTATGTGTATGAATTACTTGTCTGCATGTTAGGTTTGTGCATCCAGTCCCATGCAATGCCGCAGAGGTCGAAGAGGTCTCTGGGATTCCCCTGGAACTGGAGTTCCCCTGGAATTGAGTTAGAACGTTCTCAGCCGCCATAATGGGTGCTGGAGATCGAACCCGGGTCCCTCATGCAAGAGCAAGTCGGTGCTCTTAACCGCTAGGCATCTCTCCAGCCCACTTTTTTTTTTCTTGTTGAGACAGGGTCTCCCTGTAGTCCCAGCTGGCACTGAACTCACTGTGTAGACCCCTCGGGCCTTGAACTAACAGAAGGCCTGCCTACCTCTGTCTCCTGAGTGCTGGGATTAAAGGCATGCACCAACACACCCAGCTATATTTATTTTTAAAAATATTTTATATTTATTTTTTATGTGTTATGTATTCTCTGCATGTATGTAAGTGCATGTGTGTCATGCAATGCGTTAGAATGGTCAGAAAGGGTGTTTGGAATCACCCTGATGAACACAGATTTACAGAGAGTTGCTTAGGAACACACTGTGTGTCTGGGAACTGAACTTGGGTCCTTTATGTAATGAAAGGCCATGCTGTAAACAGGTGGAGTCATCTCTCTGGCCCCCCTTAGTTTATTTACTGTTTTAAGATTTTATTTGTTTAGCTTTATGTATATGACGTGGTTTCCTGTACGTAGTGAGGTGGTACCACATGCTTATGCCTCGTGGGCCCATGGCTTCGTTAATCCCCCCTGAAAGTGGAGGTTCGTTGTTCTTAACCATTAAGGAAACTCTCCAGCCACCTATACGGATTTTATACAGCACCTATATGCGAGTATTTTGTTTTTTTTTTTTTTGTATATTGATTTCTTTGTTGTTTGACAGGTCTCTTTTTTTTTGTAACTCTCCTGTAGCCCCACTGTCCTGAAACTCACTATGTAGGACCAGGCTGGCCTTCCAGAACTCACAAAGTCCGGCCTGCCTCTGCCTCCAAGTGCTAGGGAATTAAAGCGCCGCCACCACCACCCGGCTCATGTCTATATTCTTTTTATTGGTACAATAATATAACTATTTTGTACACATTTATGAACACCAGAAAGATGAGAAAATTTTAAAATTAGGCTTAAAAAAAATAAAAAAAGAACAATTAGGCATAATAGCTATATATTAAATTCTTAATCCAGATTCGGACTGTTATTTTGTTTATGAAAAATGTTGTTACTTACAAAACACGAGACAAGACATCTACGGGCTGGAAGAGTGGTCCTAGCGTTGAGAGCGCAGTCTACGCCACTCTTGCAAAGAGTGTTTGACCCAGGTTCGATCCCCAGGACCCAATGGGCGGCCGAGAAACCATCTGAAACTTTCCAATTCCAAGAGAAATCCAGTTCCAGGGGAATCCGACAAAATCCAACCCCCCTCTTCCGACCGGATGCGCGGCATTGCACGACACAGGGTGCACAGACTTCCATGCAGACGGTACATTCATAACAATACAGAAATAATAAAAATTAATAAAACAAAAATTAAAAAAAAAAGAAACAGAACTCACAACTACGTGCATAATAGAACCCTGATTTCAAAGATAAATTCTGCGCCCGCGGGCGCCGAAACCTCCAAAGCCTTGCAATCCATTCCACCGCTGCCCCCCCTTCTAACATAAGGACACGTTAATAGTATGCAAAATTAGGAGGCCCAACAAAACCTTTTTTGTTTCATTAAAAAAAAGCAGAAAATATTACTTTTTTTTTTTTTTTTTTTTGTGTTTTGGTCGCTCTTTGAGACAGGGGGGGGGGGTCTCGCTGTGCCCCAGCTGTCCTGGAACTCACTCTGTAGACCAGGCTGGCCTTGAACTCACAAAGATCCACCTGCCTCTGCCTCCCAAATGCTAGGATTAAAGGCGTGTGCCACCACGCTCGGCCATTTTTTAAATTAATTTATTCTTTTTATGTGTATGAGTGTACTGTCTGGATGCAGGTTGGTGCACCCATGTTGTGCAATGCCTTGGAGGTCCAAAGAGGGTGTCGGATTTCCCTGGAACTGGAGTTAAAGATGGTTCTTAGCCGTCATGTGGGTGCTGGGAATTGAACCCGGGTCCTCTGCAAGAGCAGTCGGTGCTCTTAACCACTGAGCCATCTCTCCAGCCCCGTTTCTTTGTTTTTCTGAGTGGGCATGTGCCACACCGGGTGCGTGTGTCGATTCTGTTTCCACCTCAGCATGTCAAGCATCGGCAGTGGATGCTTTCACCTCCCTGCCGCCCCCTTCCCCACCCCCATCTCCATTTATGTTTTTGGTGATGCTGGGCGCTAAACCCAGAACTAGGGAAGCATGTTATCACTGAGATATACCTCAAGCCCCAGAAATGCTTTCTTAGCAAAAATTAATTTGTTCTCAATACTAAGATTACAGTTTTTTAAGATAACAGTAAGAAAAACAAAAACAAACAAAAACGCTTTCCTCAAACAAAGCCCAAATGTTGAAAACTTTGCTTCAGTCATACGGGATCACCTGTAGGAAAGGGAAGTGTACGGACTTGGTTTCAGCCAGCCCCGGCCATTCCTCACAACACATGGAATCAGAAATGTTTTTGGCAGGTGTGCAGACCTGCTCATACTCTCCCCTGTTCTCTTCTTCCCTTCTAATACTATAAATGGGACTCCTTAATCTAAAAATATCAGCCTTCCTGTCCATCATTCCATGCTGGTCCCTCTTTCCAAAATGTAATACAGTCCTAGAACATTAATCTCTAACTTTATTCTAATAAATAATGGAATGGAATAAAAAAGAAAAAAGAAGAAAAAGAATACACAAAGGGTGATGGTGGTGATTACCTTCTTACACAACTCTGTTCTGATCTTGAGCAAGTTGACCTTGAGGCACTCTTCCACTTGGCCTGTCTGTTCCTGGGCTGCTGCTTCTTCAGCACACAGACTGGCAATCTTCTCAGAAGAAACAAGAAAACAAAGCTATCCTACTGAGCACAGAAAGAAAAACTGGCTTCTAGGACAGACAAATTTGGTCCAAAGAGGCCTCAACATATGGTGACTGTGCTGCCCTTGAATGGGCCTCCTCCTGCATGACAGCCGAGAGGATGGTGCCACTACCCCTGGAAACCTGGCCACTAGGCATGTCAGTGTTGATTCTCATAAAGGCTTCCTGGTGGAGTGCTCACTCCTTCCACTTGCACTTGATGCTTGGCTCCCAGACACCCCTTCACAGTTCTAACACTGTCAATTCTGAAAATGGGTCACATTGTCCTAGCACTTGACACAAAGAAGGCTACACTGTGGATTCCACAAGAGGAAGGCCACCAAGTAAAATACTTTTTTTTGGGGGGGAGGCTCTTTTTGAGACAGGGTCTCCCTGTAGTCCCAGCTGGCCTGGAACCAGCTATGCAGACCAGGCTAGCTTTGAACGTATAGAGATCTACCTGCCTCAGCCTCCCAAGTGCTGGGATTGAGGGTGTGTACCATCACACCAGGACTAATACTAACTACATTTTTTTTTTTTTTTTTTTTTTTTTGTCTTTTTGACGGACAGGGTCCCCTCGCAGCCCAGCGTTTGGAAATTCTCTATGTGATCAGCTGGCTTTGACCTCACAGATCCACTGCTTCTGCCTCCTGAGTGGCTGGGTCTAACTACATTCTTTTTTTTTTTTTTTTTTGGTGTGTTTTTGAGACAGGGTCTCCCTGTAGCCCCAGCTGTCCTGGAACTCACTCTGTAGACCAGGCTAGCCTTGAACTTACAAAGATCCGCCTGCCTCTGCCTCCCAAGTGCTAGGATTAAAGGCATGCGCCACCACGCCCGGCACATTTTTTTTTTTTTTTTTGAGACAGGGTGTCCCTGTAGCCCCATCTATCCTGGAACTCACTATGTAGACCAGGCTGGCCTTGACTCACCGAGATCTGCCTGCCTCTGCCTCCTGAGTGCTGGGAACAAAGGTGTGTGCCACCATGCCCGGCAACACTTTTATTTTTTATGACTAGTCTTCAGATGTCCTGAGTTGACCATTCAGAATAAAGGAGAATTACCTTCATGTACAAGTAATAATCAGAGCCGGGCGTGGTGGCACACGCCTTTAATCCTAGCACTTGGGAGGCAGAGGCAGGCGGATCTTTGTGAGTTCAAGGCCAGGCTGGTCTACAGAGTAAGTTCCAGGCCAGCTGGGGCTACAGGGAGACCCTGTCTGAAACAGACCAAAAAAAAAAAAAAAAAAAAAGAAAAAAAGAAAAGAAAAAAAGAAGTAATAATCAGGGGCTGGAGAAGTGGGTCTGTGGTGAAGAGCACCAACTGCTCTTGCAGAGGACCTGGGTTTGATTCCCAGCACCCACATGGTGGCTAAGAACCATCTTTAAGCCAGTTCAAACAGAGAAGTGTGGAACCAACACTGTAGAGTAACTAACCAAGTCCAGTTCAGTGTTACATAGAATTGAGCTCCCAATGGAGAAGAACCTAGCAGACAGGCCTGTACCTAATCCCAAGTTTGGGGCTAGAGCGGAAGAATAATAAAGAACCTTTTTCTGGTCACACCTTCTCCTGGCAGTTCTGCACAGCAGCCTATCTGCACAGCAGCCTACCTCATCCGAACAGTGCAGCTGGAGCTGAGGATCCAGGCGGTAATCCAGAGCAGACTCCTGGATGATGATTCGGATCTGGTCCTCACAGTCTGAAGATAGGCGCTACAGGCGACAATGGGAGAACAAGTCAGCCAACCATAGAACATCAGGCTTTCATTTGACACTTTATCCCTGGGCTTGGAGATGACATGAAACCTGGGCATAGTGGCGCACGCCTTTAATCCTAGCACTCGAGAGGCAGAAGCAGGCAGATCTTTGTGAGTTTGAGGCCACCCTGGTCTAGATAGTGAGCTCCAGGCCAGGTGGGACTAAAGGGAGACCCCATCGCAAAAAGGACAACCCCCCCCCCAAAAAAAAGTCAGGAAAACAGGAGAAAGCCATGGAGAAACTTCCAAACACAGATTTGTAAAAAGCCCAGGCAGTGTACCTGGTCAGCATATCTCAGCTTGAGACACGAGATGACTTGGCCTTCTAACTCCGAATCATCCTTGGCCTTGGTCAGGATACCATGACAGAATTTAGGAATGTCAGCTTTACAGGCTTTCCTCAGCACAGGGTTTAGGCGGTAGTCTAGAGCAGAAAGTCAATACATAATACAACCCTCCACCTGCTTAATCCATTTTCTGAAACACATCTTTTGAAAGGGGGCATATTATGTCAATGAACACTAAGTGGCTACAGAGTAAACTTTTTTTTTTTAATGTGCATGAGTGTTTTGCCTGCATGTATGTAAGTATACCATGTCAGGCAATGATGGAAGAAGTTAAAAGAGGGTGTCAGAGCTCCAGGAACTGGAGTTACAGACGGTTGTTTGCTGCCATGTGGCTGCTGGGAATCAAACCCAGCTACTCTGCAAGAACAGCCAGTGTTCTTAACTGCTGAGCCATAGCTTTGGTGCTGGATAGCTTTGGTGTCAACTTGACACATCTAGGTTTAGGGAGCTTCAATTGGGGAATTTTCTTTATTGGACTGGCCATGTATGGCCACGTCTGTGGAGTACTGTCTTGATTCTAGATTGGTGAGTGGTTTGAGAGGGCCCAACCCACTGCATGTGATGCCACCACTGGGCAGGTTGACCTGTATTGTATAAGAAAGCAGGTTGAGGGCTGGAGAGATGGCCTAGCGGTTAAGAGTGCCAACTGCTCTTGCAGAGGACCCGGGTTCAATCCCCAGCACCCACATGGCAGCTGAGAACCGTCTTTAACTCCAGCTCTAGGGGAATCCGACACCCTCTTCTGACCTCCACGGCATTGCATGACACGGGTGCATAGACCTACACGCAGACAGTACATTCATTCAACATAGAGTAAGAGATTTTGAAAAAAAAAAAATTTTTTTTTTTTTTTGCCAGGTGTGGTGGCGCTCGACTTTAGTCCCAGCACTTCAGGTGGCAAAAGATGGCAGGGGCAGAGCGGCCTGAGGCCGAGCGATGCGGTAGCAGTGAGGGCGCGTGATATTGATGTGCTCGCTCCAGGCCAGCCAGAAAAAAAAAAAAAAAAAAAAAAAAATGAGGGGGCGGGGCTGGAGAGATGGCTCAGTGATTAAGAGCACACTGACTGCTTTTGCAGAGGACCAGGGTTCAATTCCCAGCACCCACATGGGCAGCTAAGAACCATCTTTAACTCCAGTTTCAGGGGAATCTGACATCCTCTTCTGACCTCTGAAGCATTGCACGACATGGGTGCACCAAACCTACATGCAGACAGTACACTCATACACATAAGAAGTAAAAAAACAAAAACAAACAAAAAAACCCAAAGGTTGAACATGGGCCAAGGGAGCAAGCCAGTAAGCAGCATTCCTCCGTGGCCTATGCTTCAGCTCCTACTTCCAGGTTCCTGCCCTGAGTTCCTATGTTGGGCTCCCTCAGTGATGAACTGTGACTCAGGAGATAAGAGCCAAATAAACTCTTTCCTCCCCAAGTTGGTTTTGGCCAGAGTGTTTTTTTGTCACAGCAATGGAAAAGGGAACTACAGTATTTCACTGTTTTTTTTCTTTTTAATGGAAAGAAGGGTTTATTCTGGCTTACAGTCCAATGGGGATATATTCCATAATAGCAGGGAGGCACGGTGGCAGCCTGGTAGTCACATTGGCTTATTCTGGTTTTTTTTTTGAGAAGCAGTCTCTTTTACTACATAGCTCAGTCTGTCCTGGATCTGACAATCTTCCTGTCTCAACCTCTTGAGTACTGGGATAATATGCGTATGCTACTATGCCCATCTTGCTAATGTTAACCAACAATTTGACTTAGTACCAGAGCTTTGCAGGGGTTTGTACTCTAGTATTAAAAAAAAAAAAATTGGGGCTGGAGAGATGGCCTAGCGGTTGAGTGCCGATGGCTCTTGCAGAGGACCTGATGGCCTAGCAGTTAAGAGTGCCGATGGCTCTTACAGAGGACCCGGGTTCGATACCCAGCACCCACGTGGTGGCTGAGAACCTCTGTAACTCCAATTCCAGGAGAACTCCAGTTCCAGGGGAATCCGACACCCTCTTCTGACGTCTGTAGCATTGTACAACACGGGTATACAAACCTACATGCAGACAGTACACTCATACACATAAATAAATAAAAAATAAAATAAATTAAAAAAAATTAAGCAGACATCAGTAACTTTGTACATAACTGATATTTCTGAAAGCTTTGTGAAAGAAATACCCAATACACTGAGTCCATTAAGCCAGAATTCTCAACCCAAGCTGAAGTTTCTCTTTTGAAAGTGACTAGGTATCTTCTTGCCATGTGCATGAAGTTTGGTTAAATTTTTCTAATTTTTCTCCAAGGATCTCTAGCTCTAATTCCTTTTGAATGTTCTTCAGGAACAGCTGTCCAGATGTTCAGCTTCCCCTGACCTTCATTCTGTTTTTCCCAATCTTCAAGGAGGAGGGAGGTACTCTGTTTATATTCAAGCTCCTTCCTTAAAATCCATGGGCAGGGGCTAAAGAGACAGCTCGGTGGTTAAGATCACTGGTTGCTCTTGTAGAGTATGGGGATGCCGCTGAGATTTGAGGTCTGAATGCAGAGAGAGCTTTTATTTTTATTTTATTTTATTTTTTATTTTTTGCAGAGAGAGCTTTTATTCCAAGATGTCTGCTTAAATATCCATCATGACGGGGCTGGAGAGATAGCGGTGAAGAGCACTGACTGCTCTTACAGAGGACCCGGGTTCGATCCCCAGCACCCACATGATGGCCGAGAACCGTCTGAGACTCCAATTCCAGGAGAACTCCAGTTCCAGGGGAATCCAACGCCCTCTTCTGACCTCCGCGGCATTGCACGACACGGGTGCACAGACTTGCATGCAGACAGTACATTCATACACATACAGAAATAAATAAAAATTAAAAAAAAAAAATCCATCATGACTCAATTCTCAGGGCCGAATCCTAAATCTTTTCGTCACTCCACTCCACTCCATGGGTGTAGCCGAGGAGGTACCATTGGCTTAGAATGCTACCCATCTTAACTAAGTTTTCTCACAGTAGAGGACCCAGGATCAGTTCCCACTATCCACAGGGCAGCTAACAAGTGACCTTAACTCCAGTTCTTGTGGATCTGACACCCTCTTCTGGCCTCTATAGGAACTGCATGCATCTGATGCATTTAAGATACATGCAGGATGATCTCTGTGAGTTAAAGGCCAGCCTGGTCTATATAGCATTCCAAACCAGCTGGGGCTGCAGGGAGACCCTGTCTCAAAAACACCAAACAAACAAACAGACACATGCAGGAAAAATATTTATACATAGTAAAAGGGGGGAAAAAAATCCATGGGCAACAAGGCACCTTAGGTGATCATATGCCTCGCCAGTTCTTAGTCTGTATTCAGTAGGACCAGGAGAGTCAAGAAAAGGTACCTGTGTTCTGTGTGATCTGGCGCTTGGTTATCATCTGTTTGCATTTGGGATCCATCAATTCACTGTTTTTATTTTGCTTCAAGCACTGCAACATGATTTTAGAATCTGCTTCTGGACAGAACCTCTGCAAAAAAAATTTTTTTCATGAAAACAACTATCCAAAATTGGCAATTAATCCACCTGTGATGACCCCTACATCTATGAGAGCTCATGAAACTGGGAGCAGGAAGGCATCACTGTGTAAGAAGGGAACAACAGAACACCCTCTTCTGACCTCTGCATCATTGCACGACACGGGTGCACGGACCTACATGCAGGCAGTACATTCATACACATACAGAAATAAATAAAAATTAAAGAAAAGCTGAAATAAAGAGTTTAAGCTTCTTTATGTTTTCTTAAGTTTAATTTCTTTGGACAGGTAAGAAGATTAGCAGAAAAAAATGAAGCTAAATAACATGCAGAATCCAGGTACTGTGGTGCACACCTTTAATCTCAGCACTCAGGAGGGAGAAGCAGGTGTAAGTTCAAGGCAAGCATGGTCTACAAAGCGAGTTCCAGCACAGCTGGGACTAAACATCTTTTCTGGGCTGGAGACATGCTCAGCACGGAGAGCACTGGCTCATCTTGCAAATGACCAAAGTTCAATTTCCAGCACCACGCAGAGCTCATGACTGTAAGTTACTCCAGTTCCATGGTTTCTGATGCCCTCTTTTGGCCTTGGCAGGTATCAGGCATGCATGTGGTACAGATATATACATGTAGAAAACACTCATACACATAAAACAAATCTATTTGTTTTGTCTTGATCTTTTTTGAGCTGGGGTCTCCCTGTAGCCCAAGCTGTCCTGGAACTTGCTATGTAGACCAGGCTGGCTTTGAACTCACAGAGATCCACCTGCCTCTGCCTCCCAAGTGCTGGTATTAAAGGCGTGTGCAACCACACCTGCCTCAAACAAATCTATTTTTTTAAAAAATAAGAAATCTCTTAAAAAAAATTTTTTTTAACTTTTTTTAAAATAGGGGGAACCATAGTCTTGGCTATGTTTCAACAGGTACAGAGTTACTGTGTTACTGTCACTGGTGTCACTGGTGCAGCACTGGCCCTTACCTTAATCATTTGCTTGCAGACTCGCATGAGGGTATAGTCCAGTTCTGGGTCCATCATCTCTGTCTCCTGGAGTTTAAATACTTTCTGATGGCAACGGGTACTCAGCTGCTTCTTGTTTTCTTTCAGGCATTCAATAATCTATAAGAGTTATGGTCAAGTTAGATGAAACAGGGATTGATAGTCCATCCGCCTGACTGAAGCACTCAGTTCTCAAGTGCACAGCATCATTTTTCTATCTCAGGACCCTTTGTTTCTAATTCTCAGGCAACGAGGGTCAGGACTTTTGCATTAAGGAGAATTATACTTGTGGATTTATAACCTTAAGGCCAACAAACTAAATGACATAAGAACTCAGTATGACTTGCAGGTTGTATCAGAATCTAAATGGAAGGGAACCCATTCAGGATTTCTGGCTTCTTTTATCTTCCTGATCCATTCTTTATTGAAACTCCTTTATGGAACATATATTTGGGTCTCTGCATTTGCCTAGAACAATAACTCTGATTAGAGATTTGGTATCTAGCACTTGGGAGGCAGAGGCAGGCGGATCTTTGTGAGTTCAAGGCCAGCCTGGTTTATAGAGCAAATTCCAGGACAGCTGGGGCTACAGGGAGACCCTGTCTCGAAAAGACAAAAAAAAAAAGAAAATATGATATATACCATATCAATATATACCATATGAAAATAGGGCTGGAGGGGCTGGAGAGATGGCTCAGCAGTTAAAAAGCTCCAACTGCTCTTGCAGAGGGCCGGGGTTCAATTCCCAGCACCCACATGGTGGCTAAGAACCATTTTTAAGCTGGGCGTGGTGGCGCACGCCTTTGATCCCAGCACGTGGAGGCAAAGGCAGCCAGATCTCTGTGAGTTCCAGGCCAATCTGATCTACACAGTGAGTTCCAGGCCAGCTGGGGCTATAGGGAGACCGTGCCTCAAAAAAAAAAAAAAAAAAATTTTTTTTTAAATTTTTTTAATTTATTATTTTTTATGTGTATGAGTATACTGTCTGCATGTAGGTTGGTGCATCCATGTCATGCAATGCTGCAGAAGTCAGAAGAGGGTGTCAGATTCATTCCATAGGTAACTCTACTTGATGTCTTTAAGGAATTCCCTGCAGTGCAAAGCCAGGTGTGGTGGCTCAAACCAGGTGGATTTTAAGTTTAAGGTCAACTTAAACTACACATCTCTCCAGCCCCTAATACATGGAATTTAAAGGGAGGAAACAGGCTAGGGATGAAGCTCAGTTGTAGAGTGCTAGTTTAGCATCTTCAAGGGCCTGGGTTGGGTTCAAGCTTCAGCATGCCTCTCCCCAACCCCTTGCACCCCCCCCCAAAAAAAAAAAAAGAACTCTGAAGGGGAACAATGAATGTAATTGATTGTGGAGGTACGGAGCACTGGGAAATAAGAGGAAGGAACGACTGAGGGATCACAAGGAGTTCACTAGACAGCGAAAGTGGAGAAGGGAAAGGGAACTAGAAAGGAAAGAGAACAAATAGGAGCCAGGAGTTTGCAGGGGAGAAATTGGGAAAAGCAGTTTGTAGAGCACAAAGGGGATAATTACAATGATTAGGAGGCAATGGTTCTTGTCTCACCAGTAATGAATTAGCTCTCATAATGTTGCTTTGACATAACTTCTATAATTAAAAAATAAAGTGAAACATTACCTGAGCATTTCCATACTGCACAGTGTTACAGTAGTTTTTGATGTCACTCTTGCAAGCTTCATACAGATCTGGTTCCAAACGGATGTCCTCCGTCTGCATGAGGAAAAGTGAGTTGATTTTAAGCTGTAGATACTAGATTCTATAGACTTATTTCTTAACTGAATGTTATCTAGGAATGATGACTTATACAGGTGGCAGCCGTGTGAAAGATGGTGACAAAACTTTCAGTGGTGACTCCATGTCTCATGCATCACAAGTCAGATAACTTGCCCCTGGCCTCTTCCACACAGGCCCCGTGGCCTCTGAGAGGCATTACCATCTCCAGCTCATATACACAGAACTGCTTGTGGCTCTTGAGAGATGTCCTGTGCTCCTTGTCTTCTGGAAGAATGCCACCATTTTTTTAGTTCTGCTACCAACTAGTCACATGGGCATTACCTTGACATGCCTTGTCTAGTCCTTTAGAGGACTACTCTGAGGTAACAAAGTAATATGAAGCCACTTTATCAATGGAGGGTTCTACCTTTTTATTACATCTGAAGATCTAAATTCAAAGTAAGGCAACCAAAGCTTACAGATGAAAACATACTATTAGAGGAGGACACTCGGAGAAGTCCCACTTATACAGAATTACGCTGAATCACTGCCAGTATATCTGAGAATCTGGCTACTAAGTTTTGAGGTATTAATGGTATTTTGTCTTCCATTTCTAGTTTGTTTTTTTAATCTTACCCTGCTTGTTTGTTTATTTTTACTTTTATGTGTATGAGTGTACTGTCTGCATGAAGGTAGGTGTACCCATGCCGTGCATTGCTGCAGAGGTCAGAAGAGGGTGTCAGATTCCCCTGGAACTGGAATTAAAGACAGTTCTTACCTGCCATGTGGGTGCTGGGTCCTCTGCAAGGGCAATCAGCGCTCCTAACCGCTGAGCCATCTCTCCCAGCCCCTCCATTTCTAGTTTTTAATTAGCCCGACATTAAAAAACACTATGATCTACCATATAAAACATATGAAGAATAATTTAGCTATTTTTAACATGGCTTGGGCTTGAACCCCAAAATGAAGAAATTTCTTTCTATAGTGCAGAGTAGATGGCTTCGCAATTCCATTTCCCCTGATGAGGAATAAGCTCATTGCTGTATGGCATTCTTGAGACACAACTGGCAGGTATGGAGTGGCTACAGACCTCAAGCTAGCACACTTAAGTTGAGGGAGGGAGCTTTATTATACTTTTTGGTCTTTTTTTTTTTTTCATCTTTTTTGAGACAGGGTCCTCCTATAGCCCCAGCTGGCCTGGAACTCACTATGTAGACCAGGCTGGCTTTGAACTCACAGACATCTGCCTGTCTCTGCCTCCCAAATCCTGAGATCAAACGACTGCACCACTCTGCCCAGTGAGTTTTATTTTTTGATGGAAGTTAACAGTGGCAGAGGTAGTCCAGTTGCCACAGACAGCCATCCTGCACCATGAGCCTTAAAATGAAACTGATGCCAAAGACAGCAGAGTGGGAAAAAAAAAAAAAAGACCTTCAATCCTTGAAGACATTACTGATGCAATGACTGTATTATATGCTTTGAGTCTGTCCCAGTTTGGTTTAAAACTGTGTGTAGTAGAAAGTTTTAAAACCAAACTCAAAACAGTGAAAGACTAAACTAACTGCTGTATGGTAAAATTTTCAACTGCAAGCCCATGTCTCATGCTTTACAGTAGCATCTGATGTCACTCCAGAAGCTCCTGTCTCCCTCCCCAGCCAACTCTTCACACTGGCCTCTTGTTTCTGGGAGTCATTACCATCTCCAATTCCTCCACCCGGAGTTGCTTGCGGCACTTCAGAGACACCCTGTGCTCCTTAGCTTCCTGCAGAGTGTCATTGCGTACAGTAGTGCTCAGGCAGATCACCACATCCACCCTGCCACGAAAGAAGACATGAAACTCTATGAAGCCAGACTAGGCAGTCAGCCTGAGAGCAGAGGGCTGGGCGGGAACAGTGGCAAGGCCACAGCATTTACCTAGAATTCATTAAAAACAAAAACAAAAACAAAACAACCCCACCATCACCACTAACAACAAAAACTGCCATGTTTTTGAATGTCTAAGCCTCACTTTTCTTTTAAGACAAGGTCTCCTTGTAGCCCCAGCTGGCCTGGAACTATGTAGACCAGGCTGGCCTCAATCTCAAGAGACCTGGTTGCTTATGCCTCCTTTCCAAGTGTCTGTAGTCACAAAACCTTTTTTTTTTTTTTTGTCTTTTGAGACAGGGGCCCCCCATAGCCCCAGCTGTCCAGGAAACCACTCTGTGAGACCAGGCTGGCCTTGAATTCACAGAGATCCGCCTGCCTCTGCCTCTGGGATTAAAGGCGTGCACTGCCACGCCTGGCCACATAACTTTTAATATAGTGTATAACTCTTTTCTTTTCTTTTTTTTTTAATGGAATGCCTAACGAATTTTCATGTCATCCTTGTGCAGGGGCCATGTAAATCTTCTCTGTATTGTTCCAATTTTAGTATATGTGCTGCGGAAGGGAGCACTATAATGTATTAACTCTTCTATTTATTGTTAGTTTGTTTTAAAAGCAAGAACAAACAACCACCTGGATCTCAAACGACCCTGACCTCACAGTCCTGCTCAGCCTCGAGTGTTGAGTTACAGATGTGCAACACCCTGTCTGGCTTTGTACCAGTCTTTCTTTTTTTTTTTTTTTTTTTTTGGCTTCTCGAGACAGGGTCTCCCTGTAGCCCCAGTTGTGCTGGAACTCACTCTGTAGACCAGGCTGGCCTTGAACTCACAAAGATCCACCTGCCTCTGCCTCTGCCTCCCAAGTGCCAGGGTTAAAGACGTGCACCACCACACCCGGCTTGTACTCGGTTACTCTTAAATCTCCTACTATGTCTTCTTTATAAACGTTATCACAGGCCTTTGATCCCAGCAGAGGCAGGGAGATCTCTGTGAGTTTAAGGCCATCGTGGTCTACATAGTGAGTTGCAGGCCAGCTGGGGCTACAGGGAGACCCTGTCTCAAAAAGATCTAAATAAATAGTTACAAGTATGCAGCTGTAAAGGGAAGCTTATATAGCTTTGGTACTATCTGTAGTTTCAAGCATCCCCACTGGCAAGAGGGACTGTTACAGTTAGAAGTCGTATCATTGCCTGAATGTTGATGACAGTTCTGCCTGGTGAGGAGGCCTAGCAGGGGATATGTTAAAAAAACCAAGTGAGGGGCTGGAGAGATGGCCTAGCGTTAAGAGCGCGACCGCTCTTACAGAGGACCCGGGTTCGATCCCACCCACATGGCGGCTGAGAACCGTCTGAGGCTCCAATTCCAGAGGAACCTCCAGTTCCAGGGGAATCCGACACCCTCTTCTGACCTCCGCGGCATTGCACGACACGGGTGCACAGACTTGCATGCAGACAGTACATTCATACACATAAATAAATAAAAAAAATTAATAAAAAAAAAAAAAAACCAAGTGACCACAGAATGATGTTCTTAACTGGGAGAATATTGCTTTGACATATTACATAACATTCTCAAAAAGCGCAGAAGAAACTTGTCCAAAATAGGAACCTGATATATGGAAGGAAAAAAATGTTTTCTAGCAATGTGTTTTCACAAAGACCAACTAGGAAGAATTTGGGCAACCATGCTGTCAAAGCTTATTGGTTTCCTCATTAATTCCTAAGAGAGTCGAGGTCTGTTTCTTCACTGGAGCTCTAAATCAGCGAGGGCTGTGCTGCTTCTCTACAAAGATGACACAGTGGGGCAGTGTTGGGAGGAAGCTGGTCCACCTCTCACTTGCTGCAGCTTCCTTTTCCTGGTACGGGGCCTACACCTGGTTCATCAGTCAGGCAGTCTCAACCTAGAAAAATCAAGAGAGTCCAGGGGCTCTCTATTTGAGAATACCTGCAGTGTTCACCATGCTGTGACAGCGATCTGTGCAGACAATGCCAATGTTTGGCCATACTACCAAAGAGAAACACAGGAGGCCTACTAAGCCATTACTGTTAGACACTTGGGAAACAGAAAAGAGCAACTACGAGATACATACTTCTTTTTTATGTTGGGGCAAAGTTTCAACACATCCTCCTTGCATGCCATTTTGAACTTGTAGGAGAATCGAAAATCCTTCATCTGTACCTGAAAGAAGATAAGAAAGAAAATCAGTTGTGACATTTTAGTCACAACATTTAGAAACCTGCTCACAGGCAGGGGATGTAGCACAGTTGGTAGATTACTTGATTAGCATTCACAAAGCTCTGGATTCCATCCCCAGCATCACATAAAACCTGGTGTGCTGGTGTCCCAGTACCTGGGAAGCGGACATAGGAGGGGTAGAAATCAGTCATCTTTCACAGATTGGTGGACGGACAGTGCTCCACACTCTGTTTCATTCAAGTTTTTTTTAATAATCTCATGCAGTAAAAATTAAAATAAATCAGTCATCTTTGATTACATAGCAAGTTTGAGACCAGGCTGGGATAGGTGAGACCATGGCTTACATACATGAAAACCATGGCTTTAATAAAAAGGAGTAGGGAGGAGGATGGAGGGTGTCACTCCTCAATCCCTGCCCCAGTTTTCTCTTCCTTGAAGTACCCCAGATTGTACAACCATTACATACCTGTTCTTCCTCTTTTTTTTTTTATTTTTTTATTTTTTTATTTTTGAGACAGGGTCTCCTTTTAGTCCCAGCTGGCCTGGAGCTCGCTCTATAGATCCGGCCGGCCTTGAACTCACAGAGATCCACCTGTCTCTGCCTCCCAAGTGCTAGGATTAAAGGCCTGCACCACCACGTCTGGCTTTGTTCTTCCTCTTAATACAGTCTAGATACTACCAGGACAGGAGCACTCCTTAACATGGTGGAATGCAGAAATATGGGCTACATCCTCCAAGAACCAATCAATAACCCCAGCTGACTGATCACCCTCCTCGAACAAAATGCCTGCTATCCCCAATACATCTTTAGTTTCTTATAATTGTGAAGAATGTGGCCCAATCTTCTTGTTCAAACGGCAGATCTGTTAATGTTCTTTAAATGTGTGATTTAAAAGAAGAAAAAGGAAGCTAGAGACTTAGTTCAGTGAAAGACTGCTTGCAAGGCAAGGCCCTGGGTTCAGTCCCAAGGACCCTCACTTCCAAAACAATTACAAAAGGCTTAGGTACAATGTAATCTATCGAGGCCACTGCTTTGAACAGTTACAAAGAGCAACAGATTCCAAAGATACCAACTACTGGAGCACTGCGACTGGAGAAGGGACATCTCTCTCTACACTGAATGCTGCTCGGATTCTATCTCATTGTCACTGTATGCCAAGAGCCAAGAGGAGTGCTCTGCACAGTGGAGAAAGTCGTTCACCAATTAGGGCTCCAAACAGGACTCAACTGGAACCAATTATGGAACCAGCAGAAGTTCTTGTATGTTTCAAAGGAGGAAAAGACTCAGAAATCACCCTAGCAGCCAAGATAAGAAAAGGACTGACCAGCTGGAAGTGAGTGACTCCAATGGCACACTTCTCGTTCATATCCTTCTGGTGTTTGTTCTGGATCAGACACTCCATCAGGTCCCCAGAGTCTATCTGGTTGTCTGCCACATCCTGTAAAAGTTAAATTTATACTGATAAGCCTTCAAAAAAGAGATATAACATAAATTCTTCAAAATAAGCTTGAGAAATCACAAAGACAAAAATTCAGGAGAACAAAATTTAAGACAGCAGGCTGTTCTCATGAAACAACACTGTTCACTGTGAGGGCTACTGTTTCCTTCCAAAACACCAGCAGCTGGCTTCTGGAGTAATTATCTAGCTGGCTATCAGAACCTAAAGATTCCTAAGTATATTTCATTCCTACAATTTAGGTAAAAAAAAAAAAAAAAGAATGAATAGGAAGTTAAAATAATTTACTCAGCATTAAGAGACAAAGGAAGGGGAAGCCACTACTACAACTAACAAGTCCCAGAGAGCAACTTGGCCACACCCCTGAGAGTTTTCCTGCTTCATCTTTTCTTTTTTTTCTTTTTTTTTTTTTTTTTTGGAGTCCCCTTTTTGAGAAGTGTCTCCCTGTAGCTCCAGCTGTCCTGGAACTCTCTCTGTAGACCAGGCTGGCCTTGAACTCACAAAGACACCTGCTGTTTTCTTGCTTCATCTTTTCTTACTAAAACCATCTCATCTACTGCTGCTAGACACAAACCTGGTCACCTACAAAGTGCTACTAACTGCTGGAATCAAGCTCTATAATATATTTNGGGGAATATGCCTGAACAGAATTGAAAATGATGTCTGAAATACACAAAACATCAATAAAAAAATAAAAAAACTTAAAATTGGTGAACTTACCACCTACTTTCAGGCATGGTAATTAATGTACATGGGTGGAAGGTATATATTCATATTTTAGAGTAATATAAAATTAAAAGAAAAAATCTGAACCCCTGAACATAATAAAAAAAGAAGGGATATGTGGATGAAAAGCTGATCAATGAATTCCAAGTACAAGCTCTTACCTGTGAATTTGATGCTAATGAAATAACAATGTTCAGAATAATGATAAGTTTTTTTTTTTTTTGTCTTTTTGAGACAAAAGTCTCCCTGTAGCCCCAGCTGGACTGGAACTCACTATGTAGACCAAGCTGGCCTTGAACATACAGAAAGCAGCCTGCCTCTGCCTCCTGAGTGCTGCTGATAAATGGTGTGCACCACCATGCCTGGCCCTGGCTTTTTTTTTTTTTTTTTTTTGAGACAGTCTATGGGCCCTGTTGGCCCAAAACTTGCTGTGTAGACCAGGGTAGCCTCAAACTCAGAGATCTGCCTGCCTCTGCCTCCCAACTGCTATGGCTAAAGGCCTGTGCCACCACACCCAGCAGGCAGACTGCTTTTATAAGCATGAACAGATGAAAGACAGAATTAGGAAAGATGAGCTGACATGGTGGCTGGTACCTGTCTGTAACTCCACTTCCAGGGGAACCCAATGACCTCTTCTGACCTCTACAGACACTGCACAATACAGGTGCACTACTTACATGCAGGCAATACACTCATATACATAAAACAAAAAATAAATATTTTTTAAAAAGGTGACTTAAAATATTTGGTAATATCAGAGCATGTAAAACCTCTGGAATATTTATAATCTTTGTATTTCAAAACATTATATTTGAGGCTGGAGAGATAGCCTAGTGGTTAAGAGCACCAACTGCTCTTGCAGAGGACCCGGGTTCGATCCCTAGCACCCACATGGCAGCTGAGAACCGTCTATAAGTCCAATTCCAGGAGAACTCCAGTTTCAGGGGACTCTGAGACCCTCTTCTGACCTCCGCGGCATTGCATGACACGGGTGCCCAAACCTACATGCAGACAGTACATTCATACACATATAAAAATAAATAAAATTAAACAAACAAACAAAAACATTATACTTATGAACCCTTCAATCTCATGCTTTGTATTTTAGTAGTTTTCAGGGAATAACAGGGATAAACACACATATTCAATCTTTCTGTATAATTAGAAGTCTGTTTTATTAAATATACAAATAAACACCAAATGACTTCACTAAAAGAGCTGGAAGGAATGAGAGGCTTAATGTGATCCAGGGACTAAAGTGTAGCAGCCATTTTTTCTCAAGTGAAAAAGTCGATTACTGGTAATTGTGAAGAAAAAACAAGGAGGTAACTATAGAGAGGGATTTTCTAAAGATGCAACAGAAAGACTCAGAATAATGTACTTTCTTTATAAGGTAAAAAGGAAACATTTGATTAGGTTTCTTTTTTTTTTTTTTTGGTCTTTTCCAGACGGTCTCCCTGTAGCCCCAGCTGTCCTGGAACTCACTCTGTAGACCAGGCTGGTCTTGAACTCACAAAGATCCGCCTGCCTCTGCCTCTCAAGTGCTAGGATTAAAGGCCACGCCTGGCTTGATTAGGTTTCTTTTGACTGACAGAGAATCTGTACTCTCTAGAGTTCTGAAACAGAAGAACCAAGCAAAAACGGC
Source organism: Rhizomys pruinosus (assembly GCA_009823505.1). Lineage (NCBI taxonomy): Eukaryota > Metazoa > Chordata > Mammalia > Rodentia > Spalacidae > Rhizomys > Rhizomys pruinosus. The sequence continues at coordinate 207,570 of VZQC01000060.1, forward strand.
TAGGTTGTAGATAGCCTCTCTCCTCTGGGGAGCTGCTCATTGCTTACCTCAGACTCTAACTCGGTGAGGTTGCCTACTATGTCTCGGCATTCGACAGCCAGGTCATCCAAATGGTCCTGGAGACACTCAAGCTCCTGCATACAAAAAGGCAAGCCCTTCGTGGTCAGTTGTGTAAGTGAACAGGGGAAGGTAAGAGACTGTCTGCTCCCTTCACACTGGTTCTCCTTTCCTTTTCCTTTCAAAATCACCTCACTGAACAGAATACAGAAGCTTTATTTAATTAAAACTAAGACTGTGAAACAGATACTACTTTATGTGGTTAAGAAGGTCAAGAGGTACAATAAATCAAGTAATTCCAGAAACCCAAATCTACAAGTTCATTGGGAACTGATCTTCAGGTGTCCTCAAATTCTGTAAACTTTTACAGGTTTCTATTCCATTTCATCAGTATCTTTGCACTCCCATCTTCAACAAGTTATTTTGATCATTTTTTGCTTCCCATTTAAAATTTGCACTTGACCTTTTATTATTGGGGCTAGAGAGATGACTCAGCAGTTAAGAGCACTGGCTGCTCTTGCCAAACACCCAGAATCAATTCCCAGCACCCACATAGCAGCTAACAACTGTCCACAATTCCAGTTTTAGGGGAATCCCATGCCCCCTTCTGACCTCCATGAGCATTGCAAGACACGGGTGCACTTACATACATGCAGGTAATATACTCATACACATGAAATAATAAATTTTTATCTTTTTGAGACAGGGGGAAGCCTTTAGTCCCAGCTGGCCTGGAGCTCGCTATGTAGACCAGGCTGGCCTTGAACTCACAGATATCTTCCTGCCTCTGCCTTCCGAGTGCTGGGATTAAAGGTATGCACCACCATGCCCAGCAATAAATTTTTTTTTTTTTTTTTTTTTGTTTTGGTCTTTTCGAGACAGGGTCTCCCTGTAGCCCCAGCTTTCCTGCAACTCACTATTGTAGGACCCGGCTGGCCTGTGAACTCACAAAGATCCGCCGCCTATGCCTCCCGGTGCTAGGATTAAAGGTGTGCGCCCACTCCTGCCCGCACTAAAATATTTTTTAAAATTACATTTAACTGAGGATGGCTAATGTAGAAAACTAGAGAGGAAGGCCGGGCGTGGTGGGCACGCCTTTAATCCTAGCACTCGGGAGGCAGAGCAGGTGGAATCTTTGTGAGTTCAAGGCCCAGCCTGGTCTACAAAAGAAAAAAAAAAAACTTTTAGGGGGCTGGAGAGATGGCTCAGTGGTAAGAGCACAACCGACTCCTGCTCTTTGCAGAGGACCCGGGTTTGATCCCAGCCCCCCCACATGACAGCTAAGAAACCGTCTTTAACTCCAGTTCCAGGAGAATCTGGACCACCCCCTTCGGGGATCTCCGCGGCATTTGCATGACACGGATGCACAAAACCTACATGCAGACAGTACCTCATACCAATACAAGAAAAAAAAACAAAATGTATGTCTCCAGCAGGTCTGGCACCCGTGTCGTGCAATGCCACGGAGGTCAGCAAGGGGGTGTCAGATTCCCCTGGAACTGGAGTTTTAAGTTGAGTTAAAGATGGTTTCTTAGTCGCCATGTGGATGCTGGGGATTGAACCCGGGTTCCTCTGCAAGAGCAGTCGGGCTCTTAAACCTAGGCCATCTCTCGCCCAGACAGTACATTTCATACACATAAGACAAAAAAAAAAATTAAAAAAAAAAAAGAAAAAGGAAAAACGAATTTGAGCTATAGCAGTAGCCATACTTATGGGTAAAAAAAAAAGCAGCCACCTGTGGCTACCACTGTCTAAATTATCTCCTTTGTTATTGGAAACCTGGCTGGATTTGCCTGCATTAGCAAACTGGTGAGCCAGCCCTGGGATTAAGACTCTAACAAGTACTCCTACTCCTGATATTTACAGAACAAGAGACAGGGGGGTCTAAAAGCAGGCCTTGAGATATGACATCACTCTGGACATAAAAACAGAATCCTGTGAACAAATAAACAGGTTCTTTTTCACCATCAGACAGGAGACTTCAGCCATTATTATGGCTCGCCGAGTTTTTGGGGAAAGGAAAAAAAAAAAATCAATCAGATGCAGCCTGGGGAAAGTTATTGAGTGCCCTCAACCGATCATGGTGTGTGGTTGAGTGTGTGTTACCCGTGGAATTTCTGCTGTTAGCGCACTAACAGCAGCAGCCTAGAGGCCAGTTAGGGCATTGCTTGGTTTAGATGTTAGATGAGACAGGTAAGTAGTGGGAAGATTATCAGCCTTTGGCCCTAAGGTTTAAGGACAGCCGCTGGCAGATGCCTCCCGTTCCCTTTTTCCTGTAATCCAGTGGATGAGGTTTGTGCATCAACCTCCAAGTGCAGCAGAGTGAGAACTGGCACATACTAATATTATGATTCTTTTTTACATGTGCACATGTAAGCATCAGTTCACTTCCTAAAGCATATCAATAACTATTCCTCAGCAGAATGCTCTGTTGAGAGATCAGGTTCAGTCTGGGCAGGGTGGCATACATCTTTAGTTTCAGCAGCAGGGAAACAGACCTCTGTGAGGCCAGAGACAAGTCCACCAGCCAGGGCAACAGAGAGAGTTCAGGTTAGCCAGGGCAACATAGTAAAAGCCTGCCTAAAACAGGAGATAGAGGGGAGGGGAAATAGATCAGGCTTAACATACTGACCATTCCTCAAGAGCTTCTGTTTTAGAGTTAGAGTTAGGAAGAGAAAAGAAGGGTTGAAAAATGAAAGAGCGAGAATTGGAAAAATTACAAAAGCCAGAACTGGGGGCTGGAAGGGAGGTGACATAAAAGGAAAATGCACCAAACTTTTGCAAGTAAGACAAATGACTAAATAATTTTTTTTTCTTTATGATTTGCCTCCATTTATGTATGTATACCATGCATGTACCTAGGGCCCCCAAAAGCTTAGAATAAGGCTTGAATTCCCTGAACTGGATTTATGGATCATTGTTAGCTACCATGCCGGTGCTGGGAACCAAACCTGATTCTTCTTCAGGGCAAGGCTGGTGTCCTAACCAGTGAGCGAGTTCTTCAGCCACTACTGGAAGGGCAAAAAATCCTTTTATATTTTATTTTCTTTATTTTTTTATTTTACAACTTACCTTTTACTTACTATTTTATTATTATTTTATTTTATTTTATTTCCATGACTATTTTGCCTACATGTTTACCTTAAGTGAACCAACCTGTGTGTCTAGAACCCAAGGCAGACAAACGGGGGTGCACAGATCGCCTGCATGGAAGTCTATAGACAGCGGTTGAGCTGTTCATGTAGATACCTGGGAATCACACCTGAGTCCTCTACAAGAACAGTAAGTTCTCTAAACCGCTGAGCCATCACTGCAGTCTCCATGTGATTTATTTATTTATATTTTGAATTTTTTAATTTTTTTGGATCTTTTCGAGACAGGGTCCTCTCCTATATGGATTTTTCATTTTTATTATTTAATTTTTTTCATGTGTATGAATGTACTGTCTCATTAGGTTGGTGCCCCCTGTTGTGCAATGCAATACCTGGGGGGGGGGAGGTCAGAAAGAGGGTGTCGGATCCCTGGAACTTGAGTTATGGAGTTATGGACAATTGTCTGCCACCCTATGGATGCTGGGGAATCAAACCTGGGTCTCTGCAAGAGCAGTCGGCTTCTTAACACTAGGCCATTCTCTCCAGCTCCCCATGTTGACTTTTTTTAATACTTTAATCATAAAGGGTTCTGTAGTGGTATAACTGGAGCCTAGAAGCCTGAGTTCATTCCTTATTCTAGTATTAATATGTCTCTAAGCAAGTATCTATTCCTCACTGATTATTCTGCTTCAGGATAAAGACAACCTTCTCACATAATTACACTTTACTTCCAAAACTACACACATAAATAATCTTAGGGAATCAATCATAACAACCATGCAAAACAATTATCAATTCTTATTCCACCTATTTACTTATTTTGTAGTGAATGGGGATGATTAGGACCTACCATTTTACCACTGAACTACACACCCTCACTTCTAGATCTGCCTGTTGTTGTTTTTTTTGTGACAGGATCTCCCTATAATCTTAGCTGGCTGGCCTGGCCTGGCCTGAAACACACAGAGATCTGCCTTGCCTCTGCCTCTGAGTGCTAGGAATTAAAGGCATGCCACCACTATGCCTGGCTTAAAGATGGTTCTAGCCACAATGTGGTGCTGGAATCGAAACCCAGGTCCTGGTAAGAAACAGGGCCTCACTATGTAGCCCTAGCGCCCTGAAACTTACAATGTAGACCTGGCTGGCTCCTAACTCACAGAGATCCACCTGCCTCTACTTCGCATGTCCTGGGATTAATGACCTCTACCAGCACAGCATGTAAACTTTTTTTTTTTTTCTTTTCGAGGGACAGGGGTCTCCTTGTGGCCCCAGCTTGTCCTGGAACTCACTCTGTAGACCATGCTGCGCCTTGAACTCACAAAGATCCACCTGCCTTGCCTCCCAACTGCTAGGAATAAGGGTGCGCCCCATTGCCCAGCCTTAAGCCTGTAACTTCTAAGGGTAACATTACCTGTACACTTAAAAAAAATGTTTTATTTATGTTTATTTGTATATACCGCTTGTCTGTTATGTGTACCATGTGAGTTGCAGGTGCCCTTGGAGGCTGAAGAGGGATCACAATCCCTTAGAACTGGGTATAGGCAGTATGAGCCCACCATGGAGCTGGGACTGAACCCAGGCCTCTGAAGAGCAACATATTACTCCTAACTACTGATCCACCCTCCAGTACTCTTGTACTCTCCTATAGAGAGGTCACCATAATGGGATGAATGCCCAATTAGGGTCAGACTGGAGTCTTAGGAAGGGAAGTTTGTCTTCTCTAAGCCTCATCTTGGTCAACTAAGTGGAAATAATCCAGTTTTCACAATTTCCACACATCATTAGTTCTGTTCTATGACAAACACATTATTTACTGGTGTATAACAGAACTTACATACATATGAATATATCTGCTATCAGGAAGAGGACAATTGTAGTTATATGACAGAAAATAAAAAAGGGAAGATGAAATTAATTAACATGAGTAAAAGGATAAAGGAAAAAATAAAGAAAGTAGTAAACGGATTAACGAAAGTACATAAGGAAAATGAAATGCCCACCAGGAAACTGTATCTTGTCAGAAATAAGCCATACTTTGGCACTAAGCTTTGTAACAGACAACAGGAAGAGAGAAAATAATTAAAATACAGAAATCATAACACAAAACAAAGTAGCTGCTCATGAAAACTACAAGTATTCTTAAAGACCAAAGAAAAATTTCTTGAGGCTTCCTTCTAGAAAGAACACCGAATAATAGAACAAGGGATATCGGTAAAGTAACATGAAGATGGACTTTCTGGGTGCCCTACATAAACATAACATTAGCATGGTTAGAGAGCATGACAAGCCTACCTGCCCTGTCTCTGTTTTCTCACTGCACCATTTCCCCAGATCTATCAGGCACTTATCCTGGAGGGCAGGATCCAGCTTCACATCCATGGCACGCTGGTGTAGGATCCTCTGGACTTCAGCTCGGCATTCCCGGGAGAGCTACATGAGAAAAGATGGACAAAAGACTTTAAAGGTAACAAAAACAAATACTGGAAGACTAAGCAAACCAAACTTCCTGCCAGCAAACTAATAACTAGTCCTCGGGTTTATTCCAGCAAACTGATAACTAGTCCTCTGGTTTATTCCAGCAAACTGATAACTAGTCCTCTGGTTTATTCCAGCAAACTGATAACGAGTCCTCTGGTTTATTCCAGCAAACTGATAACTAGTCCTCTAGTTTATTCCAGCAAACTGATAACTAGTCCTCTAGTTTATTCCAGCAAACTGATAACTAGTCCTCTGGTTTATTCCAGCAAACTGATAACTAGTCCTCTGGTTTATTCCAGCAAACTGATAACTAGTCCTCTGGTTTATTCCAGCAAACTGATAACTAGTCCTCTAGTTTATTCCAGCAAACTGATAACTAGTCTTCTGGTTTATTCCCCCTCTTTTTTTTTTTGGCTTTTAGAGACAGGGTCTCCCTTTAGTCCCAGCTGGCCTGGAACTCACTCTCTAGATGAGGCTGGCCTTTAACTCACAAAGATCCGGCCTTGCCTCTGCCTCCTCCATGCCCCAGCCTAAGACGGTTCTTAGCCAACCATGTGGGTGCTAGGAAATCAACTGGGCCCTCTGCACGAGCAGTCAGTGTTTTCTACCACTACGCTATCTCTCCAGCCCTGCCCCCATCTTATCCATGTTTTATCACTTCCGGATTAAGAATTAAATATGAAAGCCGAAAAAGAAAAAAAAGAATTATTAAATAGTTTTGGAGGCTGTTCAAAATCTCTAGAAGTATAGGCATATAGTCAGCATAGCACTTTATATTATGCCTATAACAAATTGTTTTCTTTTTTTTTTTCTAATTTTTTTTTTATTAATTTTTATTTATTTCGTATGTTGTTTGAATGTACTGTCTTGCATGCAAAGTTGTGCACCCGTGTCGTGCAACGCGGTGATGTCCGAGAGGGTATCGGATTCCCCTGGAACTGGAGCGTTCCTTGCATTGGAAGTTCTCAAAGGACGGTTCCTAGCCGCCAGTTGTGTGCTGGGGATCAAAAAACCGGCGTCCTTCTGTTAAGGGCTGGTCGGCGCTCTTACACCGCCTCAGCTGGCTATCTCTCCAGCCCCCAAAATGGTTTTCTTTTAATAGAGTATCCTGAAAATAAGTACATTTACTCCTTTTAGTTTCTGTTTAGCAAAATTAATTTGCCATTATATGCTTATAGATAGATTATTAGACCTGAATCAGGCACAACCAAGCAACTACAGAGGCCAAAATTACATAGATCAGGACCAGATTCTTCTAGACAAATTATGCAGGATGAGAACAGAGTGAAACAAGTGAAGACTAGCATTTTTGGAAGGCAATTAGAAATCTATCATTGATAGGTCCAGTCAGTTTCTATCCTAGAAAAGCTAGCACACCTAAGGTGGGAGACAGACATAACTCCTTAATGGATACAGGACTTGTTTTGAGATTAAAGCCATGTGCTACCAAACCCAGTATGGGATTTCCTTTTTAAAAAATTATGTTTATGCTGGGCATGGTGGCACATGCCTTTAATCCAGTACCCAGGAGGCCAATGCCGGAGGATCTCTGTTGAGTTTAGGCCAGCCTGGGCTTTTACAGAATGAGCTTCAGCAGCTCAGGACTAACAAGGGGGAGCCCCTGTCTCAAAAATTACCCAAAAACACATATTTATTGCTGGGCATGGTGGCCTATGTTTTTAATCCCAGCATGCAGAGGCAGAGGCAGGCAGATATCTGTGAGATCGAGGCCAGACTGATCTACATAGTTTCCAGGCCAGCTAGAGCTGTGGGAAGACCCTGTCTTAAAAAGACAAAAAATAAGAAGCCGGGTATGGTGGTACACGCCTTTAATCCTTGCACTTGGGAGGCAAAGGCAGGTGGATCTCTGTGAGTTCAGGCCAGTCTGGTCTACCGAGTGCGTTCCAGGACAGCCGGAGCTACAGGGAGGACCCTGTCGCAAAATAAAAAAAGAGAGAAACAAAGCAATAAATAATAATCTATATATATATATTCTCTATTATTTATATATTATATATCATTATATATAATATATAATATCAAATCTTATATTAATTACACTATGTATAATATCTAAATATTATAATAAATACTATTTATATAATCATCTATATATATCTATATATCTATATATATATATAGGAGAGAGAGAGAGAGCGAGCGGAGATGACAGGAGAGGAGACGACGGAGGCCGGGAGAGGATCGAGGAGAGAGCTGAGAGGAGAGAGTGCTAGAGAAATGGTTAAGTGTACTGGCTGCCTCCAGAGGACCCAGTACTTATATGATTGTTCACAATCATCTAAAACTCAGTTCCCACGGATCCGGTGTCATCTTCTGGCCTTTGTGGATCTGCATACATGTGGTAGACTTACATTCATGCAGGCTAAACACTCTATACATTAAATGTTCTGGGAATGTCAGTTCAATTCTTGAAAGATTTTTTTTTTTAACTATTGCCTAGGATGTGAGACGCTCAGTGGGGTAGGGTAAACGCGCCTGCTGCCCAGCTGCACCCCCGTTCAGTCCAGAAAATAGTGGACTCAGTCGGAGGAGACAACCAACTTGTGAAGTGTCGTCTCATGTCCATTACGACGTCCATAATACCGGCACATGCACGTGCAAAACTCACACAAAGTCAGTAAATAAACTAATCAATTGTCAGGGGCTGGAGAGCTGGCCAGCAGTTTGGGCGTGCTGACTGCTCTTGCGGAGGACCTTGGGTTCGATCCCCAGCACCCACATGGCGGCTGCTTGGAGAACCATCTGTTATAACTCATTTCAAGGAATCTGACACCTCTTCTGACCTCAAACCTACACGCAGACAATAAAAAAATATAAAACAAAAAAAAAAAAAAAAAAAAACCAATTAAAAAAAATAAAATAAAATAAAAACATATAAAAAAAATAAAAAAAAAAAAAAAAATGAAATAAAATAAAGAAAAAATGTTTTTTTTTTTTTATAAAAAAAATAAAATAAAATTGTCATTTTCACAACACAGCTTTAAACCTAGCACAAGGGACCCTGCCCTTTCTCCATTTACAGAAGAAGGAGCTTCCCACTATGGTGATGCAGCAGATGAGGACACGGGAGCTCCTGTGGCTAATGAGGGATCATTATGTTAAGTGCCATGCTTCCTTACAGGGTAGATTGAAAACTGGGTTAGCGGCTTAGCAGCTGAAGCATGACATTTTTCTAATTGCATCTCTTGATTCTGAACCCTAGACAGTCAGGCTGACTAGGCTCAGAAGTGGTATTCCTATACACCCATGAAGTAATAGCATGGCTACATTCTGTAACAGATGCAGGACTCACAGGTAATAGGGTCTCTAAGGAGAAGAGCAAGCAACGTTCCAGTGTGGCACCAGAAGGCAGATAAGTTCATACAAACACCCTACCAAAGGGTGGCAACTGGAGCAGGCCAATACCAAGATTCAGGTATGGAAGCCTCTGCTCTAACTAGTGCACTGCCAGAGAGGTCTCATTAATATCAGCATTTGTGTTCAGCTGCCAAGAGCAAAAGCGTAAAGAATCATTTGTATCCTTGCTAAAAGCTTCTAATTCATCTTTTAAGCTAAATAAAGTTGGAACAGAGAGTTTAACTGTCCATTTGTGATTCAGATTTTGATAACTTACAAAGAAAACCTGGAAATGTTCCCCTACTTACTCTCTTTAAAAAAACTAACTCACAGGAAGAAGCTGGAGACAGGCACTGAATCACGTTGCATAGCAGGAGCACAGGGGGGCCCTCCCATCCTGCCATACCACATCAGAAAGGCCTTCTCTAGAGGATGGACAGGAAGCCAGAAACAATAGTAGCACAAATTTAAAAATTAAATGCCATTGCTGGGGCCTTGGCACATGGCCTTTAATCCTAACACTCAGGAGGGGCAGAGGCAGGGGCAAGGGGATCTTTGTTGCATTTAAGGCTGGCCTGATCTACATAGTGCAGTTCCAGGCCAACTGGTATGCTAACGGGGAGACCCTGTCTCTCAAAAAGACTAACATAACTAAATTCAATTAAACTAACACAAACAAACAAATAAAATAAATAAATAAAATAAAAAATGATATTTAGAAGAAGTCGATGATGAGCGCATACCCTCCTTCCTTGTTCTTCGGTACGGTAGGCATGCCTGTATAAGCAAGAGAAAACAGCTCCGGGAGGCATAAGCTGGTAGGTTGGTGCACCGTGTGGTACATGATGCCTCGGAGGTCAGAAGAGGGTGTCGGTCCTCCCTGGAACTGGAAGTCCAAAATGGGTTTCTCAGCCACCACATGGTGCTGGGATCAACACCTGGGTCCTCTGAAGAGGCCAAGTCGGCTCTCTTAACCCTAGGCCATCTCTCCAGCCCCCGATGTGATTTTCTAATACTTTAATTCCAGAAAGGGTTCTGTAGTGGTATAACTGGAGCCTAGAAGCCTGAGTTCATTCCTTATTCTAGTATTAATATGTCTCTAAGCAAGTATCTATTCCTCACTGATTATTCTGCTTCAGGATAAAGACAACCTTCTCACATAATTACACTTTACTTCCAAAACTACACACATAAATAATCTTAGGGAATCAATCATCAACAACCATGCAAAAACAATTTATTATTTTATGATATGATTATTATTTTTGTAGTGTAGGGGGTGAAATTTAGGATACCTGAATTTTTACACTTGAACTACAACCCTCTACTTCTAGATCTTGCCTTTTGTTGTTTTTTTTTTAGAGACCAGGATCTCCTATAATCTCTTAGGCCTGGCCTGGCCTGGCCTGGCCTGGAGCACACAAGAGATCTCCTGCCTCTGCCTCCTGAGTGCTAGGATTAAAGGCATGCACCACACGCCTGGCTTAAAGATGGTTAAGTTCTTAGCCACCATGTGGGTGCTGGGAACTCGAACCCGCAGGTTCCTCTGGTAAGAAACAAGGGCCTCACTACTGTAGCCCTAGCTTGCCCCTGGAACTTACACAATGTAGACCTGGCTGGTCTCCTAACTCACAGAGATCCACCTGCCTCTAACTTCGCAGTCCTGGGATTAATGACCTCTAACAGCAAGCATGTAACTTTTTTTTTTTTTGTCTTTTTCGAAGACAGGTCTCCCTGGTAGCCCCAAGCTGTCCTGGAACTCCAACTCTGAGAACCAGGCTGGCCTTGACTCACAAAGAGCCACCTGAGCTCTGCCTCCCAAGTGCCTAGGATAAAGGCGTGGCGCCACCATGCCCAGCCTTGAATGTACTTATACCTAAGGTATAACATCCTGTTTTAAAGTATATGAAAAAATTAGTTTTATTTATGTGTATTTGTATATAACCGCTTGTCCTGTATGTGTACCATGTGGTAGTGCAGTCCACCTTGGAGGCCTGAAGAGGGCATCACATCCCCTAGGAACTAGGAAGTTTATAGGCAGCTTGAGCCAACCATGTAGGGCTGGGCACTGAACCCAGATCTGCAAGAGCAGCTAACTTCTTTAACTCTGACCACCCTCCAGTAACTCTTGTATCTCCTATAGAGAGGGTCAAACCAATAATGGGATGATGCCCAAATTAGGGTTCAGACTGGAGTCTTGGAAAGAGGAAGTTTGTTCTCTAACGCATCATCTTGGGTCAACTAAAGTTGGGGGGGGAAATAAATTCCAGTTTCACACTTTCCACACATCATTGTTCGTGTTCTATGACAAACACATATTTACTGGGTGTATAACAGAACTTCAACATACATATGAAGATATCTGCTATCAGGAAGAGACAATGTAGTTGATAATTGACAGAAAATAAAAAGGAAGAGAAAATTAAGTTAAAAATGAGTTAAAAGGATAAAAAAGTACATTAAGGAAAATGAAATGCCCACCAGGAAACTGTATCTTGTCAGAAATAAGCCATACTTTGGCACTAAGCTTTGTAACAGACAACAGGAAGAAGAGAAAATAATTAAAATACAGGAAATCATAACACAAAACAAAGTAGCTGCTCATGAAAACTACAAGTATTCTTAAAGACCAAAGAAAAATTTCTTGAGGCTTCCTTCTAGAAAGAACACCGAATAATAGAACAAGGGATATCGGTAAAGTAACATGAAGATGGACTTTCTGCTCGGTCTGTCGGCCTGTCGCTGTTTCTTCTTTGCTGGTTGTTACATAAACATAACATTAGCATGGTTAGAGAGCATGACAAGCCTACCTGCCTGTCTCTGTTTTCTCCTGACAACCATTTCCCAAGATCTATCAGGCACCAGTTTATCCCTGGAGGGCAGGCATCCAGCTTCACATCCATTGGCAAGCGCTGGTGTAGGATCCTCTGGACTTCAGCTCGGGGCATTCCCTGGGAGAGCTACATGAGAAAAGATGGACAAAAGACTTTAAAGGTACACAAAAAAAATACTGGCATAGACTAAGCAAACCAAACTTCCTGCCAGCAAACTAATAACTAGTCCTCGGGTTTATTCCAGCAAACTGATAACGAGTCCTCTGGTTTATTCCAGCAAACTGATAACTAGTCCTCTGGTTTATTCCAGCAAACTGATAACTAGTCCTCTGGATTTATTCCAGCAAACTGATAACTAGTCCTCTGGTTTATTCCAGCAAACTGATAACTAGTCCTCTGGTTTATTCCAGCAAACTGATAACTAGTCCTCTAGTGCACTGATACTAGTCTCGGTTTTTCAGCAAACTGATAACTAGTCCTCTAGTTTATTCCACAAACTGATAACTAGTCCTCTAGTTTATTCCACAAACTGATAACTAGTCCTCTAGTTTATTCCAGCAAACTGATAACTAGTCTTCCTGTATTTGGAACTTACTAGTCGTTACCCCTCTTTTTCTTTTTTTTGGCTTTTAGAGACAGGGCTTACCCTTTAGTCCCCAGCTGGCCTGGAACTCACCTCTAGATAGGCTAGGCCTTTAAACTCACATGAGATCCCGCCTCCCTCTGCCTCCTACCATGACCCAGCCTAGAAGGTTCTTAGCCACATGTGGGTGCTAGGATCAAAAACCTGGGTCCGTCTCGCAAGAGCAGTCAGTGTTCTCTTAACCACTGAGCTAATCTCTCCAGCCCTAGCCCTCTTTATACATGTTTATAATTCAGATAAGATAAAATAAAAAAAAAAAAAAGAAAAGAAAAGAATTAAAATATGGTAGGAGGCTGTTCACATGTCTCGCAGTATAAGGGCATATATTGTCATGACATTTATAGTATCTAGCTATAAAAAATGGGTTTTCCTTTTTTTTTTTTACTAAGTTTTTTTTTATTAATTTTATTTAGTTTCTGTAGCTGTTTTGAATGTATGTCTGCCATGCAAGTTTGTGCAACGCCCGTGTCGTGCAACGCCCGGGAGGTCAGAAGAGAGAGTATCCGGATTCCCCGTGAACTGGAGTTTCACTGGAATTGGCAGTTTCAGAGGGATTTTCAGCCGCCATGTAGTTTGTGCGTGGGGATCGAAATCCTGGCGTCCTCTGTAAGAGCGGTCCCGGGCGTCCTTAACAGCGTTAGCTATCTAGCTCTCCTAGCCCGCCAGAAAATGTGTTTCTTTTAATAGAGTCACCGGAAAATAATCATGTACTATTTACCTCCTTTTAGGTTTCTGTTTTAGCAAAATTAATTTGCCATTATATGCTTATAGATAGATTATTAGACCTGAATCAGGCACAACCAAGCAACTACAGAGGCCAAAATTACATAGATCAGGACCAGATTCTTCTAGACAAATTATGCAGGATGAGAACAGAGTGAAACAAGTGAAGACTAGCATTTTTGGAAGGCAATTAGAAATCTATCATTGATAGGTCCAGTCAGTTTCTATCCTAGAAAAGCTAGCACACCTAAGGTGGGAGACAGACATAACTCCTTAATGGATACAGGACTTGTTTTGAGATTAAAGCCATGAATAGCCTAAACCCAGTAAATGGTGATTTCCATTCTTTAAAAAGGATTTGTTTATTGCTGGGCATGTGTGCACATGCCTTTAATCATACCCGGCAGGCATAGGCAGAAGGATCTCTGTGATTTTTTAAGGCCAGCCTGGGCTAAGAAATGGAGCTTCAGGCCCACAGCTCAGACTAAAGGGAGACCCGTGTCTCAAAAATACCAAAAAACACATATTTATTGCTGGGCATGGTGCCTTTAAAATCCCGCACTCTGGCGTGCTAGGATTAAAGGTGTGCGCCACTATGCCCGGCAATAAAATATTTTTTTAAATTACATTTTACTGAGGATGGCTAATGTAGAAAACTAGAGAAGGCCGGGCGTGGTGGCGCACGCCTTTAATCCTAGCACTCGGGAGGCAGAGGCAGGTGGATCTTTGTGAGTTCAAGGCCAGCCTGGTCTACAAAGTGAGTTCCTTTTAGGGGGCTGGAGAGATGGCTCAGTGGTTAAGAGCAACCGACTGCTCTTGCAGAGGACCCGGGTTTGATTCCCAGCACCCCCACATGACAGCTAAGAACCGTCTTTAACTCCAGTTCCAGGAGAATCTGACACCCCCTTCGGACCTCCGCGGCATTGCATGACACGGATGCACAAACCTACATGCAGACAGTACACTCATACACATACAAGAATAAAAAAAAAAATGTACTGTCTCCATGCAGGTCTGTGCACCCGTGTCGTGCAATGCCACGGAGGTCAGAAGGGGGTGTCAGATTCCCCTGGAACTGGAGTTAAAGACGGTTCTTAGTCGCCATGTGGATGCTGGGGATTGAACCCGGGTCCTCTGCAAGAGCAGTCGGCGCTCTTAACGCTAGGCCATCTCTCTAGCCCAGACAGTACATTCATACACATAAGAAAAAAAAAAAATTAAAAAAAAAAAAGAAAAAAGAAAAAAAGAATTTGAGCTATAGCAGTAGCCATACTTATGGGTAAAAAAAAAAGCAGCCACCTGTGGCTACACTGTGCTAAATTATCTCCTTGTTTATTTGGAAACCTGGCCGGGATTTGCCTGCATTAGCAAACCTGTGAGACAGCCCTGGGAATGAAGACTCTAACAAGTACTCCTACTCCTGATATTTACAGAACGTGAAGCAGGGGGTCTGAAAGCAGGCCCTGAGATATGATGTCACTCTGGGTATAAGAACAGAATGCTGTGGACTAATAAATGGGTTCTTTTCACCATCAGACAGGAGCCTTCAGCCATTATTATGGCTAGCAGAGTTTGGCTGGGGAAAAATCAATCAGATGGCAGCCTGGGAAGTTCAGTGAGTGCCATCAACACGATCATTGGTGTGTGGTGAGTGTGTGCCAGTGGAATTTAGGCTGTAGAGCACTAAGCAAGCAGCAGCCTAGAGGTCCAGGATAGGGCACTGCCTGGTATAGATGTTAGATGAGACAGGAGGGCTTGGGAAAGATTATCAGCCTTTGGCCCTAAGGTTTAAGGACAGCCGCTGGCAGATGCCTCCCGTTCCCTTTTTCCTGTAATCCAGTGGATGAGGTTTGTGCATCAACCTCCAAGTGCAGCAGAGTGAGAACTGGCACATACTAATATTATGATTCTTTTTTACATGTGCACATGTAAGCATCAGTTCACTTCCTAAAGCATATCAATAACTATTCCTCAGCAGAATGCTCTGTTGAGAGATCAGGTTCAGTCTGGGCAGGGTGGCATACATCTTTAGTTTCAGCAGCAGGGAAACAGACCTCTGTGAGGCCAGAGACAAGTCCACCAGCCAGGGCAACAGAGAGAGTTCAGGTTAGACAGGGCAACATAGTAAAAGCCTGCCTAAAACAGGAGATAGAGGGGAGGGGAAATAGATCAGGCTTAACATACTGACCATTCCTCAAGAGCTTCTGTTTTAGAGTTAGAGTTAGGAAGAGAAAAGAAGGGTTGAAAAATGAAAGAGCGAGAATTGGAAAAATTAGAAAAGCCAGAACTGGGGGCTGGAAGGGAGGTGACATAAAAGGAAAATGCACCAAACTTTTGCAAGTAAGACAAATGACTAAATAATTTTTTTTTACTTTATGTATTTTGCCTCCATGTATGTATGTATACCATGCATGTACCTAGGGCCCCCAAAAGCTAGAATAAGGCATTGAATTCCCTGGAACTGGAATTACAGATCATTGTTAGCTACCATGCAGGTGCAGTGAACCGAACCTGGATTCTCTTCAGGGGCAGCTGGTGTCCTAACCAGTGAGCGAGTTCTTCAGCCACTACTGGAAAAAAATCTTTATATTTTATTTTATTTATTTTATTTTACACTTTACCTTTTACTTTACTATTTTATTTTATTATTTTATTTTATTTTATTTCCATGACTATTTTGCCTACATGTACCTAAGTTGAACCAAATGTGTGTCTAGAACCCAAGGAAGACAAAAGGGGGTGTCACAGATCGCCTGGAATTGGAGTTATAGACAGCGGTGAGCTGTCATGTAGATACTGGGAATCACACCTGAGTCCTCTACAAGAACAGTAAGTGCTCATAACTGCTGAGCCATCACTGCAGTCTCCATGTGATTTATTTATTTATTTATATTTTTAATTTTTTAATTTTTTTGGTCTTTTCGAGACAGGGTCTCTCCTATAGGATTTTTAATTTTTATTTATTTTTAATTTTTTTTCATGTGTATGAATGTACTGTCTGCATGTAGGTTGGTGCACCTGTGTCATGCAATGCCTCGGAGGTCAGAAGAGGGTGTCGGATTCCCCTGGAACTGGAGTCAAATATGGTTCTCAGCCACCACATGGATGCTGGGAATCAAACCTGGGTCCTCTGCAAGAGCAGTCGGCTCTCTTAACCACTAGGCCATCTCTCCAGCCCCCATGTGACTTTTTAATACTTTAATTCCAGAAAGGGTTCTGTAGTGGTATAACTGGAGCCTAGAAGCCTGAGTTCATTCCTTATTCTAGTATTAATATGTCTCTAAGCAAGTATCTATTCCTCACTGATTATTCTGCTTCAGGATAAAGACAACCTTCTCACATAATTACACTTTACTTCCAAAACTACACATATAAATAATCTTAGGGAATCAATCATAACAACCATGCAAAACAATTATTATTATTATTACTATTATTATTTTTGTAGTGATGGGGATGGAATTTAGGACCTGACATTTTTACCACTGAACTACACACCCTCACTTCTAGATCTGCCTGTTGTTGTTTTTTTTGAGACAGGATCTCCCTATAATCTTAGCTGGCCTGGCCTGGCCTGGCCTGGAACACACAGAGATCTGCCTGCCTCTGCCTCCTGAGTGCTAGGATTAAAGGCATGCACCACTATGCCTGGCTTAAAGATGGTTCTTAGCCACCATGTGGGTGCTGGGAATCGAACCCAGGTCCTCTGGTAAGAAACAGGGCCTCACTATGTAGCCCTAGCTGCCCTGAAACTTACAATGTAGACCTGGCTGGTCTCCTAACTCACAGAGATCCACCTGCCTCTACTTCGCATGTCCTGGGATTAATGACCTCTACCAGCAAGCATGTAACTTTTTTTTTTTTGTCTTTTCGAGACAGGGTCTCCCTGTAGCCCCAGCTGTCCTGGAACTCACTCTGTAGACCAGGCTGGCCTTGAACTCACAAAGATCCACCTGCCTCTGCCTCCCAAGTGCTAGGATTAAAGGCGTGCGCCACCATGCCCAGCCTTAAGCATGTACTTTCTAAGGGTAACATTCCTGTACGTACTTAAAAAATTAGTTTTATTTATGTGTATTTGTATATACCGCTTGTCTGTATGTGTACCATGTGAGTGCAGGTGCCCTTGGAGGCCTGAAGAGGGCATCACATCCCTTAGAACTGGAGTTATAGGCAGCTATGAGCCACCAGTTGTAGGAGCTGGGCACTGAACCCAGGTCCTCTGCAAGAGCAACATATACTCCTAACTACTGATCCACCCTCCAGTACTCTTGTACTCTCCTATAGAGAGGTCACCATAATGGGATGAATGCCCAATTAGGGTCAGACTGGAGTCTTAGGAAGGGAAGTTTGTCTTCTCTAAGCCTCATCTTGGTCAACTAAGTGGAAATAATCCAGTTTTCACAATTTCCACACATCATTAGTTCTGTTCTATGACAAACACATTATTTACTGGTGTATAACAGAACTTACATACATATGAATATATCTGCTATCAGGAAGAGACAATGTAGTTTATAATTGACAGAAAATAAAAAGGGAAGAGAAAATTAATTAAAAATGAGTAAAAGGATAAAGAAAGTACATTAAGGAAAATGAAATGCCCACCAGGAAACTGTATCTTGTCAGAAATAAGCCATACTTTGGCACTAAGCTTTGTAACAGACAACAGGAAGAGAGAAAATAATTAAAATACAGAAATCATAACACAAAACAAAGTAGCTGCTCATGAAAACTACAAGTATTCTTAAAGACCAAAGAAAAATTTCTTGAGGCTTCCTTCTAGAAAGAACACCGAATAATAGAACAAGGGATATCGGTAAAGTAACATGAAGATGGACTTTCTGGGTGCCCTACATAAACATAACATTAGCATGGTTAGAGAGCATGACAAGCCTACCTGCCCTGTCTCTGTTTTCTCACTGCACCATTTCCCCAGATCTATCAGGCACTTATCCTGGAGGGCAGGATCCAGCTTCACATCCATGGCACGCTGGTGTAGGATCCTCTGGACTTCAGCTCGGCATTCCCGGGAGAGCTACATGAGAAAAGATGGACAAAAGACTTTAAAGGTAACAAAAACAAATACTGGAAGACTAAGCAAACCAAACTTCCTGCCAGCAAACTAATAACTAGTCCTCGGGTTTATTCCAGCAAACTGATAACGAGTCCTCTGGTTTATTCCAGCAAACTGATAACTAGTCCTCTGGTTTATTCCAGCAAACTGATAACTAGTCCTCTGGTTTATTCCAGCAAACTGATAACTAGTCCTCTGGTTTATTCCAGCAAACTGATAACTAGTCCTCTGGTTTATTCCA
>VZQC01000060.1:227837-266911 GCA_009823505.1 Rhizomys pruinosus
ATATATAGAGAGAGAGAGAGAGAGAGAGAGAGAGAGAGAGAGAGAGAGAGAGTGCTAGAGAAATGGTTAAGTGTACTGGCTGCTCTTCCAGAGGACCCAGTACTTATATGATTGTTCACAATCATCTAAAACTCAGTTCCCACGGATCCGGTGTCATCTTCTGGCCTTTGTGGATCTGCATACATGTGGTAGACTTACATTCATGCAGGCTAAACACTCATATATATAAAATGTTCTGGGAATGTCAGTTCAATTCTTGAAAGATTTTTTTTTAAGCTATTGCATGGGAGCTTGTGAGACTGCTCAGTGGGTAAACGCGCCTGCTGCCAAGCTTGACAACCCCAGTTCAATGTCCAGAACTCAGTGACTCAGTAGTAGGAGACAACCAACTTGTGCAAGTTGTCTTCTCATGTCCATACGACGCATAATACGGCACATGCACGTGCAAACTCACACAAAGTCAGTAAATAAAATAAAAATTGTCAGGGGCTGGAGAGATGGCCTAGCAGTTGGGAGTGCTGACTGCTCTTGCAGAGGACCTGGGTTCGATCCCCAGCACCCACATGGCGGCTGAGAACCATCTTTAACTCCAGTTCCAAGGGAATCTGACACCCTCTTCTGACCTCCGTGGCACTGCACGACACGGGTGCACAAACCTACATGCAGACAGTACATTCATACCCATAAAAAATAAAATAAAATAAAACATATGCAGACATAACACTCAGACGCATGAAATAAAAATAAAGAAAAAATGTTTAAAAAAAATAAAATAAAAATTGTCATAAAACAAGCTTTAAACCTAGCACAAGGGACCCTGCCCTTTCTCCATTTACAGAAGAAGGAGCTTCCCACTATGGTGATGCAGCAGATGAGGACACGGGAGCTCCTGTGGCTAATGAGGGATCATTATGTTAAGTGCCATGCTTCCTTACAGGGTAGATTGAAAACTGGGTTAGCGGCTTAGCAGCTGAAGCATGACATTTTTCTAATTGCATCTCTTGATTCTGAACCCTAGACAGTCAGGCTGACTAGGCTCAGAAGTGGTATTCCTATACACCCATGAAGTAATAGCATGGCTACATTCTGTAACAGATGCAGGACTCACAGGTAATAGGGTCTCTAAGGAGAAGAGCAAGCAACGTTCCAGTGTGGCACCAGAAGGCAGATAAGTTCATACAAACACCCTACCAAAGGGTGGCAACTGGAGCAGGCCAATACCAAGATTCAGGTATGGAAGCCTCTGCTCTAACTAGTGCACTGCCAGAGAGGTCTCATTAATATCAGCATTTGTGTTCAGCTGCCAAGAGCAAAAGCGTAAAGAATCATTTGTATCCTTGCTAAAAGCTTCTAATTGATCTTTTAAGCTAAATAAAGTTGGAACAGAGAGTTTAACTGTCCATTTGTGATTCAGATTTTGATAACTTACAAAGAAAACCTGGAAATGTTCCCCTACTTACTCTCTTTAAAAAAAAAAATCCCACGGAAGAAGCTGGAGGACAGGCACTGAATTAAGTGCATAGCAGGAGCACAGCCTCCCAATCCTGCCATACACATCAGAAAGGCTTCTCTAGAGGATGACAGAAGCCAGAACAATAGTAGCAAACTATTTAAAAATAAATGACATGCTGGGCTTGGCACATGCCTTTAATCCTAACACTCAGGAGGCAGAGGCAGGGGCAAGGGGATCTTTGTGCATTTAAGGCTGGCCTGATCTACATAGTGAGTTCCAGGCCAACTGGTGCTAAAGGGAGACCCTGTCTCAAAAAGACTAAAATAAATAAATAAATAAATAAACAAACAAACAAATAAATAAATAAATAAAATAAAAAATGATATTTAGAAGAAGTCGATGATGAGCGCATACCCTCCTTCCTTGTTCTTCGGTACGGTAGGCATGCCTGTATAAGCAAGAGAAAACAGCTCCGGGAGGCATAAGCTCACTAGTCTCGTTCCAACCATGCGTATGACAAAGGCGAGAAGCATCTCCCTGGCACTTGCGGTATAAGACAGGGTCCAACCTAGAAGGTTAAAAGAGAAAATAACAACTAATTTCCATACTTTAAATTTACACACGTGAGCATTTTATGTTTTTTAAATTTATTTTTTATGTGTATGAATGTACTGTCTGCATATAGGTCTGTGCAACCCTGTCGTGCAAGGCCGCGGACGTCAGAAGAGGGTGTCAGATTCCCCTGGAACTGGAGTTAAAGACGGTTCTTAGCCGCCATGTGGGTGCTGGGAATCGAACCCAGGTCTTCTGCAAGAGTAGTCGGTGCTCTTAATGGCTGAGCCATCTCTCCAGCCCCCAAATGTCACTTTTAATGGACAACATAGACAATCTATAGAAATGTATTAACCTTCATATAGAAGACATCCATTTGCCCTCAGATGTTATCCTGGCTCTGTAAGATACCTAGTATTACTGTAAGAATCTGCACACACAGGCCAGGAAGCAGGAAGAAAAACTAAGGTTGTTGCTGCCATTCATCAGGCAATTTACAATTTTTCACTAAATACTGTTTCCTAATACAAATGCAACTCTACATTTGTACTAGATTGAGCAAGATCAGAAGTGGCATAGTTAGTCTCCTACTCAAGTACACTCTTCCTTGTCTCATAATGATTTCTTTAGTTTACTTGAATATACCTACCAAATTATAAAACACTTAACTTTGAATCTAAGAACAGTGGATTATGTAATAAACCTGCTTCTTTTCTCCAAATCAGGATGCCTAATACTGTTGATATTATATTGTCACTGTGGGAAGAGCTATTTAATGGGAAAAGAGAGGCTAATATTTAATGGGCAGGTTTTAATATTATATAGCAAGTTTTTAACAAAGGGGGAAAGAACTAAGAAAAGAAATCACAGTTTTGATTAAGGAGACACGAGCTCAAATAAACTCAGTTATCTCAGGTCAGATGGTCAAAGAAGCTTTCATCGAGGTTTATGTGGTCCTTTCCAGACTTATCTGCTTACTTGAAAGAGTCTAGCTGTATAGTCCAGGGTGGCCCTGAACTTGAAATTCTCCTGCCTCAGCCTCCTAGGTATTGGCATTATACACATGTGCACTCATGTGCCACTACACCTGACCTTCCAAAACTAATTAGGAAAAAAAAACAAAACAGAAATAAAAACATACCAATCATTGAAATAACCTTTCTATTGAAACATATGGACAAAATATACATTCATCACCAAAAAAGATTAAAGACTAGAATGGCTAAAACAATTAATACAAGCAGCAGCTGGACATGAGAGGCAGAAGAAAGACCAGGGGATACGGTGTCAGGTGTGCTAGAGATGGAAGTGAACCCACAGCAAAAAAGAGGTGAATGCAGCCAAAACCTAGTAATTCTGATGGTAAGAGACCATTCTCCTAGTTGATCTCCATTATTATTATTATTATTATTAGTCTTTTTGAGACAGGGTCTCCCTGTAGCTCTGGCTGTCCTGGAACTCACTATGTAGACCAGGCTAGCCTCAAACTCACAAAGATCTGGCTGCCTCTGCCTCCCGAGTGCTAGGATTAAAGATGTGCATTTTTTTTTAATTTTTTTAAATTTTATTTATTTCCGTATGTGTATGAATGTACTGTCTGCATGCAAGTTTGTGCACCCGTGTCGTGCAATGCCGCGGAGGTCAGAAGAGGGCGTCGGATTCCCCTGGAACTGGAGTTCTCCTGGAGTTGGAGTTTCAGACGGTTCTCAGCCGCCATGTGGGTGCTGGGGATCGAACCCGGGTCCTCTGTAAGAGCGGTCGGCGCTCTTAACCGCTAGGCCATCTCTCCAGCCCGGACAGTCTTGTTGAAACAAAATGCATCATACAACAGAACCAAAAGTCATGAATCTGGGAAAAGTGCAGGAAGGAGGAGTTAGTATGGGTGGAAGTGGGAAGGAGATAAGAGAGGATAGTGGAATAGAGTAACCAGAATACATTGGTACATGTGTATGAAATTGTCAAGGCACTAACAAACTACAATAAAACATTAGACCAATATTGCTTCAGTATGATTGGTCACTGACCATAGCCTTCTAAGCACAATGCCTGGAACAATAAGTTACGTATAAAGCATAATAGGGTGAGTTCTGTCGTTTTGTCTTCTCTCTGCGGGAAAATCTTCATTGAGGTGATTGTAAAGGTCGGGAAGCAGAGGTCTGAACAGTTGGCATGCTTTCTAAGATACTAGCAACCATCTATGTTATTTTTAGTGGAAATTAAAGGTAGTAGATGCTGCGTGTCTATAGCACAGTATGAAGGGCTAGGAGCACCTCATGAGAACCCCATGTGTTTACCAGCCCTGGTTTGTTATGGATGCTTCCCCTCTAGGACCGTCATAGAGCTGAACAGTGCATATTTCAGGGATAGCTCTTATATGATTAGAAAAAAACTATCAAAACAGACAAGCTATTTATATTGCCTCCTTGGAAAGTAATGGGTATAAATTAATTTTGTAATTGGACAGCTATATGTTTTTGTAATAACCTCTAGGCAGACTTTGAGAGATTGCATAATTTAATTTTCTACTTTTTCTAATTTTCTTTATCTTTATCAAAGTTTAACTGCATCCGGTAATGCTTTCCATGCTGCTGAAAGTGTCTGTAGTGCCCCCCCCCCCCCAGAAACTTGTCATGCAGGCAAAGGACTCCCCTGCTGGGATTTGATATTTTTTTATGATTTTTCTTAATTTTTGGTCTCTTAATTTTATTTTACAGATTTGAGTAGGGGAAGATTTTGCCTGCATGTGTGAATTGAGTGACCCACATTGTTATTGATTAGCTAATAGCTCACAAAGACTCATAAAAAAACAGAAAATAGCAACGAACGGGCGTTATTAGAATCCGAATGACAGACTAGTTATCCAAGCATAAGTAGTAGACTAAAGTAAGAACAGTAACAAGATTGATGTTGTTAGCTGCCCATGTGCGGAACTGAACACCTGCGTCCTCTACAGGGTAGCTAGCTAGTGAGCCATTTTAAACACCACATTAATAGCATAGTCAGTTTAATCCTAGCTGGCATCTCCATATCCAAATAATCCTCTATCTATATTATTATTTGAAGTCACTGAACATGAGAGCTGTGCCTAACTTTGAGCGAAAGAAGAATCCGTATTTTAGCAGTTAGTATTTACATACACCCATCATCCTTTGCAGTCTCCTAGAAGATATGACAAAAGTAATGCTCCATCCGTTTATATGAAGCTGATTCTAGAATTGAAATAGCACAGTTTAGAATATTCTCCCTAGGTCCACTAGATTTTAATCCAGTTAATACATAATAATATATAATAATAATAATAATAATAGTTTTTTTCATATGTGTTAAGGGCACAGGTATACATGCACATATTTGTAGCGTACATGCATGTGCATGCATGTGGAGGGGCGAGGGAAATATTTAGTATTGTTCCCCAGGAATGGTGGATGGGTGTAGCCATAACGCACATGTGAGAGTCAGATGGAACAGTTTATAAAAGTCAGTTTTTCTCCTCCCACAGTGTACTGTGTGTCTCGGGATTCCAAACTCGTGGTCGTCGGCTTGGAGGTCGTAGTTACCTATAAACTGACATGCTCCTTGGACATTTGTTCATCTGTGGGTCTTTACATTTGTGCGTTGGTTTCTTTCTCTTGCCAAATTTATAATTTCCAGCTCTAGGAATTTGAACTTTCTTTCTATTTGCTTGTTTAGTGTGCTTTAATGTTTTCTGAAATGCTGCTCAGTCAGTGGCATTTGCTCTAATTTGAATTCATCTGCAAGGAAGGGTACGTTTTATGGGTTGGATGAAATGCTGAGCGATAAAGTTTTGGTTTGTAGTACTCAGCCATAAAGAAGACATTTACAGAACCCCAACCAAGGCACAGGAAACATTGTACAGTCATCAGGGTCTCCAATGGGGAGACTATAACGTCCAGGAAGATATGGGGTATGACAGGTGACTATTGAAACACTACCTGCTGGTACTTTCACACTAGCCATTGCTAATCAGAAACTCTACAACAAGCTTTGAGGTGGGTATGTACTGGAACCTCCAGACAAGAAATGGGCATCCATCAAGGAGTCAGACAAAGACGTAGGCGAGCTCAGGGTGTCTTCTCTCTCTATAGTACTAACATTATACTTCTCTGTGGATATGATTCAGGAAAAGTAGTTATTTGCCTTTGGTGTATACTCACTTTGGTGACCCCAAAAGGCTCCAATGGATAGGTGGCAATTCCAACAGTCACGATTGGGGCAGTCTGTTTTGTTATTTTATTTTTTTATTAATTTTATAATTATATTATATTTTAGTTCTAGATATGTGTATGAATGAATACTGCTGTCTGCATGCCAAGTCGGTGTACCCCGTGTTCGTCGGCAATGTGCCGCGTAAAGGTCAAAGGAAGAGGGGCAGTCAGGTTAAGTGATCTCCCTGGACTGCTGGATGTTTCCTGGGAGTTTGAGTTTTCAGACTTGGTTCTCAGCCCATGCCATGTGGTGCTGCTGGGACTCACACCGCGAAGTCCTCTGTAAGAAGGCGGGTTCGGCGCTTCTTAACCCGCTAGGACCATCTCTCCAGCCCGGCACAGTCATTGTTGAAACAAAAATTGCATACAGTACAACAGTAAGACCGAAAAGGTAATTCGGAAATAATGCGGAAAAACGTGCGGAGAGGAGAGTCGTATAGGCGTTGGCAAGTGGGAAGGCAGACTAAGATGAGGATAGTGGTACATAGGAAAGTAACCAGACAGTACAAATTTTGGTAAATCGTGTATTGTAGACTATTGTCAAGGCACTAACAAACTACAGTAAAACATTAGACCAATATTGCTTCAGTATGATTGTTGGGTCCATGGACCCATGGGACCCTTCGATTACACAACTGCTCGGAAAAAATTTAAGCTTGCTTACGTATAAGGGTGATTATTAGTGAGTTGCCTGTGTGTTTGTCCTTATCTCCTATGGTCTCAATTAAGGAACCGGGAATGGGGCGAAAAGGAAATTCTTCAAAAATTGGATGAATTTGAGAATATTGACCCACAGGGGATCCGGTGAGTTGAGGAAAAGACCTCTACAGCGGGCTAGTGGCCATTGTCTGAAAATGGTGCGTCAGAACACATGTCTGGACAAAGCATTGATCCAAGAGTATATAAAACCTTATTCCAAAAAGAAACAAAGCGGTAGAAAGAAAAACAAGGATAGGTAATGGGGAACTGCTGCTGTCCCACTTTCGCAACAGAATGAAAATAGGGCGAAGTGGTGAGCACCCAGGAGACCCAATTGTTTACAGCCCTGGTTTGTTATGATGCTTCCTTTCTAGGACCGTCATAGAGCTGAACAAGTGCATAATTCAGGATAGCTCTTATTGATTTATAAAACTATCAAAACAGACAAGCTATTTATATTGCCTCCTCCTTGCGTCAAACGAGAAGGGAGCAATTCATCTAAATAACTGGTATAATTATTTATAGTTGTGGACGCATGGAGTTAGTATAGTTTTTGTAATTAACTTCATAGGGAAGAAATTGTTGAGAATTTTATTTCTTCTTCTACATTAACTTTATATCTTATAACTTACAGGAAAACCCACACAACATATAAACTTGCGCTAAATCCATTATGTTAACGGGTATGACACACTGGCGTGGTTCAAAAACATCCATTTCCAATCCTTATGCTCATACAAGAGTTTAGTTACAGCGCCCACCACCCCATGAGCACCCCTCGCTCCATACAGAGCAAACGGCTCCCACCACACAACCAACCTAGGCTCGCGTCTGATCAGTATTAATCTGTATTAATATTTTTTATCTTTTTAATTTTCGTTCACTTCTCTAATTCTCTAAATTATTTTTCATTGAATGGCATGCTAACGGAGTCAAAAGCAACAGCAACAACACACAACCAATAAAGCATATCCACAAAGCTCGCCTAGAAAGAGAGAGCTTAGACTGCGAACCACCACAAAAAGGGGACTACCGAAAATGCTCATAGACCGGGTGGTTTTTTTCCTGCCAATGTCGTGTTGATGTTGCGCCTGTATTGTGGTAGATTCCCTACACAGAGCCAGACGAATAAGAGGGCGTATATCCCCGTGGAAACTGGGGCAGAGACACAACATAGCTAAACCAGATTTGTATTCCAACTGCTCGCCTGTTTGCTGTGAGCATAAGCTCTTGTAGCTTGGTCATTACTGAATACCCCTTAGGTCCTCTACTAGGAAGTAGTTGGGCTAATGGAGCCATTTATTGAACCCAGCTGAGGCAATCCTCTTCAAATATCCATAATAATATCCCTGTGTTATTGAAGCAATGAATGCTGTCCAACTTGAGGAGAAGAATTGATTTTAGGCATTTTACATACACCGCAAGAATACTCTGCTCCTATGTAGATTGAGCAGAAATATGCAGTTTTAATTAAGAGAACTTGTTTTCTAGTACATTGTTAGGACTATGGCAAAGTGTACCAACCAGACTCACTTATGCTCCCATACCTCCACTCCTGGTGCGCATAACTAGGATATATCTCACATCTCATATAGAACTCTTCAGACAATAAATAATGAATAATAATAATATTAATGTTTTCCTCTCATACGCGTGCAAATAATTAAGAGGCAAAGGGTGCACAGGCCATGTTTATTGCAGATACCTCTATTGCCACAGTATTTTCTCACAGTACTATAGCGGACGAGGCTGCGACAAACATAGCTCCGACATAGGTGGGCCACCGCTCGTGCATGGACGTGCAGAAAGGGAAATTGAGTTTAGTTATATGGATGTACCCCAAGGACATAATGGTGGTTACAAACTCATTGAGCATAGTATGCCATAAAATGGTGACAGTTTTGTCTCGTGAAGTCAGATGAGCACAGGTGTTAGTACTTAGTCAAGTTGATCTCCTCCACACGTCACGGTAGGGCGAGTTCGTTATCAACTTTGCATGCTCGGTATGGGATCCAATGGCAGCTGGCAGAATGGAGTGACCGAAGTCCTAGATTTCTATTGGTGTAATGATCATAAATTACCAACCTCTAATCAACTTGAGCCATAAAACAGCCATCTCAGTGACATTTGTTCATCTGTTCTTTGACATTTGTTCGTTGGTTCTTCTCTTGCAATTTATAATTTTCCAAGCTCTAGGTATTTGACTTTCTTTCCTTTTGCTTGTTTTGTCTATAAATGGTTTTACTTGGAAATTTTAGCTTGGGCTACTCTCCTCAGATCTGGTCATTTGGGTGCTCTTAATTTTGTGAATGTCCATTATGAGAGCGCAAATTAGTTAAGTTTTCCCTTATAGTAGCTTAGAAGATAGATTCTTGTAGACATTGCTGGGGCTCACTTGTTCAGCTGGTTTGTAGCTACAACGTTGAGTTGCATTCGAGCAGATTAGAGAAAGAAGACATTTCAGCACACCACCAATACCATTGGAGACCAAGAGACAACACATCAAATGTAGCTCTTCCAGCTTAGCAAGGGGAGACTAAGGCCAGAAGAATTCAGGGGAAAGGGCTATTGAAACCACTAGACAACTCACAATCGAACAATATACACCCCCAAAGCCATTGCTACAGAATTTTCAGGAACTCGTGCTCTAATCACACACACTAAGATTAGCGTGACGGGTGTGAATACAGCTGGAGCCTCACAATGAGATCACGTTGGTTGCCTGATAATACAAGAAGATCAGAGTACATCAAAAACGGCTAGGCGAAGAGTATATCCAGGGGTATCTTTCTTCTCTGGCTGAACTAATATTGAATTCTGTGTATAGTGGATATAGACCTAGAGGAAAAAAGTAGTTTATGCAGCTTTGGTTGATTGTAGATACATCAATATGTGACTCGCTTCTAAGGGTCCAATGCAGGATATGCAGTGGATAGGTGACAACGCTCTCATGTCATCTAAGTGACAGTTCTTGTTGCGTAGTTTTTTTTTAATTTTTGTTGTGATTTAAGATCTTAATAGTTTGTATTTAGAGTTCCTGGGTTAATTTCATGGTTTGTAAAGCTGAATTGCAGGACTAGATTTGATTGTAAACATAATTCATTTTGTCATTTTTAACCCTGTCTGCATTTAGCAAGTGTGATCTGTTGCATACCTCAGTGTATAATCGTTAGCAGATGAGGCCGCGGAGATGGTCAGAAAGAGGGGTGCGTTCAGTATGTTCACCCTGGATAACTTAGTAGTAGAGTTATCTCCTGGAAAGATTGGAGAAAAAGTTTTACAATATCGCGTTTCGTCCCAGAGGCTCGATGGCCGATGTGGTGGCGTGTACTTGTGGGGAGTACCTCGCAAACTCCGGTCCGTCCTCTCGATAAAAAACCCGAGCACATGTCCCCGGCGCCTCCCCTTAACCCGTAGGACACATCTCTCCAGACAAAAAAACACGGAGCCCAGTCCTATGACATGAAACCAAATAAGACTAGGAGACATACCAACAAGAATAACCAATACAGAGTCATGATCTGGGAATAAGTGCTGGAATAGTGCGGACGGAATCGGGGCAGTTACGTAATGCAGAAGTGGTAATGTTTTCCTGGGAAGGAGAAGTAAGAACGAGAGAGTGCAAAGCTGCAGAATACGTGGATGCACAGTGTGACCGAGAAAAGTAACTTATTTCGGAATCAATGTTGTATAAATATTGTCAAGCGCAAGGTACATAACACAATACTTCAATAAAATCATTAGACCAATATTATTGCATTCGCTCTCAGTCTAATTAGGTCACTTGCCACAGATAGCCAGCACAGGAGTGCCTGGGAAAAATATAGTGTACGAATTACATAAGAAGCAACTGTATTAGTGAGATGCTGTGTATGGTCCTCATGTTGTGAAAGAATCTTTGACAAAACTGATAGGTGATTTGATTGAGGTCGGATGAAGAAGGGCTAGAAAATAAATTGGCACAAATGCTTTACTGAGAAAGACATTACTGAAGTGTNCTCTCTCTCTCTTTCTCTTCTTCTTTCTCCTCTCTCTCTCTCTCTTCTCTCTCTCTCTCAGATTCAGCAAAAAGGAACAAGATGACCGGCAACAATGCTCCTTCTGTCTGGTTTTTTAAACATACTCACTTCTCAAGTTAACACAGTCCCAGAAAAACAAATTGACAGAATGGTATCTCTCATCTGTGGATGCTTGTGCCAATACCTGTTGTAAGTATTTCTTGTGTAGGGGCCCCCTTGAGCTTTTGTCAAAACAGTGGTGTTGTTTAAGCCATATTGGAAACAACAACAAAAACACCACAACAACAACAACAACAAAACGAAAGACTGACTGCATAAAGAACTTTCTGCTCAAAATCACTTTGCTCAGACATCAACTTCTACATTGAGAATATTTGAGAAAGACTGGAAAAGAGATGAAAAAGCATGTTTGGCAGAATGCATTGAGGCTCATGGTGGGCCGCGCACCGAATGGCGTGGCATATGAGCGTGGGAATGGGGGAACACGGTCATAGCATTTGTTTAAAAAAATAAAAATAAATTTATGTGAAAAAAAAAAAAAAGTAAAAAAAAATATCTTTCTGCCAGGCAACCATGGGCGCGCAACGCCTTTTAATCCACTGCCTTGTGATGCAGAGGGCAGGAGAACTCTGTGAGGTTCAAGGCCAGCCTGGTCTACCATGATGCGAATGATTCCTGGACAGCCAGAAGCTACAGGGAGACCTTTTTTCTCTAAAAAAGACCAAAAGATAAAATTAAAGAAATAAAATATAAAAATTTAAAAACACTCACTCCGGAAGTGAAGATACCTGAGAACCAGAAGGAGACACTGGAGCGCACGGAACCTCCCAAAGCACATATCACCTGTCAGTCACCCTTTCTCTGATGTGGTTGTCACCCTTAAGTGCTGGGCCCTGGGTTTCTACCTTGCGGACATCCCCCTGACTTGACAGAAGAATGGGGAACACAAACCCAGGTCATGGAGCTTGTGGAGACCAGACGTGCAGGGGATGACAACTTCCAGAAGTAGGCAGCTGTGGTGGTGCCTTCTGGAGAGGAGCAGAGATACACATGCCATATGCAGAATGAGGGTCTGCCTGAGCCCCTCACCCTGAGATGGGGCTGAAGGATGTCATGTTTTCTTTAAGGAAGTGTTTTAGGGCTCTTTCTTGGCAAGCCCCAAACAAACATCAGTTCTGACCTTCTGTGCTCCAGCACTGGGGTCCTTTCCTTCCCATGGTCGCTCAACTAAGGTCCAGTACAGTAAGCACTGTTCTGTCCTGTCTTGATTTTCCTGTACTGGCCTCCATGTGACACCCGCCCTGGGGTCGTCCAAAATGGCTCAGTCTATACTCTGAAAGTGGCTGAAATCCCAGTAAACAATGCTGCTCAGTCCACAAGTGGATTCTCAGCAAGTCCCCATTGGCCTGGAAGTTCTGGAGGGTTCTTTTTTTTTTTATTAAATTTTATTTATTTTCTGTATGTTTGTATGAAGTTACTGTCGCATGCAGGTCTGTGCACCCCGGTCCGTGCAATTGCCGCGGTGGTTCAGAAGATGGTGTCGGATATCCCCTTGGAACTGGAGGTTCTCCTGGGAATAATTGGGAGCTTCAACGGTTTCTCAGCCGCCCATGTTGGTGCTTAGTTGCTGGGGGATCGAACCGCGGCCTCTGTAAGACGCGCTTGTCGGCGCTCTTTTACCGCCTAGGCAGATCATCTTCCAGCCCTCTGGAGGGTTTCTTGAACGGACATGTGTTTTCAGTCCATATTGACAAGGCTTAAGATTCTCAAAGTTTTATAATACCTGAAGTACAAATTTCTTTTAGGCCTTACTAATATTTATTTCTAGTTATACTTTCCTTTTGGTATGCCTTTAAAATGCCACCACATCCCAAGATTAACTAAGGTTTTTTGTTTCTTCAAGGTCAGGCGAGAATCATGGTTGTCAGCGGGTCACTTGGGGGTATTTTTGACGGGGGACGTTATAGTGGGTGTGGGGTGGGGGCGGACCCTGGCTCTTTTTTGGCTTTTTCATTTACAGTTTCATCCACTTGCAGGACAACCGTCAGGTCTTGCATTTTAGACCAGGATTCCCTTTTTTTTTTTTTTTTTTGAGACTATGTCTCCCTGTAGCCCCAGCTGGCCATGGAACTCCTCTCTGTAGACCATGCTGGCCTTGAACTCACAAAGATCCGCCATACCTCTGCCTCCCAGTGCTAGGATTATTAAAGGCGATACTGACACCCCATCACACGCTTGCCAGGCTTCCTTTTTTTTTTTTTTAATTAATTTTTATTTATTTCTGTTATGTGTATGAATGTACTGTCTGCATGTAAGTTTGTGCACCCATGTCATGCAATGCCGCAGAGATCAGAAGAGGGTGTCGGATTCCCCTGGAACTGGAGTTCTCCTGGAATTAGAGTTTCAGATGGTTCTCGGCCGCCATGTGGGTGCTGGGGATCGAATCCGGGTCCTCTGTAAGAGCGGTCAGCGCTCTTAACTGCTAGGCCATCTCTCCAGCCCCAGGCTTCCCTTTTTGAAGCATGAGCAGACTTTCCTCTTTATAGACTGGATACTGGCTGAAATCCCATTAGTGGATCTCTAGGATCTCCCTGCACAGAAAGACTGGTGACTCACATTTGCAGGACATTTCAAGAGATGCCCCCATGCAGACAGTCTTGTACTCATAAGCACTTATATACTAACAGCTGTCACACAGGCAGAACAGTTACCAACAGATGAGCTGTCATCATAAGGTTGGATGTCCGCAGGCTGCTCTTGAAAGCCAGGGTCATGTGGACTCCTGCAGAGCTGCTGTCCTCTGAGGCACCATGAAGGAAAGCATACGTGCTTTGACAAAATGGATCAAAGCCCACTGTGGATCACCACAGACCTGCAGCCACGGAATCAGCCAAGATCTTGAGATTCATGTTTTAGAAATGCAGATGTTCAAAAAGGACTTTTCTCCTCTCCTGGAGGAACTTTCTGTGGTTCACACGCATGTACAGTGCTTCCACAGAAAGTCAGTGTTCTGAAATGTGCCTTTAGAGTCATATTTGCAAAAACATGTAAAATAAACTAAAGCTCTGAATGAAAAAAATAAATAAAATAAAATAAAATACTTCTGCTGGATGTGGTGGCACATGCCTTTAATCTCAGCCCCTGGAAGGGAGAGGTAGGTGGATCTCTGTGAGTTCAAGGCCAGCCTGGTCTGCATAGCGAGCTCCAGGCCAGCTGGGACTAAAGGGAGACCCTGTCTCAAAAAGACATAAAATAAATAAAATAAAATAAAATAAAATAAAATAAAATAAAATACTCACTTCCAGTCTCGGGAGATAAAATATTGTAGCTCCAAGAGACGGTGTTCACAGTCTTCAACCATTTTCTCTGTGTACAAATGTTCCATCAGACACGAGAGAATCCTAGCCATAAAGGAGAGAATATTGTAATGAGAAGTAAGTATCATGATGACAGGTTCCACAGTTTCTTTTTCTAAGAATCACAAAGATTGCCGGGCGTGGTGGCGCATGCCTTTAATCCTAGCACTTGGGAGGCAGAGACAGGCGGATCTTTGTGAGTTCAAGGCCAGCCTGGTCTACAGAGTGAGCTCCAGGACAGCTGGGGCTACAGGGAGACCCTGTCTCAAAAAGACCAAAAAAAGAATCACAAAGATTAATCAACCTATGACCAAGTTTTCTTTAACTCAGTAACCCTTAGCTATATTTAAAGTAAATCTTACTAAACCCTTTAGCATGTTTCTCTAAAATTTCAGAATACCACTGTCACAACAACAAATATTTTTTTAAATCCTTAAAATAATATCCTGTTTGTTTAAAAAATTTCCAACTATCTCAGTCTTTTTCAATGTTTGTTCAAATCAAGACCAGCCAAAGTCCACACACTGTATTTAATCAAAAAGTGTCTTTTTTTTTTTTTTTTGTCTTTTCAAGATAGGGTCTCCCAGTAGCCCCAGCTGTCCTGGAACTCACTCTGTAGACCAGGCTGGCCTTGAACTCACAAAGATCCGCCTGCCTCTGCCTCCCAAGTGCTAGGATTAAAGGCGTGCGCCACTACAACCGCTTTTCTTTCTTTCTTTCTTTTTTTTTTTGGTACATTCACTTTCTTGCTGGGTACTGTCAGCTGTAAAGACTTGTACAGAACAGGAAACTTGTTCATTCTTGCAGTCTTGTTTTTTTGGTTTTTTTTTTTTTTGTATTTTTGAGACAGGGTGTCCCTTTAGTCTCAGCTGGCCTGGAGCTCTCTATGTAGACCAGGCTGGCCTTGAACTCACAGAGATCCGCCTACCTCTGCTAGGATTAAAGGCATGTGCCACATCCCTGGCACAGTCTAGTTTTAAGACCTGTTTTCACATCATATGGAATAAAACTAGTACGAGTTTAATTAGCTTCCTACATCTTGGGTGAAATACCAATATTCATTTCATTTATTACTATAGTCTCCAACTTCTTCAGTTTCAATTATAACTCACTGCTTTCTAATGATTATCAAGTAACCAACGTATACAATGAGTCAGTATACAATCTGGATGAAAAGGCCAGTGGACCAGTGTGTGTGCATTCTAAGAAGTTAGTCAGTGACTAATGGGAAGGCCTGTACATGCCCACTGTCAACAATTATCATCAAAGTCTAGGGTTTGGATGTCTCTACGCCAGTGAGGAGGCAGATCAGAAGGCTGAATTCCAATTATTAGTTTTAGCAAAAGTTTGGTATATATCCCTCTTCAACAAAATTTCAGTCAAGATGTTAAGCCACCCAAAAATCATTTGAAAGAATGTTCTCTGTGCTGCCAAGTAAAATACAATATGGATAATGCTACAAATAAGAGAACCTACATTGGGTCTCCGGATCGTATGTGTTTGCAGGCTGTTTGTATTACAGATTCACAAGCTTCGTTCAAAGCTCGATCAATGCGGTAATCTGCACCAGGGTCAGTCTCCTGAATCAGTGTTTGAAGCTGGAATAAAAAATAATAAAGAAGGGAGAAAGTCACTTAGGCACAGAGAAGAGCAGTGTCATATTGTCAGATGCTCAGTCTAGCACATCACAAGTCCAAACAAGCTACTACAATTGTGAATGGCCAAGCTGAAGAACTCTGGCCAAATATTTTCCAATTGTTTTCTCCACCTTGCTGCAAGTTTTCCTGTTGAAGCCACTGTGGAGATTGGTATATACCTGTTCTGAGCCTTCACTGGGCCTCTGCACATCAATAGGTCCTTATAATGGAACAATGTAGGTTACCTCTAGACTACTATTTATTTATTTATTTATTTATTTATTTATTTATTTATTTATTTATTTTTGTCTTTTTGAGACAGGGTCTCCCTGTAGCTCCAGCTGTCCTGGAACTCACTCTGTAGACCAGGCTGGCCTTGAACTCACAAAGAACCACCTGCCTCAGCCTCCCAAGTGCTAGGATTAAAGGCATGCACTGCCATGCCTGGCTAGACTACTCTTTAATCAGATTCCAAACCTGATACTCAGGCATAAGCCAGAGTTGAAGAGAGTAAAGAGAAGACATTTCAAACCAGAGACCAACTGGGTCCTAACAAGACTATGAATTCTGATGCAACAACATCAGTAGTATAACAAATACACTGTTTTGTTAAAGGCAGATGGTGAGATTTCATTTAAGCTAAGGATGCAATTAGAAAACAAGAAAATGCATAATTTTTTGTGAACTATTTTATACAGCCAAGAAGTAATTCACAGCTTCTTTATTATGAGTGTACAGAAAAATGCTTATTATTATGTACCTGAAACTGAGAACACCTTCCCTATCATATGCTTTGCTTGGCCCATCCTGTATCAAAGAGTAAAGACAGCAAAACAAGTACTGCAAAAGGAGACACATGCCGGGTGTGGTGATGCATGCCTTTAATCCTAGCACTTGGGAGGCAGAGGCAGGTGGATCTCTGTGAGTTCAAGGCCAGCCTGGTCTACAGAGTGAGTTCCAGGACAGCTGGGGCTACAGGGAGACCCTGTCTCCAAAAGCCCCCTCCCCCCCAAAAAAGAGACACAGATGAAATTAAGGATCAGAGGACCTGATTTCAAGTAATGGTTTTGATTCTGTGTAATATCAGCTTTGAGAGATGGACAGTTAATTAGCCTGTAAGATTTTCTTTTGGGGGGAGGGGTGGTCCTCTTTGAGACAGGGTCTCTCTGTAGCCCCAACTGGCCTGGAACTCACTATATAGACCAGACTGGCCTTTAACTCACAGAGAGTGGCCTGCCTCTGTCTCCCAAGTGGTAGGATTAAAGGTGTGCACCATCACACCCAGTGCCTGTAAGTTAAGGTTTATTTATTTTAAGAAATTTTACACAGAGCCGGGTGGCGTGTGGTGGCGCATGCCTTTAATCCTAGCACTTGGGAGGCAGAGGCAGGCTGATCTTTCTGAGTTCAAGGACAGCCTGGTCTACATAGGAGTTCTAGGACAGCCGGAGCTACAGGCAGACCCTGTCTCCAAAAAGACAAAAAAAAAAAAAAAAAAAAAAAAAAGAAATATTACACAGAAAAAAGGTCATTATTACTACAGATGGGTAACAGATGGTATTGTGGGGTGGAAATCTGAAGAGAAAAATGTAAAAACTATAACCCCTGAGGTCCCCAGCCCCACCGCCCAAGTTGAAGAACTGTAGCACTTTGTGTGTCACTGGTTTACCCTTTCTAAGAAGCTTTTTCTGATCTACACTATGATCCCATAGGGGCTCACAGGAAGGACCTGGACCCTTCACATACATATCAGAAATTGAAAATGAAAGAAAGTAAAGAAAAATCCCAAGTCTAGTATCCTGAAAGAAGTCATTACGAAAAAAACATGGAGGCTGGAGAGATGGGCCCAGAAGTTGAGCACTGGCTATTTATTCTTTCGAAGAAACTGGGTTCAGTTCCCGGCATCTACAAAGTGCCTATCAACCATCCATAACTCCAGTTCTTTTTGTTTTTAATTTTTTAAAAAATTTATTTTTTTCTAAATATGTACACACCAAAGACATGTTCTTTCAATTTTTTTTATTTGTTTGTTTGTTTGTTTGTTTTGGTCTTTTCGAGACAAGGTCTCCCTATAGCCCTAGCTGTCCTGGAACTCACTCTGTAGACCAGGCCGGCCTTGAACTCACAAAGATCAGCCTGTCTCTGCCTCCCAAGTGCTAGAATTAAAGGCATGTGCCACCACGCCCGGCTATTTATTTATTTTTTATGTGTATGATTGTACTGTCTGCAAGTAGGTTGGTGCACCCATGTTGTGCAATGCCTCAGAGGTCAGAAGAGGGTGTCAGATTCCCCTGGAACTGGTGTTAAAGACGGCTCTCAGCCACCATGTGGGTGCTGGGGATCGAACCCAGGTCCTCTGTAAGAGCAGATGGAGCTCTCAAGTGCTGAGCCATCTCTCCAGCCCCTAAATTTATTATTTTTTTATGTGTATGAGTGTACTGTCTGCATGTAGGTTGGTGCACCCCTGTCATACAATGCCACAGAGGTCAGAAGAGGGCATTGGATTCCCCCGGAACTGGAGTTAAAGACAGTTCTCAGCCACCATGTGGGTGCTGGGAATCAAACCCAGGTCCTCTGTAAGAGCAGTGGGAATCGAACCCGGGTCCTCTGTAAGAGCAGTAGGCGTACTTAACCGCTGGGCCATCTCTCCAGCCCCCGTAACTCCAGTTCTAAGGGATCTGACACCCTCTTTGGGCCCCTGTGTGCACTGCATACATGTGGTGCACTTACATATGTATAACCCAAACACTCGTACACATAAAAATAAAAAAATTGGGGGCTAGAGAGATGCCCTAGTGGTTAGGAGTGCCAACTGCTCTTGCAGAGGACTGGGGTTCCATCCCCAGCACCCGGATGGTGGCTGAGAATTGTCTTTAACTCCAGTTCCAGGGGAATGAGGCCCTCTTCTGACCTCCGTGGCATTGCACAACATGGGTGCACAGACCTACATGCAGACAGTACATTCATACACATAAAAAAAAATTTAAAAAATTTTAAAAAGAACTATGAAAGATTGTATTTTGAAATAGAAATTACACAAATTCTTGGTGGGGACTTGGAGAAGCTACAAAATACTGTGGCTAGCTGGTAGGAAGACTCCTTTCCAGTAAAGTGATAAACAATTTTATTTATGACATATGCTGACCAAGATCAAGATACTGACATCTTTTTTCTTTTTTCTTTTATTTTATTTATTTATTTTTTGTATGTGTATGAATGTACTGTCTGTATGTAGGTTTGTGCACCCATGTCATGCAATGCTGCGGAGGTCAGAAGAGGGTGTCTGATTACCCTGGAACTGGAGTTCTCCTGGAATTGGAGTTACAGACAGTTCTTAGCCACCATGTGGGTGCTGGGGATCAAACCTGGGTCTTCTGCAAGAGCAGTTGGTGCTCTTAACCACTAGGTAATCTCTCTAGCCCCTGACATCTTTTTTCTAAAAGAAGTTAGAAGTTATGTGGAACCTAAAGCCTTGGTAAGGATTCTGTCCATTAAATATCCATGACTAACAGGCAAAATTTGAGAACTCTTTTTTTCAAAAAATATTTTCCTTTATTTTCACATGTATGTATGTGTCTATGTGAGTATGCCACATGTGTGCAGGTGCCACAGAAGCTGAAGAGGGCATGGGATGCCCTGGCAGTCACAAGCAATATAGGTGCTAGAAACCAAACTCAAGTCTTCTGGAAGATCAGCATGTGAGCATATCCACTGAGCCATGTCTCTACCCCTAATCTGAGAAATGGCAATAAATGTAATAGATTGTACCTAATAAAGGGAGGGGGGAATAATGACTGTCCTATAAAGCCAACAATTCAAGGGATCATTGCCAGTCTAGACTTCAGTGATGAGAGTGTGAGAAATACACAATGAGAATATGAACTGCTATCTGATTGTACATATACCCTGACCCCTGAAGAAAAATCTGAAAAGCTTTGGAGAGATGACTAGCCTGGAGAATAAACTAGACTGGGCAGCCATTTTGCGTGGGAAAGGATGAGCTAAACTCCCTCAGCTATAATCCAAGTGAACTTAATAGTTAGAGATTATGGTAAATTTTGAAGAATATGCACTTGTCAAGATAATAATTGTCCTTATGTTTTACAGTTCAGTACTTGTTGAGAGACCATTTAGCAGATCACTAAATCAAGCCACACAGAGATGAAGAAAAATTAATGGTCAGTTCCAGGTATTGAAATCTGCTGTGACAAGAAAACTTTGAAAAGGGAAGAAACCCACCCAAACTACTTCAAAACATTTCTCAATTTTACTAAGGATGGCTAATGTAGAAAACTAGAGAAGGCCGGGCGTGGTGGCGCCCGCCTTTAATCCTAGCACTCGGGAGGCAGAGGCAGGTGGATCTGTGTGAGTTCAAGGCCAGCCTGGTCTACACAGTGAGTTCCAGGACAGCTGGGGCCACAGGGAGAGCCTGTCTCGAAAAGACAAAAAAAAAAAAAAAAAAAAAAAAAAAAAAGAAGAAGAAAAGAAAAAGAAAACTAGGGAAGATTTTCTCCCTTTGGAGAAACACCTTTAGTTTTGGTGAGAAAAAGTTAAGAACAAAAACAAAACCACAGGTCCATAAAGATAAAAATGAAGTGTCTCTTTCCTACTTCGCTAGCTAAGACTAGCAGTCAAAACCACATAGTTCACTATTTATGTCCACCCTCTGGCTTTGGAAAGCACTTTCTTCTAGGCACAAAGGGCGATGTGGGCGGCACTTATTTATCTTTTAAACTGAGTTTCGGGGGATGGAGAGATGGCCTAGTGGTTAAGAGCACCGACTGCTCTTGCAGAGGACCTGGGTTCAATCCCCAGCACCAACATGGCAGCTGAGAACCGTCTTTAACTCCAGTTCCAGGGGAATCCGACGCCCTCTTCTGACCTCCAAGGCATTGCCTGACACGGGTGCACAAACCTACATGCAGACAGTACACTCATACACATAAAACATAAATTAAATAAAAAAAAATAAAATAAACTGAGTTACTAGTTCTCTCAACAGACTAACTTTCAGAGAGCCTGGGGAGTGAACTACATGCTTCAGAATAAAGTGGATCCAGCCTATTCTCCATTCTCCAATGCTTTACGACAGGGGGAGCTTAGTAGGAAGACTTTTTCCCCTCTGCCTTTCCTATAACTTTTTGGATAGAATAAAGGATGAAAAGC
Organism: Rhizomys pruinosus; assembly: GCA_009823505.1. Lineage (NCBI taxonomy): Eukaryota > Metazoa > Chordata > Mammalia > Rodentia > Spalacidae > Rhizomys > Rhizomys pruinosus. The sequence continues at coordinate 248,943 of VZQC01000060.1, forward strand.
AAATACAGCACTGGCTGTCTCCTGAGTCATTCTGGGACTGGGGCCAGGCACAGTCACTGGCACAGAGATTTCCTAGGGCAATTGCCAGTAAGTTCTAGAGGAAATACACTGCAACAAACTCAAAGCACAGCAGATTCCAGAAGCCTTTCTTCTATCTGAGCTTGCTGTTTATATTTGTCTATTCTTCCCATCATGAGATGCATACTACTGTCTACTCTAGGTCAGAGAGAGGAATATAAGCTAAGGTGAAATTTTACTCCATATCAAAGCTTATATAAATGTGTTTCAGACTAAAATTTTGCTTCAGACTATAAAATTCTGATTTTACATGATTAACTGGGAAATAAAATAACTCAAGTAAGACTTATGTCTTAATAAAAATTCTAACGGAAAAAACAAAATCCAAAAACCTACTTGTGGTTTTCTTAAGTTTCACTTAGGGAACACTTAGAGCTCCAGGCCAGCTGGGACTAAAGTGAGACCCTGCCTCAAAAAGACAAAAAGAAAAATAAAAAATAAAGTAACAAACATGGATAATGGCAATGAAACAGATGCATTATATCTATAATATTTTGTTAACTTATATTACAACCTGCAGTTACTGGATCAAGAATAAGCTGTTTTCTGAAGTAAAATGCACCAGTTTTCCCAACCATCGTTACATTCTTGACTGCAAAGTTTGGAGCTGGCAAAAGAAAGAGGGTGTGATTCTAAGGACAAGGCTTTCATCCTTCAGGCTGCAGTATATCAGTGAAAAGAGAAACTGCAACTCATGTCAACTCTTAACTCCATCTCAACTAAACCTATTAAGACAGGCAAACTCTCTTTTGGTGCACCTTCTTTCTTGATTATCAGAGCCAGATTTGCCTTTATTCTGAGTTCAGTAATCCATTTTAGCAAGTTATTCTTTCTTTTGAAACTACAGAAAACAGTGCGTTTTCTTTCTAACTGCTCTTTTAATCATGAGCTCCAGCTTTGTTCTATAGCAGGTTCCACATTCTTATTCTAATACGCCCACAGGAGCAGTGTTCTTGTCTATTCTCAATACCTGACGTTCACTGTGATGCCAGAAATGATCCAGAGAAATCAAGAAGTGCCAGGAAGAGGTTCCTTGACTTCTAAAATGTGACAGCCAAGGTGACAGTAAAAAAAAATTTTCCTTACCGCTTGCTGGCAGTTCATTCCAAGGTTCCCTTTCTCACCCCGAACTACTTTCATAAGACAGTGGAGAGTTCGCCCTTTCCGATGTAATCCAGAACAGTGGTGTTCAATCTCCCCACGACAGCTGAGGATGATCTCAGGGCTCAAAGAGAAATCTTCCATCAGCATACGTCGGTAATCTAACATCTCCCCTTGGCACTCGCTGCTCACTTGTCGCCCTAAATTGGGGTATATTAAGTAATACAGCTATAAAGAGCTTGAGGATCAGAAATCAAAATACATTAAAAGCACAAATTTCTGTTTGGAATAGAATATGCCACTTCATACTAGTATCTAGACTGAAAAGCTTAGAACTTAGAAAAAGTTTTAAGAGCATAAAGAAAGCTTAGAGTATGCTTAGACTCCACAGACCCAGCTTTAACCTGCAGGATCACACATCTGCACAGACCTTATAAGCTAACAATGAAAATGCTTTGCCTTTTAATGTAGGAGATTGACCCAGAATCTCATTCATAGTGTGTAGCACTTGGCGACTGGGCTGTATCCCCAGTCCCAGAAGTCTTATCAGTAAGGAAAATTTTCAGGGCTGGAAAAATGACTCAGCAGTTAAAAGCACTGGTTGCTCTTGCAGAGACCCTGGGTTCGATTCCCAGCCACCAACATGGCGGAAAACAACAGTAAATAACTCGTTATAGAGGACTGAACACTCTCTTCTGTCGTCTGTGGGCACTGCATGACACAGGTGCACTTACATGCAGGCAATACACTCATACACATAGGATAAAATAAATAAAATATTAAAAAAAAGAAAACTTGAGGGTAAAAATGAAATCTAGGGAACAATCTCTATAAAGTTCATGGAAAAGACTACCCTTCAAGTATTTATGATAGTGTCCCATGTCTTTCACCTATAAATGTCAACAGGGAAAAGTTAAAAAACAAAACAACTTCCCCCATTCTCTGCCAATCAGAACACATAAACAAGTTACCTAGCCAGTTTGTGTAGTCATAGAGCCATAAATTGAAGTCAAATCTCTGACTCGGACCTCATGAGTTACAGTTACTCCATTCTTTGAATAAAACGCTACAGCAAGGATTCTAAATATTAAAGTCAGTAAAACAAATACAGGAGGAAAGTACCCACTATAGGTACAAGAAGCTTTAGAACATGAACTGGAAACAGAATGAAAGGGGTGAAAGGAAAGGAAGCTCACCTCTGTGCACCGCCGACTCCAAGCACATTAGAAGGTAGGAGAGCCTGGCTTCCCGGGACCGAGGAAGGTTTTCCACATTGCACCGGTATTTCTTCAAGTCACTCTTACAGGATTTGGCCAATGAATAACTGACTTTATAATCCTGGGCAATGAGTTTTTGGCGGGTGGTTAGCGCTTCTCTACACTGAGGAAAAATAAATAAGAACTCTCGTGACTCAGCTGTTTGAGTCACTGAAACTCAGAGCCAAGCTTGTCAACAGCTACTCTTTCTACCAAAATGCCTACCTGGAAGATTGGTTAAATCTGGCACTAATGTGGAAAGAGGAGTTAACTGGTGGAAACCCCTGAAATTAACTGTTCTTATAAAAGCATTGATGTTTGGTGGATCCTAATACATTAACTTGACACACAGTGCTCTTTTCCTCCTCAATAATATTCCTATTATAAATTCCACAATAACCAAGTGACAAGTGACATTCCGTTTAGTTGTTCCATTGCATACAGTTTACAAGGCAGTAAATAGTAAACATACGAAGCCTAGGGGCTGGAGAGATGGCTCAGCGGTTAAGAGCGCTGACTGCTCTTGCAGAGGACCTGGGTTCCATTCCCAGCACCCACATAATGGCTAAGAACCATCTTTAAGTCAGGCATGGTAGCACACGCCTTTAATCCCAACACTCGGGAGGCAGAGGCAGGTGGATCTCTGTGAGTTTAAGGCCAGCCTGGTCTACAGAGTGAGTACCAGGCCAGCTGGGGCTAGAGGGAGACCCTGTCTCGAAAAGACAAAAAAAAAATTTTTTTCCAGTAAAGAAAATAAAGCTCTGAGATTATATATAAATATGTATATAAAAAGAAGCCTAAACAAAAATTTCTTCATTTTTTTACATGCTTTTCTACATGTGATGTTTTTTTTTTTTTTTTATTGGTGTTTTGTACATTTCATACAGCATTTTCCAATTCAGATCAGGCATATTTCCCTTTCCCTTCCCCCCTACCCCCACCCCATCCCAGATCATACATTTTGCCATAACTGTCCTGCATCTTTCTCTCAGTTTTTTTTTTTTTTTTCATTTTTTAGCTGTAAGTGATGATCCATGAGTACAAGCATCCTTCATATGAAACCAATTTACAGAATTAAAAATGTTTTTAGAAAACATTTCTTCAGCAGTACAAGAAAGTAAAAATTAGCAGAAGTAGTTACTCTTCAACCTGATTTAAAGTCTCTTCTACACTTGGGGACAGGACTAGGAATAATAGGGGCACTCGATGAGACAGTGCTGGAAAACAAGCAGCTGACAAACGGGAAGGGCACTGGTGTGGCCAGCCAACAACACCTGGGTACACAGAGCTGATCTTAGTGTCTTATCAAAACAATTTCTCAGCCGGGCGTAGTGGCGCACGCCTTTAATCCTAGCACTTGGGAGGCAGAGGCAGACGGATCTTTGTGAGTTCAAGGCCAGCCTGGTCTACAGAGTGAGTTCCAGGACAGCTGGGGCTACAGGGAGACCTTGTCTCGAAAAGACCAAAAAAAAAAAACAAACAATTTCTCATAGGCAGAGAGATGGCTCAGCAGTTAAGGGCACTGGCTGCTCTTGCAGATGACTTCGGTTCGATTTCCAGCACGCACATGGTAGCTAACAACCATCTGTAACTCCAGTTCCAGAGAATCCAACACTCTTGAACTTCCACGGGCATTCCTTGACATAAGTGCACTTACATACATACAGGCAATACACCCACACACATAAAATAATAAATTAAAAACAAAAAAGCTTTTCCCTTGTTGGACATCTGAAGACAGATAGGTCACCAGTAGCTCCCCTGGAGTCACCCGTGAAAATTCAGTCAGGGTTCTCGCTCATGCCGTGTCTGCTCATATCGCCAAGGCCTGATTCGGAACATGTGCCAGCAGTGTTTCCAACAGTACTCAAAGGACATAGGCTTCATCAAATTGGACTAAGTGACCTTTCTTGAATGGATTTTTCAAGACATCTACCCAGTGAAAGATCATACTAGTCTTTATACATAAATAAAAGAATTTCAAGTCTTTCAAAAAAAAATATTCTCCAATGTTACTCCCAAATGACATTTCACTGTCTAATTATAGGATGGGTGTATGGGGGTGTGCCAGACAACATATGTGGAAGGTCAGAAGACAAGTTTATAGGGAGCTAGTCTCTATTCATTCTACCATGTGGGTTCCAGGAATTAAACTCAGGTTATTAGATATGGTGGTAAATGCCTTTACCTGTTGAGACAACTTGTAGCCCTTGCTTGAAGAGTGGCCTAGAACTTTAGGTTCTCCTGCCTTAGCCTTCTGAGGGAAGACATTACGGGAATGTACTACCACACCAGGTGCCCAAATATCTACTTAAACACAAGTATCTCACCTCTGCAAAGGGTATATTTTATCAGTCATTCATACGTTGAATAGTCAGTTCTATGAATCCACAAACTGAAAATATTAGGGGTGTGTTGGTGCATACCTTTTAATCCAGCGCTTAAGAGGAAGAGGCAGGCGGATCTCTGTGAGTTTAAGGCCAGCCTGGTCTGCATAGTGAGTTCCAGGCTAGCTGGAGCTAAAGGGAGACCCTGTCTCAAAAAGACCAAAAGAAAAAAAAAAAATTAATGAAAATTGTGTTTGTATTACATAATATAGCGGTCATCTATACCTCATTTACATTGTATGAGATATAAGTAATATAGACATTATATAAAATTAAATTAAAAGCCGGGCGTGGTGGCACACACATTTAATCCTAGCACTCGGGAGGCAGAGGCAGGCGGATCTTTGTGAGTTCAAGGCCAGCCTGGTCTACAGAGTGAGTTCCAGGCCAGCTGGGGCTACAGGGACACCCTGTCTCAAAAAGACCAAAAAAAAAAAAAAAAAATTTAATTAAAAAAAGAAAAATGCTAAAACAAAAAGAAGAAAAGGATTATGAAAGCTTTAAGAAATCAGTAAGACATTAATTCACTTCACAGTATTACCTTTTCACTCATGGATTCTTCAAATTTATGATTAAAAAGGCATTTATATACTCTTCCTTCACCAGCTTGTGTCTGTAAGATAAAATACATACACTGTTACCCGGGAGTGGTGGTGCACGCCTTTAATCCTAGCACTCTGGAGGCAGAGGCAGGAGGATCTCTGTGAGTTCAAGGTCTACAGAGTGAGTTCCAGGACAGCTGGGACTACAGGGAGACCCTGTCTCAAAAAGACCAAAAAAAAAAAAAAAAAAGGATACGCTGTTATTATCTTATATTGTGAATAATCCAGTCTCATGTAGAACTTTCTATTAAATATATTAATTATTAGAAAACTCAAGAACATGTCAGTATGAGTCTCCTTTCTCATAATTTGATGCTAGCAAGTAAGACTTAAAATCACTGGTTCTGCCGAGCGTGGTGGCGCACACCTTTAATCCTAGCACTTGGGAGGCAGAGGCAGACGGATCTTTGTGAGTTCAAGGCCAGCCTGGTCTACAGAGTGAGTTCCAGGACAGCTGGGGCTACAGGGAGACCCTGTCTCAAAAAGACAAAAAAAAAAAGATCACTGGTTCTGATAGCTGATTAGTCTAGAAGAGCTGGCAATCTGCCTCCTTAGCCCAGTAGGCAGTGCATCAGTCTCATAAAAGAGCAGGCAAAAAGGAAGGATGTAAAAGTTACTCTCAGTTCTTTATTGTGCCAGAAAGTGGTCTATGGGGATTGAGGCATATAGCTCAATGGAAAAGAAGTTACAAAGTCTAGGAGATTAGCATGCACAAAGTACTGCATTCAATCTCCAGCAGGAAAGAAGGGAATGGGACAGGGTAGGAGAGGAGAAAAGAGAGGTAAAGCTGTCAACGGAATTGTTTTTAAAAATTAGATACCTTCTATTTTCTTCACCTTAATCAAAATCATTCAAATATTTAAAGTTACCAGTTTTAGCCACAGAATACATATGAACATAATTTCCTGATAAGATTCCTATACATAAAACAGACTTCTAAGAACTGAAATTGTAAGGAGAAAGAAAAAATAATGTGTGAAGACTGTCAGAAGCAAACTGTTAACTAGATGTTAATTCTTCAAGACTTAGCATCCAGTCCTACTTTTTGTTACCTTTGGATAAAGCCTATCTTCCCCTTCAGTGGCTTTTCTACATGTGATGGTTTTTGACAGCTTATTTTATTCTGGAATACAGTATCACAGATATTTAAGAAGTGGAGGAAGAAAAGAAGAACAGCTTCTTAGCTGACTCACATTTTCACAAAAACGTTCCCGATCATCTCGGCAAGCAAAATACAAATGCCGGTCTAAATGAAAGTCATCTGAGGACAGCTCAGCCACACGGAGAATGGCTTTCTTGCAGAGTTCAGAGACCTGAGTCTTGGGCTCTTTTTCTTCTGCTTCTTTTACCAGACCTTTCTCCAAGCATGATACCACCTCACCTTGTGAATGTGCATCCTAAAATAGAAGATACTTTAAATCTTTCACCATGTGAGGTTCAAAAAAATTTCATTGGGTTAAAAGAAAGAATAGGGGGCTAGAGAGATGAGTCATTAGTTAAGAGCAGTACCCACATGGTGTTAACAACCATCCATAACCATTTCAGGGGAATACAGGGCCCTTGTCTGACTTCCCTGGGCACTGTACAACATGGGTGCACTTACATACATGGAAAAAATACAATACATTCATATACATTAAAATAAATTAAAATGTATTTTATTATATTATTATTTTATGTGTATGAGTGTATTGCCTACATGTGTGTAAGTGCACACATGTGCACACATCCAGCTCCAATGGATCCAACACTTTCTTCTGGTCTCAGTGGGCACTGGACTCATATAAACACATGTACAGATATATACATAATTTTAAACAATATGTTTGTTTGTTTGTTTTTTTGAGACAGGGTCTCCCTTTATTCCCAGCTGGCCTGGAACTCGCTATATAGACCAGGCTGGACTTGAACTCACAGAGATCCACCTGCCTCTGCCTCCCAAGTGCTGGGATTAAAGGCATGCACACCCAGCCTTAAACAATATGTTTTTTTTTAATTAATTAATTTATTTATATTCTATGTGTATGAATGTACTGTCTGCATGTAGGTTTGTGCACCCGTGTGGTGCAATGCCTTGGAGGTCAGAAGAGGGTGTCGGATTCTCCTGGAACTGGAGTTCTCCTGGAATTGGAGTTACAGATGGTTCTCAGCCGCCATGTGGGTGCTGGGGATGGAACCCGGGTCCTCTGCAAGATCAGTAGGTGCTCTTAACTGATAGGCTCTCTCTCCAGCCCCAATATGTTTTTATCTATAGGTTGAGTGTATGTTTGGGCTGGAGATATAACTCAGTGGCTGATCACTGGCTAGTATGTACGGGGTCCTAGGTTCAATCCTCAGTGTACACATACACACACACACACACAAATGATACTAGCTACTATATACCACTATTCACCTTGATGGTTTGGATTGATCTTAACGTAATTTAGAAAGATTACCACCACTGGGGCTGGAGAGGTGACTTAGCAATTAAGAATACTGACTGCTCTTGCAGAGGACCCGGGTTTGAATCCCAGCACCCACATGGTGGCTAAGAACCATCTTAGGCAGGGTGTAGCGCCACACGCTTTTAATCCCAGCACTTGGGAGGCAGAGGCAGAGGCAGAGGCAGGTGGACCTCTGTGAGCTCCAGGCCAGCCTGGTCTATATAGTGAGCTCCAGGCCAGCTGGGACTAAAGGGAGATCCCGTCTCAAAAAAGACACACACACACACACACACACACACACACACACACACAAAGATTACCACCATTTATACAACCTGCTGCTGAGAATTTTCCTAAAACTATCCAATTTCATCTAATTCTACATTGTGCTGTCCCATTTCAACTAAAAGCATTCATTCATTCCAAAGAAACAGTCCTTAAATATTTTCTATACTAAAATGACAAAATGTTCTGGCTACCTAATCTACATTATAAGATAGCCTATCATAATTTGAGAAGTATAACCATTAATACAAACTAATATGGCTCAATATATGTGTGCTACTTACACACATACCCCACACACTATATATATTTTTAGTATAAGTGTGTGAAATCAGCATATAATAAAAACATGCCAAAAACCAGGTAGGGAAACTCATCTAAACTCTTCTACTTCAGGCAAAATTTCAATAAAGGAATGTTTATACTTTCCATTTTGTTATAATAGAATTTGCTCTATAGCACATTAGCTTCCAAGTGCTTTTATGAGATGTTCATATGCTCTCCTAATACACATGAGAGGGTGCAGAGTGGGATCTATCATGGAGATGAAAACAGAGACTTGAGAGGGGCTGACAGCGGTCATCCGAGCTGCAGAATAGAAAGTACCTAACTAACAATTCATCTTTTATTTTTCTAGATCTACATTAATGAGAATACTAAAATTAAGCTAGGCGTGATAGCATAATTCCAGTACTCAAAGCAAAGGAAGGTAGATCTCTGTGAGTTCAAGGTTAGCCTGGTCTATATAGGGAGTTCCAGGACACACAGCTGGGGCTACAGGAAAACCCTGACTGAAAAAAGATGACAAAAAAAAAAAAAAAAGGAATGAAGGAAGAAAAGAAATTTTTTATTTGTGAGTTTTGCATATTTCTGAAGCATATTCACCATTCTCAATGCTTTCGAAGGTTTGCAGACCTGAAGCTGATCCCACTACTCCTATGCTTTCAGGCATTCCTTATCATTTTTTTTTTCTTTGAAATAGTGGACAAACACAGGGTCTTGTTCATGTTACGTAAATACTCTCCACCTGAAATACATCCTCAGATAGGCTATGATATTATCTGCCTGGATTGTGACTTTTTCACTAACTACTTAAGTGCGTCTAATGTTTGCAAACAGCATGACTGAAGAAGGTTTAGTGCACAGCAATTCCAAAGAGGAAAAATAAGTCTTCTAGAGATGAATACAAAATAGAGAAAAGACTCACTGCAATTAGGGCCCCTCTCTCTCTCTCTCTCTATCTCCTTCCCTTTCCCCCCTCTCTGATTTACTTCATATTTATGAGTTTTATGCCTGCATTTAAGTGCACCACATGTGTACAATAACTGCAGAGGTCAAGAGGCTGCTGGGTCTTGGAACTGTAGTTACGGACAGTTGTTAGCCACCATGTGTGTGCTGTGAATTGAATCTGGATCCTGTGCAAGAGCAGCTAGTATTCTTAACCACTGAGCCATCTCTCCAGCCCCTTAAGGCTTTTTTTCCCCCTTCCTTATTTTTGAGTACCATTTTAGACAAGGCCTATGCATTTCTACCTTCCAAAGAAGAAATAAATCAATGATAAAGAAATGGATTAAAACTTACCAGCTAGTTCACAATACATGAAAGATTATTATAAACAAGGTTACAGGGGCTGGAGAGATGGCCTAGCGGTTAAGAGCACCGACGACCGCTCTTGCAGAGGACCCGGGTTCGATCCCCAGCACCTACATGGCGGCCGAGAACCGTCTGAAACTCCAATTCCAGGAGAACTCCAGTTCCAGGGGAATCCGACACCCTCTTCGGCATTGCATGACATGGGTGCACAAACTTGCATGCTGACAATACATTCATACACATACAGAAATAAATAAAATTAAAAAAAAATTTTTTTTAAATTAAAAAAAATTGAAACAAGGGGCTAGAGAGATGGCTCAGTAGTTAAGAGCACTGGCTACTCTTGCAGAGGACCTGGGTTTGATTCCCAGCACCCACATAGCGGCTAACAACTGTCCATGACTCTAATTCCAGGGGAATCCAATGCCTTCTTCTGACCTTCACAGACATTGCGTGCCATGGGTGCACTCACACGCATGTGGGCAATACACTTAATCATATAAAATAAAAATATTAAGTACCAAATATAAAAAAATGAAACAGAAAGCAAGTGGACTACAGAGTCGCTCCGGATCCCAGAGGGAAATGACCTTAAGTGTCTGCTCTGAGCTTGGATTTCCATAGCTCTCAGAGTTAGGAATCCTGCTGTCAGTCAGCGCCTCCCAGAAGGCTTGGCCCTGCCTGGCAGCACCTGCCTCTTTTCAGTGGCCTGGTTAACAAATGTATGTAGAGTGAATTCTGGGAAGACAGCCTGCACATGTGACTCGTCCCAATGGAACTACAAAAGCCTTTTATACATGTTAGGAATGTCTTTATGGCAGTATTCAAGGCATGGAAACCAGCACCCGGTCAGTCAGGCTTGCTCCCAGAGGGTCGGTGAGACCAGATTTCTTTTACTCTAGGCTATTGAGCTCCAGTGCCACCCACTCTGGAGGGAGGGTCTCTGTGGGTGGCAGGGCTGGCAGCTGGGGCGCACTGGCACTTTCACGCCCTTGAAGTTTGTTCCTGTGACGAGCCTGTGAAGGAAGGTAGGGGCTGGCATTTTCAAGCCACTGTTACCAGAGACCTGGGACTCTGAGCTCTGTTATTAAGAGTAGTGAATTTAAGGGGCTGGAGCGATGGCCTAGCGGTTAAGAGCGCCGACTGCTCTTGCAGAGGACCCGGGTTCGATCCCCAGCACCCACATGGCGGCCGAGAGCCGTCTGAAACTCCAATTCCAGGAGAACTCCAGTTCCAGGGGAGTCCGACGCCCTCTTCTGACCTCCGCGGCATTGCACGTCACGGGTGCACAGACTTGCATGCAGACAATACATTCATACACATACGGAAATAAATAAAATTAAAAAAAAATAATAATAATGGCATGATAAACAACCCTGGGTTGAAGTTTAGCCTTTAATCCTAGAATTGGGAAGACATGATTTCCATGATGATGTATGTTTCCCTGTATATGTATGGCTTATAATTATTTTGAATATGCCACCAGAAATATAAGTATTTAGGGTTATTATTTTGCTTGATTCCATGTGCTTCTTAAGAAATTTAAGACTGGGGGCTGGAGAGATGACTCAAGGATTAAAAGAAATGGCTGCTCTTGCAGATGACCAGGTTTCTATCCCCAGCCCCAACATGGCGTCTAACAAACACTGGTTAATTCCAGTACAAGGGGATCTGACACCTTTTTACAACTTCCATAGGCACTGCAAGACATGGATGAGGGATGTACTCACATACATACTGGCCAAACAACTCATACACATAAAAATAAGCAATTAAGGTTTAAGTAGTTTTATTAAAAGGGGGGGCATGGAGGTGCATGCATGTAATCTCAGCACTTGGGAGGTATAGGCAAGAGGCTTGGCTTCAAACCCAACCTGAGCTACATGAGACCCTGTCTCAATTCCCACACCCCAAAAAGACTGAAGATAACATTATAATGATTTTAAGGACCCCATAAATGGGCTGGAGAGATCGTGTAGCAGTTAAAAGCACTGGTTGCTCTTGTGTAAAACTTGGGTTTGCTTCCAGCTTCCACATGAAGGCTCTCAGTAACTGTAACTCCAGTTCCAGGGAATCTGACACCCTCTTTTGGCCTCCACAGGCACTAGGTATACATGTGATGCACACACGCAAGCAAATCACACACATAAAATAAAAATAAAAGAAATCTTTAAAGAAAGAACCACCACCCGGGCGTGGTGGCGCACGCCTTTAATCCCAGCACTTGGGAGGCAGAGGCAAGTGGATCTTTATGAGTTCAAGGCTGGCCTGGTCTACACAGTGAGCTCTAGGCCAGCTGTACTATAGGGAGACCCTATCTCAAAAAGACCAAAGAATGAATCACCATAAAGAATCTTAGATTTCCCTTTATAGCAACAGTGCTATCTCACACTGGTGTAGGTCATAACATTGCTTCTACTAGATAGGTTCATTTATTCTGTCTTTTTTTTAATTATTATTTTTTTTATGTGTATGAATGTACTGTCTGCATGTAAGGTTGGTGCACCCTCAGACATCAGAAGAGGGCATCGGAGTCCCCTGGAACTGGAGATAAATAAAGATGGTTCTTAGCTGCCATGTGGGTGCTGGGAATTGAACCCGGGTCCTCTGCAAGAGCAGTCAGTGCTCTTAACCACTGAGCATCTCTCCAGCCCTATTCTGTCTTTCTGTTATTTTGTTTTACCTTGTGATACTGAATTTATTATGGTTCTAAGCATTAGCCTAACTTTTCCTAAACTTAAAAATATTATTGCTCTCTCTCTTTTTTTTTTCCTTTTCGAGACAGGATCTCCCCGTTGTCCCAACTGTCCTGGAACGCACTCTGTAGACCAGGCTGGCTTTGAACTCACAAAGATCCGCCTGCCTCTGCCTCCCAAGTGCTAGGATTAAAGGCATGCACCACCACGCCCGGCTTTTTTATTTTTTAATTTTTTTAAGTATTGTTGCTCAAGGGGGCTGGAGAGGTAGCCTAGCAGTTAAGAGCACCAACTGCTCTTGCAGAGGACCCGGGTTCGATCCCCAGCACCTACATGGCGCCTGAGAACTGTTTGTAAATCCAATTCCAGGAGAACTCCAGTTCCAGGGGAATCCGAGACCCTCTTCTGACCTCTGCGGCATTGCATGACACGGGTGCACAAACCTACATGCAGACAGTACACTCATATGCATACAAAAAGAAAATTTAAAAAAAGTAAAAAACTAAATACTGTTGCTCTTTTCTTTTTTCATTGTTTGAGATGGTTGCATAACCCAAGTTGATCTGGAACTTGCTAAATAGCCAAAGATGACTTTGAATTCCTGATCCTCCTCCCTCTGCTTCCCAAGTACTAGGATTACCTGGACTGCAGGCCTGCATCACCATGTCCAGCTATTTCCCTGCCCCCCCCCAATAATGGTACTTCCAGAGTTCAATGGAGTTACTAAGCTATTTGGTTCTGTCCATTTAAATAATTAAAATATATACAAATATTTGACAATAAAGATTGTATGTCTAGGGCTGGGGATGTAGCTCACTAGGGTGATGGCCTAGTATATACAGACTGTGGATTCAATCTTCAGCCCTGCCCAAAAAATGTTAGGAAGAAACAAATAGAAGAAGAGAAGAGAAAATAGGAGAATATGGGGATTTGACTCATCTGGTGCTTAGCACACATCCTCTACCATACACAAGGCCCTGTGGGCCATCCTAGCATAGCAAAAATCAAGTGAAGTGTGGCATACCTATAATTCTAATATTTAGGAAGTGAAATAGAAGCAGGAGGATCAATAGTTCAGGGATATTCTTGGCTATTCAGCAAGTTCCATGTAAGACTGGGTTACACAACAACCTGCCAAAAAGAAGGCTGTGAGGTGGCTCAGTGGGTAAAATCCTTGCTGTGCAATGGTCAGAACCAGAGTTGGGATCCCCAGCACTCCCAGCACTTAGGAGATGGGGGAGGGGCGGGGGGGCGAACAGACCCCTGTATCAAGCTGTGTTGCTAGACTATAGACAAATCAATGAACTCTGGGTTCAAGTGAACCCTGCCTCAATATTTAAGGCAGAAAACTGAGGAAGACATGTATACACACAAATAAATATGCATACACTCTCGCATGCACATCTCACACACACAGGCAAACAGACTATTTGGCTAATTACTAAGTATCATATATATGTGTGTATGTATGATGACAATAATAATAAAAAACAGCAACACTGATCTTAAAATAGGAAGAATTTAGTGTTTGCCTTTGCTAAAAACCTTAAACCACTCTAGTCTGACATTTCTGGTGTTCTCTGATTATCTCAGTAGACTGCAGGAAAAGAGTGTTTGAATTGCTCAAAATTACCTGGTTAAGGAGAGATAATACTAAAATGATGTAATTAATAAAAGTGCAAAAGTAAAAAAAAGTGCAAAAGTGGTAACAGTGTAGCAAAGGTCCACAATGAAGTTACCTTTTTAGAGGTCATATCATATTTTTCTTCATGATGTATGTAAATCATTTATGTGTTCACTTTTGGAAACCTGCCCTTAGAAAACTTTAAAGGTTTTGAAAAATATATCTTCTTTGTTCTAAAATTCATTTTAGGAAAAAAAAAAATCACTAAAGTTTGACATCATATTTACATATTTATACAGAGGCAGAATGCAAACAGATTAACCATAAAGTCCCTCTCCTCTGATCTTTGGAGGTTGGTTTCAGTGGTAGCAAATGCAGTTTGGTCAAAATAATCCCAGCACTAGGGAGGCAGAGGCAGGTGGATCTCTGTGAGCTCAAGGCCCGCCTGGTCTACAGAGTGAGTTCCGGGCCAGCTGGGACTACAGGGAGACCCTGTTTGAAAAAAATAGCCCTCCCCCCAAAAAAAATTGCAGTTGAACACAGATTTTACACAGGTAATTCAGGGAGGTGACAAAGTGAATCAGCTACTGCCTTTACGGTCAATAGACAAGAACTACCATAAAGGAGAACTGTAACACTCTGCTCTTCAGTATGACCCTAATGGCAATGTGAAAGCTATCACTGCAGATTCCTGAAAAGTCTGTCAGGAACCCTATGGGGAGGTTATTAGGGATAAGGTTTAGGGAATGGGGGTGAGGTTTAGGGGCTGGAGACTTGGCTCAGCAATTAAGAGCAGATTCTTCCAGAAGACCTAGGTTTGATTTCTAGTACCCACATAGTAGCTAACAATCATCCTAATTTCAGTTTCAAGGGATAGATCTCCTTGGGCATTGCACAACATGGGTGCACTTACACACAGGCAATATACACATAAAAATAACAAAATACTTTTAAAAATTAAATATTTAAAAATAATACCATATTTTATGGATGGAAACTAATCAGTGTGCTTGCTAAATGTCTTTTTTTTTTTAATTTTTTTATTAATTTTTATTTATTTCTGTATGTGTATGAATGTACTGTCTGCATGCAAGTTTGTGCACCTGTGTCGTGCAATGCCGTGGAGGTCAGAAGAGGGTGTGGAACTGGAGTTCTCTTGGAATTGGAGTTACAGGCGGTTCTCGGCCGCCATGTGGGTGCTGGGGATTGAACCCGGGTCCTCTGTAAGAGCGGTCGGCGCTCTTAACCGCTAGGCCATCTCTCCAGCCCGCTAAATGACTTTTTATAGCTAACAATGATATATGTGAAGGGAAAGATTACGGAACTCAGGATACCTATCTTTGCCAGAAGCAACTAAACAGGTGATTTTGAAGATAACATTACCCTGAGCAGATATTAATTTCTCTGCTTCCAGATAACAACACTGCAATGATCAATCTTGATGTGATGAATTTTAGACTCACTCAGGAGATAAACCTCTGGGTGTGTCTATGAAGATGCTTCCAGATATGAGACAGGAAGACTTAATCTGAATGTCGGTGTTCTCACTGGAAATAAACTAAGGTCCTTACCTGGTAAAAAAGGAGTATCCTTGCCGGGTGTGGTGGCGCACGCCTTTAATCCTAGCACTTGGGAGGCAGAGGCAGGCGGATCTTCGTGAGTTCAAGGCCAGCCTGGACAGTTCAAGGCCAGCTGGGGCTACAGAGAGACCCTGTCTCTAAAAGACCAAAAAAAAAAAAAAAAAAGGAGTATCCTCTCTCTGCTTCCTAACTGTGGATGAAACAGAACCAGTCACCTCAGGCTCTTACCACACCTTCCCACCTTGATAAGGTATATCTGTTGTTGTTTTTTTTTAATTTTTTAAAAATTTATTATTTTTTATGAGTATGGGTGTACTGTCTGCATGCAGGTTGATGCACATGTGTCGTGCAATGCCGCAGAAGTCAGAAGAAGAGGGTGTCGGATTCCCCTGGAACTGGAGTTAAAGACTGTGGGTGCTGGGGATCAAACCCAGGTCCTCTGCAAGAGCAGTTGGAGCTCTTAACCGCTAGGCCATCTCTCCAGCCCAAGGTATATCTGTTTTCAAACTGGAAGCCCAAATAAAACCTTCCTTCTTTCACTTCCCTTTGTTAGGTATTTCTTAAAGCATCATGAAAAATAACTAATGTAAATAATCATATATTTTGTTCCAAACCCACAAAATACAAATAGTCAATTAGTCTTAAGATTTTAGGGGAATTTGGACAAGCTGCTTTTAATTTTATCTTTAAGATCATCTCAAGTCACAGTTTATTCCCATATGAGTGACGCAGATTAAAACCTATGAATTTTCATTTACCAAGTTCCAGGTTCACTCAAGAAGTCAGGGTAGCAGCCACACATGGTGGCCCACGCCTTTAATCCCAGCACCCAGGAGGCAGAGGCAGAGAGGCAGGCGGATCTCTGCGAGTTCAAGGCCAGCCTGGTCTACAGAGTGAGTTCCAGGCCAGCTGGGCTACAGGAAGACACTGTCTCAAAAAGACAAAAAAAAAAAAAAAAGAAAGGTTGTAGATACCTTTTCACCAAGGCGAATGCTGCCACATTTCAGAATGTTGATGTCATTTTTGCAGTCATCCATGAAGCCACAGATTAAACGGTAATCACTGAAAATGATAGCTGTCATTTTGGTGATGTATTGGTGACACTGATATTCAGTGATGTTTCCTCGGTGATCTACCAAGCAGGAAACCATGTAACCTTTTCCAACCGGTTCATCAGCACATTCTTTAATCTGTTCAAAACAAAGATGCTGCTTTACACAAGCATTCTGTATTCATATCAAATAACTTTTAGGGAAGAAAATGATTGATATTTTCCTATTGATTTCCTACCTCTTTACATAGCAGACAAAAAGGAAAATATTGAAGAAAAACACTAACTTTAAAGAAAAACTTAGAAGTGGAACTAGAAGCTGGGTGTGATAGTTCACACCTAAAATTTCAGCACTCTGGAGGCTGAGGACACATGTTTAAGGCCAGAGAAAAAAAAAAGGGGCGGGGGAGGTTGCAATCTACTAATACCATTCTAAGACTACATTATAAAACAAATTGGTTTTGGCCAGATGTGGTGGCACATGCCTTTAATTCCAGCACTCGGGAGGCAAAGGCAGATGGACCTCTGTGAGTTCCAGGCCAGCCTGGTCTACATAGTGAGTTCCAGTCCAACTGGGGGAGACCCTATCTCAAAAAGACTACCACCACCATCAAAAAAACAAAGACTGTTTCTAAAAGTTTAAGGAAACTGAAAACAAACAGAAGCAGCAATTTGGACAGGATAAACCAGTCAAATTTTGCCAGACCTGGCAGTGCATACCTTTAGTCCCAGCTCTCAGGAGGCAGGGGTAGGTGAGTCTTTATGAGATCAAGGCCAGTCTGGTCTACAAAGAGAGTTCAGGGCAGCCTAAGCCACACAGTAAAACCCTCTGAAAAAAAGAAAAGAAAAGACAGGGGTGGAGAGATGGCTTAGCAGTTAAGAAAGAGTACTGGCTGCTTTTCCAGAGGATCCAGATTCAGTTCCCATCACCTACATGGTGGCTAATGGTCACCTGTGACTCCATTTCCATGGGATCTGATGCCCTCTAAACATGGGTGCACTCTCATACATGCAGACAAAACACCCATATACTGGGGCTAGAGAGATGGCTCAGTGGTTAAGAGCACCGACTAGCCAGGCCTGGTGGCGCACGCCTTTAATCCTAGCACTTGGGAGGCAGAGGCAGGCGGATCTTTGTGAGTCCAAGGCCAGCCTGGTCTACAGAGCAAGTTCCAGGACAGCTGGGGGCTACAGGGAGACCCTGTCTCAAAAAGACCAAAAAAAAAAAAAAAAAAAAAAAACAGCACCAACTGCTCTTGCAGAGGACCCGGGTTCGATTCCCAGCACCCA
>VZQC01000060.1:271323-293470 GCA_009823505.1 Rhizomys pruinosus
TCTCTCTCTCTCTCTCTCTCTCTCTCTCTCTCTCTCTCTCTCTCTCTCTCTCTCTCTCTCTTTGTTGCTGTTGTTTGTTTTCTGCGACAGGGTTTCCCTACAGTCCCAGGTGGCCTGGAACTTACTCTGTAGACCAGGCTGGATTTGAACTCTTTTTTGGTCTTTTTGAAGCAGGATCTAGCTGTAGCTCCAGCTGTCCTGGAACTCACTCTGTAGACCAGGCAGGCCTTGAACTCACAAAGATCCTCCTGCCTCTGCCTACCAAGTGCTGGGATTAAAGGCGTGTGCCATCATGCCTAAAAAAATTTTTCACATATATTGGGCATAGTGGCGCATGCTTTAAAATTCTTTTTTTGTAATTTTTTTGAGACAGGGTCTTCCTGTAGCCCCAGCTGGCCTGGAATGTACTATGTAGACCTTGATCTCAAAGATCCCCTGCCTCTGCCTCCTGGTTGCCAGGCTTACAGAAATAAGTAAAAATTAATTAAAAAATTAAAAAAAAAAAAAAACTGTACCAAAACACTTGGCTGGTGGTGGGGGGACGACAATGTTTTGTACCTATGCAAGTGCTGAGGTCCGGGGACATCTAGCTGGAGTCAGTTCTCTCCTTCCATCAGGTCATCAGCTTGGTAGCAAGCACTATCTTGGTTGCCCTAATTTTTTTTCCCCTTTTCCTTTTTTTCATATAATTGCTTTTTAATTAATTAATTAATTAATTAATTGTATGAATGTATTGTCTGCGTGTAGGTTTGTGCACCCCTGTTGTGCAATGCCGTGGAGGTCAGAAGAGGGTGTCAGGTTCCCCTGAAACTGGAGTTACAGATGGTTCTCGGCCGCCATGTGGGTGCTGGGGATCGAACCCGGGTCCTCTGCAAGAGCAGTCGGCGCTCTTAACCACTAAGCCATCTCTCCAGCCTCATAACTGTCTTTTTGAGATAGGGTCTCCTGTAGCCCCAGCTGCCCTGGAACTTGCTGTGTAGACCAGGGCCTTGAACTCATAAGATCCGCCTACCTCTGCCTTCTGAGTGCTGAGATTAAAGGCATGCACCACCACACCTGGCTATATATAATTTTTGAGAGACGGTCTCATGTACTCAAATTTATAAGTATCTGAGGATGACCTTGAACTCCTTCTGATCCTTCTGCCTCTGTCTCCTACCTGCTGATATTATAGATGCGTGAAATCATGCTTGGCTTTAATAAAAAAATTTCAAGGAGCAGGGTTAGGTGGGTTCATGCCTTTGATTCCAGCACTCAAGAGCCTGGTAGATCTCTGAGTTTGAGATCATTCCAGGCTAGCCAGTACTTGTAGCCAATGCTACATAGAAAGACCCTGGTTTTTTTTGTTTTTTTTAAATCATTTTAAGGAGTGATTCAACTTCATGGGCTGGGGCGATGGTTCAGTGTAAAGCACTTGCCTCCGAAGTGTGAAGACTGGAGTTCAGATTCCAGAATACCACATAAATGGCAGGTGGGCATGGCAGCCCAACTGTAATTCTAGCTCAGGAAGGCAGATACAAGGGGGTCTCCAGAACAAGCCATCTAGCAAGATTATACATATTGGCAAATTCTGGATTTTACTGAGAGACCCTGCCTTAATGAAAAAGGTGAGAAAGCAATTGAGGATGATTTCCATCAATTTCTGCAAGCACACCACACGTATGTGAAAAGTAGAAAAAGAAGTAACAAAGAGCCTTCAAATTGTTCAGAACAGACAGAGGCTTTGAATAATACACAGCATGAAGAGATCTCTTTTGGACAGAAGCTATTCCTTTCTCCCTGCTATCCTCTGGGATAAAGAACATTAAGAGGTCAATGACTAGATCAGTCAAACACCAGCTTCGCACCTATGATATACACGCAATCTCCAGAGGTGCACAGCCTATTGGAGGAAGCAGAAACAATTGTTTATTGAATACTTACTACATTTTGTTAGTGACTGGGACACAAAACAGAAGAAACACATAGGCTGTCCAGTGAAGGCTATGGTTAGTGGTGGGGAACATGGTTAGTGACAGACAGAGGCTGGACTTGGTAGCACACATCTTTAATCCCAGACAGAGTCAGAGGCAAGGCAGATCTCTATCATTCAAGACTAGCCTGGTCGACATAGAGAGGTCCAGACCAGCTGAGGCTACACTGTGAGACCCTGTCTCAAAAACAAACAAAACAAAACAAACCCTGCTGGGGTGGAATGCTGGGGAAAATGTTATCTAAAATGAAATCTCAAAGGTCAACAGCAGTCTGCTAGATTAAAAGGCAGAGAAAAGGTTGTTTTAGGCCAATGAAGCCACATACATGAAGACAGGGAATGAATGTTAGAAGAACTACAAAAGAGGGTAACTCAGGAGGAAGAGTCCAGGGTCAGGTCAGAAAGCCCTGTGCAGTACTCTGAACTTTAACCCCAGAGTAATGGGGAGTCGCTGAAAGAAGAGTTGAGAAGGAGATGACATGACCAAATAGGCTTTTTAGAAGAAGAGCAGAAGGGTAGATAAAGTGCCTTTGGCACATTACAGAAAAAGACAGCTAATCTATGAAGGCTGAAGAAGATCTGAAGAAGCAGAGTCAGTAGGGTTTCTTCTCCCCTTCCACCCCCCAAAATACAGCAAAGAGCTCTAGTCTCAATAAGCTCAGTCACAGGACAGAAAGAATGGGAATAAAATAAACATTAACACTGTGATAAATGTGGTAACAGAAGCATGAAGCCGCTGTGCTGCTGCTCAGTCTGCTAGGATTAGAAGGAATTTGCCAAACTAATTGAGGGAGATTAAGGTTCCTGTGGTACAAATGCAGAAAGGACAGAAGGGTAAGGATGACTCATGAATCCTTATAGCTCTGAATGGCTGAAGCTGAGGGTACGAAAGACAGAGGCACTGGAGAGATCACAGTACAATGAGCATCACAGCTCCTATCAAAGAGTTTGAATTTTAAGAAAATGGGAAAGCAGATAATCTTAACCACACAACTCAAAAGATCAATTATGATTACTTTGTAAAGAAGGGTAAGAATGTGGTACATCAGTGAAGAGGCAAGAACTGGGAGATGGGAGAAACTGGGATATATTTTAAATACACAGAATAAAGAAATTAGAGGGGAGTATAATAAACAGTCCAGTTCTTTGACAATACACGATAAATTTTTTGGTTTTGTTTTTTGTTTGTTTTTTTTGTGTGTGTTTTTGAGATAGGGTCTCCCTGTAGCCCCAGCTGGCCTGGAACTCACTATGTAGACGAGGTTGGCCTTGAACTTGCAGAGATCTGCCTGCCTCTGCCTCCCAAATACTGGGATTACAGGCGTGTGCTACCTCACCCAGCCACCTCAGCTTATTTTATCAACTTTCTCTTCTGTTCACCTTTAGATGGAAAAGTTACTTGTTTAGTCAAATAGTCCTATGAAAGCAGTTTAAAACCCAAAACCACAACCAGGCACAGTAGTGCACATCTTTAATCTCAGTACTCTAGAGGCAGAGGCATGGGATTTGTATGAGATTCAGGTCAGTCTGGTCTATACAATGAGTTTCCAGGTCATAGGGCTACAGAGAGACAAGAAAGAAAGGAAAGAGAGAAAGAGAGGAAGAAAGAGAGAAAGAGAGAGAGAGAGAGAGGAAGAGAGAAAGAAAGAAAGAAAGAAAGAAAGAGAGAAAGAAAGAGAAAGAGAGAGAGAAAGAGAGCTTGCAACATCCCCTACTCAAACTCCCACCCACTCTTCAGAGACTATTTAAATTTTTTTCACTCTTTCTTCCTTTCTTCTGATTATTTTCACCAGGGTAAACTAGTGCTTATACTGCCTTTTTTTTTTTTTTTTTAATCTTTTTTGAGACAGGGTCTCCCAGTAGCCCCAGCAGTCCTGGAACTCCCTATATAGATCAGGCTGGCCTTCAAGTCACAGAGATCCACCTGCCTCTGCCTCCTGAGTACTGGTATAAAAGGCATGCGCCACCACACCCAGGTTTTACGTTTTGGGTTTTTTTTTTGTCTTTTTGAGACAGGATCTCCCTGTAGCCCCTGTGCCACCATGCCTGGCAAGGACTAGTGTTGTCTTGTTTTGTTTTGTCTTTTTTGTTTTGTTTTGTCTTTTTTGAGACAGGGTCTCCCTGTAGTTTCAGCTGTCCTAGAAATCACTATGTAGACCAGGCTGGCCTTGAACTCACAGAAATCCATCTGCCTCTGCCTCCCAAGTTCTAAGATTAAAGGCTTGCGCCACCACGCCCAGCAAGGACTGCAGTTTTTTTTTGTTTGTTTGTTTGTTTTTTATTTCTGTATGTGTATGAATGTACTGTCTGCATGCAAGTCTGTGCACCCGTGTCGTTCAACGCCGCGGAGTTCAGAAGAGGGTGTCGGATTCCCCTGGAACTGGAGTTCTCCTGGAATTGGAGCTTCAGACGGTTCTCAGCCGCCATGTGGGTGCTGGGGATCGAACCCGGGTCCTCTGCAAGAGCGGTCGGCGCTCTTAACCACTAGGCCATCTCTCCAGCCCCTGTTTTTGTTTTTTTTTAATGTGTATGAAGGTACTGTCTGCATGTAGGTTTGTGCACCCGTGTCGTGCAATGCCGTGGAAGTCAGAAGAGGGCGTTGGATTCCCCTGGAACTGGAGCTAAAGATGGCTCTCAGCCGCCATGTGGGTGCTAGGGATCGAACCCTGGTCCTCTGCAAGAGCACTCAGAGCTCCCAACCGCTAGGCCATCTCTCCAGCCCTGGACTATAGTTTTTAATCTAAGGGAAAAGCTCTAAAGCTTTGGGCAAAGTATTAACAATGACCTGACTCAGGTAGTGGAGGGATCATTCAAACTAAGAATAGGATATAACTGAAGGAATACCAACTATGGAGGGAAGAGAACAGGGGAAAACTGATAGAAGATGCAAATATTCTCTCATCTCATCTGTGAGTTGTTTGGCTTTCTTTTCGAGACAGGGTCTCCCTGTAGCCCCAGCTGTTCTTGAACTCACAAAGATCCACCTGCCTCTGCCCCCCAAGTGCTAGGATTAAAGGTGTACGCCACCAAACCCAGCTTTGGGGCTACAGGGAGACCCTACCTTGAAAAGACCAAAAAAAAGGGGGGGGTCCTTTAAAAAAAGTTGTTGGGGTTTTTTTTGTTGTTTTTTAATTCTAAAATAGGTGCTGGAGAGATGGCTCAGTGGTTTAAGAGCACTAGCTGCTCTTGTAGAGGACTTAGGTTCTATTCTCAGCACCTACATGGTGGCTAACAACTATCTGTAACCCTAGTTCCAAGGGATCTGACTCCCTCTTCTGACCTCTGTGGGCACTGCATGTATACTTACATACATGCAAGACACTCATACATACAAAATAAAAATAACAAATAATTTTAAAATATATTATATATTTATGTGTTCATTTTATTTGGTTTTTAAATTTTATTATTCATACCTAGTTCTTTTTCTTTCTTTGATCTTTTCTCTATGTGTGCTTATTTTTGGATTCTCTTTTAGGTCTCTCTTCATATAGTAACACACAGTCTAGATTCCTGTAGCTTTCAGAAAGTTTTGAAATCAAGAACTGCAACTCAACATCTTTTGGTTGTATCATATTTAGAAAATCCTTCTTTTTGTTCAGATTTTCTTCTGGGACTCCCATTGTTTTATTTTGTATACTTTCCATCTCTGGCCTATCTAGATATTCTTATTCTTATTATTTTTATTTTTTTATCTTAAGTAGTTTATATACAGTAAACTTGCCTCTGTTTTTGCAGTCATTATGCATCTATCTACTATATTATGACAGTGATTTCTGTCAGATACTACACCTATTCTTTTGGGAGAACTAACTTAAATAACATCTCTGTTATTAAGCTTTCCACATATCAACACAACTGGGCAAAATTCACTTTGTGTCCCCAGTGCACTCTGTATAGAACAAAACCAAAGTTCACCTTTAATCCCAGTACTTGGGAGGCAGAGGCAGATGGATCTCTGCGAGTTCAAGGCCAGCCTGGTCTACATAGCAAGCTCCAGGCCAGCTAGGATTAAAGGGAGACCCTGTCTCAACACCCCCCCCCCAAAAAAAAAACCCACCAAAGCTTTTTTTTTTTGTCTGCAAAGATGTAACACCTCTCCCAAGAAAGGGTCAATCACTAAGCATAAAGCATTCTCCTTTAATGTGGTCTTACAATAAATAGCTAAATAAAATGGTTTTAAACTAAAGTATCTTAAAGTTGTCAACCTGATAAGCAGAGATCTTTGTTTTTGAGACAGGATCTTCCTGTAGCCCTATCTGGTCTGGAACTCACTATGTAGACCAGGCTGGCTTTGATTTCACAGAGATCTGCCTTCCTCTGCTTCCCCCACCAGTGCTGGGGTTAAAGGCATACTCCACCACACCCAAGAAAACAAGGTTTTTTTTTTTTTTTTGGTCTTTTTCAGTCTTTTTCTAGACAGGGTCTCCCTGTAGCCCCAGCTGTCCTGGAACTCCCTCTGTAAACCAGGCTGGTCTTGAACTCACAAAGATCCACCTGCCTCTGCCTCCCAAGTGCTAGGATTAAAGGTGTGCGCTGCCACACCCGGCAACACAAATTATTTTTATGTGGTAGCTTTAATATAGAAAGTCATGAGTATAAAATTATTTGGCTGAACCTTCTGGTTTCTACAATGAAAAGGTATTTAAAATTTTTACTATGTTCCTTAAACAAGGTTTATCATCCCTTTGAGATTAACAGAATCAAAAACATAAATCTTAAAAAACAAACCAAAACAGGAAAAGCATCCCAAAATCTGTCATCATATTTATAAAGCACATATGGTGAGTTACAGAAAATCCGTACTTACATGATTACAGTCTGAAGAAAAATTTCTTCATTCTCAGGGCTAGAACAAAAAAAAATAAAAAAAAAAAGAAGAGATGTTTAAAAAAACCAAATAAACAGCAAAAAACCCAACTTCTAAAGTTTTCAAACACCACAAAAATAAACTCAAGACTAGAATCTGAATATCAACCAAATATGCTTCTTCAGTACAAGGAGTGAAATGTAGCTTATAGATCTTCTGGATTTCTAAGGACAAATGCACCAGGAAGGTACATACGAGAAACTGCCCCTTCTCAAGACAGTGTGATGTGAAAAGAGGTGATGTACAAGAGCAATAGTGCGACTGCAGCATTAAGATTCCTTTTTTATTTATTTTATTTTTTTTACGTGTATGAGTGTACTGTCTGCATGTAGGTTGGTTCACCCGTGTCGTGCGATGCCACGGAGGTCAGAAGAGGGCGTTGGATTCCCCTGGAACTGGAATTAAAGATGGTTCTCAGCCGCCATGTGGGTGCTGGGAATCGAACCCAGGTCCTCTACAAGAGCAGTCGGTGCTCTTTAACCGCTGAGCCATCTCTCCATTTCTCCAGCCCCAAAGATGCCTTTTTTTTTTTTCGTCTTTTTTGAGCAGGGTCTCCCTGTAGCCCCAGCAGTCCTGAACTCACTCTGTAGACCAGGCTGCCTTGAACTCACAAGAATCCCTGCCTCTGCCTCCCCAGTGCTAGGAATTAAAGGCATGCGCCAACACACCCGCTTTTTTTTTTTTTTTAAAGAATCCTAGCATTGGAAGGCAGAGGCAGGCGGATCTTGTGTGAGTTCAAGGCCAACCTGATCTACAGAGTGAGTTCCAGGCCAGCTGGGGCGACAGGGAGACCCTGCCTTGAAAGACAAAAAAAGAAAAAAAAAATTCCTTTTTTAAAGCACTTTATTTTTGGTTTATATGTATAAGTGTTTTGCCTGCATGTATGTAAGTACACTGTGCATATGCAATGCCCTCAAAGATCAGAAGAGGGCACTGCATCACCTGGAACTGGAGTTACAGATGACTGTTAGCCACAGATGCTAGGAACTGAACCCAGGTCCTCTGTAAGAGCAACCAGTACTCTTTTTTTTTTTTTTTGGTCTTTTTGAGACAGGGTCTCCCTGTAGCCCCAGCTGGCCTAGAACTCACTCTGTAGACCAGGTTGGCCTTGAACTCACAAAGATCCGCCTGCCTCTGCCTCCCAAGTGCTAGGATTAAAGGTGTGCGCCACCACGCCTGAGCTCTCTCTACAGTCCTCTGTGGTTGCTTTTTTTTTTTTTGTATTTTTGAGACAGGGTCTCCCTTTTAGTCCCAGCTGGCCTGGAGCTTGCTCTGTAGACCAGGCTGGCCTTGAACTCCGAGATCCACCTGCCTCTGGGATTAAAGTCGTATGCCACCATGCCTGGCACTAAAGATGGTTCTTAGCCACCATGTGGGTGCTGGGAATGGAATCTGGGTCCTCTGCAAGAGCAGTCACAACTGCAGTCTTAACTGCTGAGCTATCTCTCCAGCCCCACTGCATTTTTTAAAAGGCTTTTTTAAACATTTTTATTGCTTTTTTAAAAAATGTATATAGGTAGTTTGCCTGCTCATATATGTGTTCCACATGTGTGCAGTGTCCATAGAGGCTAGAAGAGGACATTGGATCCCCCTGGAACTGGCATTATGGATGGCTGTTAGCCACCATGTGGGTGCTGCGAACCAAACCCTGGCCCTATGCAAGAGCAGCCAGTGCTCTTAATTACTGAGCCATCTCTCCAGTCCCAGGATTCTTTTTTTATATGACATTCTAATTTTGAAAACTAAAGAGGATCAATATGGAGGGGGTTTGTTAATAAAAGCAGAGATCTAAAAAGAAAAGGGGGGGGGCTTTACTGAGCTGGGCTTGGTATCTCACCCCTCTAACCCTACTCTTTGAGAGAATACAGTAGGAAGACAGCCACAAGTCTGGTGCCAGTCTGAGATACATGGGGAGAATCTACTAGGAAATCACCCCATCTCCGAAAAGGGACAAACAAAACCATCCTCTAGGCTTATCAAAATAGAGGACAGACAACAATGATTTAACATCTTGTTTGCATTTGAGAAACTAAGGCAAGAAGACTATGAGTTTGAGGCCAGTCTAGCCAAGACCCTGTCTCAAAATAAAAGTAGCTGGATGAGGTAGTATGTGCCTTTATTTATTTATTTTTTTTGTCTTTACTAGTGCTCAAGAGGCAAAGAGGCCAATCGTGGTGAGTTCAAGGTCATCATGGTCTACTCTTCAGACCAGTAGGTAGAAAGTTCAAAAACTGTCATAGCTGGGCATGGTGGTGCACACCTTTAATCCCAGCAATGGGGAGGCAGAAGCAGGCAGATCTCTGAGTTCAAGGCCAGCCTGGTCTACATAGCACGTTTCAGGCCAGGTGGGGTTAAACAGGGAAACCCTGTCTCAAAAAGACAAAAAAGTCTCTTACAACAAATGTTTATTCACTGGAAAGAAAATAATTGCTTTATTAAAACAGAAATTGAGAAAAATCTTTATGAAATGCCTCATTAAGCTCTGTGTTGGGCTGAGAAAATAGTTCAGTGAATGAAGGCACTTGTTGCCAAGCTTCAAGACCCGAATCTGACTCCCAAAACCCATAGTAAGAAAACTGCCTCCCACGAGTTCAGTTCTGGCCTCCACATATGTGTGGTGGAATGCACACATATACTCAAGTGTAAAAAAATTAAAATTTCTATTGACTGAATAGTCAAATTGTGTGAGACTACTGAAGTTATATAAATTAGGGCCAATTAAGTCACTATTACTAACCAGAAAGAGAGAGGGTAGCACACCTCCCCACCCTAATGCAGTGGTAAATACACAGAAGAATTTGGCTAGCACTGTATGAATGGTGACACAAACAAAGGCAAGAATGTAAGAGAGGGATGAGCACTGAGTAAATGGAGAGAGATGCTTGCCTGATCCCATAAAAAACCATGATGGCTGTCAGGACATAAAAGCTGCCACTTAGCCGGGCGTGGTGGCGCATGCCTTTAATCCTAGCACTTGGGAGGCAGAGGCAGGTGGATCTTTGTGAGTTCAAGGCCAGCCTGGTCTACAGAGTAAGTTCCAGGACAGCTGGGACTACAGGGAGACCCTGTCTCAAAAAGACCGAGAGAAAAAAAAAAAAAAAAAGCTGCCACTTAACTTATGCTGCATAAATTTCTTAACAACCTAATGGACTGCAAGATAAATGAGATTGTATCTAGTTTTACAGATAAAGACACAAAGTACAGAAAAACTGACTAACATGATCAATGTGCACTTGCTAGGAAACAACAAAACTGGCATCTAAGGAATGACAACTAAATGGTAATAGAAGGCTCCAAAGATGATTTCTGCTTGACACCTCTCCTCAAAAGCTCAGGGTCAATTCAGTATAATATATAAACAGCACAGTAGGTGCTTTATTTTTTTGTGTGTGTTTTTTTTCTTTTTCTTTCTTTTTTGGTCTTTTCAATACAGGGTCTCCCTGTATCCCCAGCTGTCCTGGAACTCACTCTGTAGACCAGGCTGGCCTTGAACTCACAGAGATCCACCTGCCTCTGCCTCCCAAGGGTGCACCACCACGCCTGTCGGTGCTTTACTTTTGTATTTTATTTATATTGCTCTGTGTGTGTATGCGTGCAGTACACTTGTGTCATAGTGTCAGTGTGGAAGTCAGAGGACAACTTTCTAGAGTTGAGAGTTGGTTCTCTCTTCAACTATGGGTCCTGGCAATGAAACTCAAGTTGCCAGGCTTGTACAGCAGTGCAACAATGTCATACAGTGTCCATGGAGGTCAGAAGAGAGCACTGGAGTCCTGGAAATGGAGTTACCAGGTGGTTGTTACCCACCATGTGGGTGCTGGGAACCAAAGCTGGGTCCTTTTAACCACTGAACCATCTCTCTAGCCCCTGAAATAGTTTAACACTTAAAACTCCTAACCCTTCCTATAAGCTGTATAAATTCAGAGTTAGTGACAAGGGCTGGATAGCAAAGAACATTTCCCACACTTGAGAAGCTGAGGCAGAAGGATGGCAAGTCTGGAGAACCTGTAAGAAAAGGCACTTGAACAACAGAAGCACAGTATTCAGGTCCAGAAGCTGTGTCACTTAACTTCTCCAGACTACTAAAGGCAGACTTTGAAGTAGAACTTAGGTTCTTCAACTAGGACTGAAAATTATTCAATGTGCTTTTGGAACCTTCAATTGTGAGGAAGCATGTTCTTTCAGAGAATAGTATCTCCAAAAGATTTATTAAAACAGAGAAGATTGCCAGACGTGGTGGCGCACAACTTTAATCCTAGTGCTTGGGAGGCAGAGGCAGGCGGGATCTTTGTGAGTTCAAGGCCAGCCTGGTCTACAGAGTGAGTTCTAGGACAGCTGGGGCTACAGGGAGACTCTGTCTCAAAAAGACCAAAAAAAAAGTAAAAATAAATAAAACAGAGAGGATGAAAAAACACTAAACATCAGCTGAGGTTCTTTCAATGAATCTTTAAAACCTGAGATGTGAAATTTTAAAATATATTTATTGAATTTGAAGGCTTTTACTATTTTATTTTTATTTTATGTGTATGAGTGTATTGCCTGCATATATTTTATTTATTTATTTTTATGTGTATGAATGTTTATTTATTTATTTATTTTTTAAATATTTTTTTTAATTTTTTACTTTTTTTATTTCTGTATGTGTATGAATGTACTGTCTTGCATGTAGGTTTGTGCACCGGTGTCGTGCAATGCCGCGGAGGTCAGAAGAAGGTGCTGGATTCCCCTGGAACTGGAGTTCTCCTGGAACTGGAGTTACAGACGGTTCTCAGTTGCCACGTAGGTGCTGGGGATAGAACCCGGGTCCTCTGCAAGAGCAGTCACTGCTCTTAACTGCTAGGCCATCTCTCCAGCCCCTGCCTGCATATATATAAGCAACCAGTGTCATGCAATGAACTCAGGGGTCAGGAGAGGGCGTTGAATTCCTTTGGAACTGGAGTAACAAATGGGTGTTAGTCACCAAGTGGGTGCTAGGAACTGAACCCAGGTCCTCTATAAGAGCAGCCAGTGCTCTTAACCACTTAAGCCATCTCTCCAGCCCCATGAATTTCAAGTTATTTATTCTTTTTACGGGTATGAGTGTATTGCCTGCATGTAAGCATACCCCTGTTGTGCAATGCTCGTGGAGTCAGAAGAGGGTGTCAGATTTCCCTAGAACTGGAGTTATGGATGGTTGTTAGCTGTTATGTGGGTGCTGGGAATGGAACCCGGGTCCTCTGCAAGAGCTGCTGGTGCTGGTGCTCTTAACCTGCTGAGCCATCATCTCTGCAGCCCCGAATTTCAGGGATTTGTTTGTTTGTTTGTTTGTTTGTTTTGGTCTTTTCGAGACAGGGTCTCCCTGTAGTCCCAGCTGTCCTGGAACTCACTCTGTAGACCAGGCTGGCCTTGAACTCACAAAGATCCGCCTGCCTCTGCCTCCCAAGTGCTAGGATTAAAGGCATGCACCACCATGCCCAGCGAATTTCAGGTTTTTTAATACAAGCAATTAGTATATTATCACAGCCCCTAATTTATTTCAAAATTCTCTGTTGCCTGAAATCACAACAAACAGGTTTCAGAATAAACTGCTGAAAAGCTTAGGTCTGAATGTTCTCAATTAAACTGACAAACCCATTCCCTTAGGAGGATGGTTTTACAGAAAGCTGAATGCAAGATGATGAACTCCCTAAGGTAACAGGCTGAGTTACTGAGTTTGGGCAGAGAAATTAACAAATTCACAAAACTAACCTAGAAGCTGTCCTAGTTTCAGAGACAGAAATCATCAAGAGTCCAGTGGTGCCTAAAGTATGGAGCATTCTAAAGTCTCATTAACTAAAGCTGGAATGCCCACTATTGGAATACAAAAGAATGTTGCTTTTTCCTAAGTACCAGATACTCAATTGACAATAGATTTGATTACCAATCACTTGGGAGAAAACAAAAAATGTCAGCAAATATGTGTTTAATGCCCTTACAAAAATCTTGAAGGCAGGCTGGGTGTGGTGGCACACGCCTTTAATCACAGCACTCAGGAGGCAGAGGTACAATTCATTTATTAACTTGGTCCAAAGCCTGCTCCCCAAAGCAAAATGAAAATAACATAACTGTTATACAATCAGATAAACTGGATCTTTTAGTCTTGGAAAACTTTCCCTGAGCAAGACTCTTCAAATTGTAACTGTTTTTCCTTCTTAAGTGCCATATGCTGGCTCACTTAGAGAATGGAGATGAATATTATTTTTCCAAAGGGCAAGCATCAACAGAAATTTTATATCCTGTAACAATACTGATTCACTGATGAGGTGCTTTTGCTAGATATGGTGACCCATGCCTGTAATCTGTAGTAGCCTGTATGCTGAGAATTACACACTGTGCCTGCACAGAGCTTGTCCCTCATCAACCTAACCTAACCTAGACAGGCGACCATACAAACACCTGAATGGCAGACCTGGGCCAATCACAAGGTGACACTATGACTGCAGTAAGAGGAAAGCAGAATGCAAACAGTACATAAACCCTAAATTTGCCCCCAGTAAACCAGTCCGCGGCAGCTGGCCTTCTGCCAGCATTTACCCGACTCCCAGGGTCTTCATCTTGACTCTGTGCTTCTTACCCTCTTTTGTTGACTCTCCGACTACGAAATTCCCCAGCAGGCCCGGGGGATTGACAACAGTAATTCAACACTTAGGAGGTAGAAGCAGGAAGATCAGAAGTTCAAGGCAATCCTCCACTACACAGTGAGTTTGGTGGCCAGCTTGAACTACATGAGGCACTGTCTCAACACCTTTCTCTCAAACAATCAAACAAAAAAGAAATACAAATTCTGGCTCACCTAAATTATTGTATGATAAAATGGATAATTCATGAATCCTCACCGAACCATCTAATTAACCACCACTCACAGCTGAAAAGGGAGTTGTGAGGTGAGAGAGAGAGAGAGAGAGAGAGAGAGATTCTGGGGGTGCTGCTGCTATTTAAAGAAAAAAGAAAAGAAGCACAATCAACACCAGGACAAGAGAAAGGATATAGTGCGTGAAAGACAGCTTTTCATTGCCTTTTTTTTTTGTCTTTTCGAGACAGGGTCTCCCTGCAGCCCCAGCTGTCCTGGGATTCACTCTGTACACCAGGCTGGCCTTGAACTCACAAAGATCCGCCTGCCTCTGCCTCCAGATTAGGATTAAAGGCTAGGATTAAAGGCCTATGCCACCACACCCAGCAAAAGACAGCTTTTCAACATGAGCCCTAAAGAAAGGTTGTGAATGCTTGTGTGGTGCTGTGTAAATGTTGAGGGAGATGATAGAGGGGTGTGGGTGACTTTTATGGGTCAGAAACTGAGTGTTAGGAGGGAAGAAACAGCATCTTCTATGCAGCCACTTGCAGAAGAAGAAACTGAGAAGCCCTATGGTGACCTTAGGCTTACTTAACTGCCATCTCCTGATATATGGTGGGATAAGTACAAAGTTTTAATTACAAAAAAAAAATCTCAAGAAGGCCCAATAATGTAGGCATAAGTGGAACAAAACAAAGCTACTCTAATTTACATGGCATAGTACTCACTGTAAGCAAATAATATCATCTATAGTTAAATAGTGACTATTCTATACTTCTAGCTAGAAGAGTATGAATTTTGCACATTGCCAACCCCAAAATAAACCAATTTTAAAAATTAAAAATTAAGCCAGCCTGTTCTACATAGCATGGTCCAAGTCAGCTGGGGCTAAAGGGAGACCATGTCTCAAAAAATAAATAAATATAAAAAATAAAAAGTAAGCCAGGCATAGTGGTGTACACCTTTAATCCTAACACGCAGGAGACAGAGGCAAGTGGATTGCTATGAGATCTAAGACAGTCTGGTCTACATAGTGAGTTCCAGTCTAGCTCAACCAAAGTAAAACAAAAGCCAACAAAAGAGGCTTTCTTATTAGACAGGAAGAAGTTTCTAAGCTATGTAGAGCTGGGGGTGTAACTTAATGGTACAGAACTTGCTTTGTACACGTGAGGCTCTGGTTTCTATGGCAGTACCATGAATGAGGGAGGGAGCACTAGAAGGGGAGAAAGCTTGTGAAATATGCAGACTCTTGGCTTACATACATGAAGGTAACTTCAGTTTAAATTCAATTACATTAGGATAAGTTAATTTTTAATATTTTTTTTAATTTATTTATTTTTTATGTGTATGAATGTACTGTCTGCATGTAGGTTTGTGTACCCGTGTCGTGCAATGCCAAAGAGGTCAGAAGGTGTTGGATTCCCCTGGAACTGGAGTTAAAGACAGTTCTAAGCCACCATGTGGGTACTGGGGATTGAACCTGGGTCCTCTGCAAGAGCAGTTGGTGCTCTTAACTGCTAGGCCATCTCTCCAGCCCCTTAATATATATATATATTTTTATTTTTAATTTATTCTTGTATGTGTATGAGTATACTGTCTGCATGTAGGTTTGTGCACCTGTGTCGTGCAATGCCGCGGAGGTCAGAAGAGGGCGTCAGATTCCCCTGGAACTGGAGTTAAAGACGGTTCTCAGCCGCCATGTGGGTGCTGGGGATCGAACCCGGATCCTCTGCAAGAGCAGTCAGCACTCTTAACCGATAGGCCATCTCTCCAGCCCCCCCTTAATATATTTTTATTGTTATTAAACTTTTTCATACAACATACATCATTTCTCAATCCAATTTAGACTCATTTTCCTTTCCATGCAGCCCAAATTAACAATTTTTATTTTTATTTATTTATTTTTTTTTTGTCTTTTTGAGACAGGGTCTCCCTTGTAGCCCAGCTGTCCTGGAACTCACTCTGTAGACCAGGCTGGCCTTGAACTCACAAAGATCCGCCTGCTTCTGCCTCCCAAGTGCTAGGATTAAAGGCGTGCGCTACCACGCCTGGCAAAATTAACAATTAAAAAAAAAAAAATCCCAGCATCTACATGGCAGCTGAGAACCGTCTAACTCCAATTCCAGGAGAACTCCAGTTCCAGAGGACTCCAAGACCCTCTTCTGACCTCCACGGCATTGCTCAACACGGGTGCACAAACCTACATGCAGACAGTACATTCATACACATTCAAAAATAAAAAAAATTAAAAAAAAAAAGACATCAGTTCAGTAAACTCTGGTAGGAAAAAAATCTTAATGGAAAGAAAGAACATCAGTAACCAAGTTTTCTTGGCATAGGTAAGTGTGTGTAATTCCAGTCAGTCTGTCCCTCATGCTAATCTCTCAATGTAATAACCATGTGCAATTCTAAGATCAGAAATCTATTGATCAAGGTCGCTGCTTAGTTAAAAAACATGTAAAGATTTAATAATTGTTTTTGTTCCCACATGTTTGGACTCAGAAGAACAGTTATACTTGAAGAGACTTTATATTTAAGTTCTACTTTTTATTTAAGACCAGATGGTGGGGACTGGAGAGATGCTCAGAACTTAAGAGCACTTGCTGTAAAATGGTAAGGACCAGAATTTGTTTCCCAACATCCACAAAGTGTTGCTTACAACTGCCTATAACTACAGCTCCAGGAGAACTCCAGGTCCAGGAATCCGAGACCCTCTGCTGACGTCCGCGGCAGTGCACGACACAACAGCGCGCACAGGACCTGCATGCAGACAGTACATCATACAAATACAAAGAAAATGGAATTAATTAAAAAAAATTTTTTTATTTAAAAAAGACCAAGTGTGTTCAGAGCTGGGTAACTTTATTTTTATTTATTTATTTTTGTCTTTTTGAGACAAGGTTTCCTTTGTAGTCCCAGCTGTCCTGGAGCAAAAGGTGTGTGCCACCATGCCCGGTAGAGTCAGGTATCTTTAAACACCCAAACAAACCAAGTGTTAGCCATCTAATTTAGATCTCTTTTCTTTTTCCTTACTGGTTACTGAACCCAAGACCTACCACATGTTAAGCAACAAACTCTGTAAGCTTACTGATTGTTTCCAGCCAACCAATGGTGGTCTATATGTTTATTTATCTATCACATCAAATTCAAGTTTATTCACTTTGTGAATATAAAAGTTGCTCCTCTTGAATTAGAAAACTTTAGTAAGATTAATGACTTTGACAAATCTAGTTTTCAATCTCATGAACAAAATCTGTTTGGATTTGTTATTTTCAATCACCTGATCCTCACCTGTGAGTAGGTAGCACAAAACAGTCTACAGCTAAGGTTCTACAGCTCT
The DNA here is from genome assembly GCA_009823505.1 of Rhizomys pruinosus. NCBI lineage: Eukaryota > Metazoa > Chordata > Mammalia > Rodentia > Spalacidae > Rhizomys > Rhizomys pruinosus. The sequence continues at coordinate 288,311 of VZQC01000060.1, forward strand.
TTCCAACACATACTTCAGAATAGTGCCTTTAAATTTCATCATTAATTAATAGTCTTCCTAGGAATATTGAGAAATCTAATGTACAAACAGAAGGCTTCTATGTGAGGCTTCCTAAACTTTAGTCTACATCACAAGTGAAGAAAATAAAGATCCGTACTAAGATAGAAAATTTTTAACTTGGGGCTGGAGAAATAGCCTAGCGGTAAAGAGCACATGACTGCTCTTGCAGAGGACCAGGGTTCGATCCCGAGCACGCACATGGGCGGGAGTAAAAACCGGTTGTAGTTCCGAATTTTGCCAGTGAGAACCGGCAAGTTCCAGGGTGAATGCCCGGACACCTCTTCTTGCCTCTTGCGGCATTGCTCGACGGACGATGGGGTGCAACAAACCTACAGGATGCGAGACTAGTACATCTATCAATAGCAGAAATTAAATAAAATTTGTAAAAAGGAGAGAATTTAACTTAACAGCAAGTTATGGCAGGTTTTTTTATTTGTAATGTTTATTATTTATTTTCTGGTATGAGTTACTGATCTGCATTGTAGGTTTGTGCACTGTGTCATGAAATAGGCCGGGAATGTCAGGAGAGAGGTGTTTTCGATTCCCCCAGAAACGAGTCTCCTGAAATTGGAGTTACAGACGTTTCTCGGCCTCCCTGTGGGTGCTGGGGATCAACCCGGGGCCTCTGCAAGAAGAGCATCGGCACTGCATTAATCCGCTAGGCATGCTCTCCAGCCTGTCGATGTTACCGGCCCCAGTTTTGAAAAAGAAACATGAATGCGTTAATATGTCTTCTTCAAATGGTCTTAAATGACTAACAAAAAACTCAATATCCGATGATTTATCAAATAATATTCAGACGACTATTAAAAAGCTTTCGGGGCTGGAAGAGATGGTCAGCGGTTAGAGCACTGACTGCTCTTGCAAAGACCAGAGTTCGGTTCCCANAATAGTGCCTTTAAATTTCATCATTAATTAATAGTCTTCCTAGGAATATTGAGAAATCTAATGTACAAACAGAAGGCTTCTATGTGAGGCTTCCTAAACTTTAGTCTACATCACAAGTGAAGAAAATAAAGATCCGTAACTACAGAAGAAATTTTAACTTGGGCTGGAGAAATAGCCTAGCGGTTAAGAGCACTGACTGCTCTTGCAGAGGACCAGGGTTCGATCCCCAGCACCCACATGGCAGCTAAGAACCGTCTGTAAGTCCAATTCCAGGAGAACTCCAGTTCCAGGGGAATCCGACACCCTCTTCTGACCTCTGCGGCATTGCACGACATGGGTGCACAAACCTACATGCAGACAGTACATTCATACACATACAAAAATAAATAAAATTTTTAAAAAAAGAAAATTTAACTTAACAGCAAGTTATGGCAGGTTTTTTTATTTAATTTTATTTATTTATTTTCTGTGTATGAATGTACTGTCTGCATGTAGGTTTGTGCACCTGTGTCATGAAATGCCGCGGAGGTCAGAAGAAGGTGTCGGATTCCCCCAGAACTGGAGTTCTCCTGAAATTGGAGTTACAGACGGTTCTCGGCCGCCATGTGGGTGCTGGGGATCAAACCCGGGTCCTCTGCAAGAGCAGTCGGCACTCTTAACCGCTAGGCTATCTCTCCAGCCCATGTTACGGCAGTTTGAAAAGAGAAATGAATGCTTTAATATTTCTTCTCAAATGGCTTAAAACTAAACAAAAACTCAAATATCCATGATTTATCAAAATAATTTATTCAACTACTATTAAAATAGTTTCGGGGCTGGAGAGATGGCTCAGCGGTTAAGAGCACTGACTGCTCTTGCAAAGGACCCAGGTTCAATTCCCAGCACCCACATGGCGGCTAAGAATCATCTTTATCTCCAGTTCCAGGGGAATCCAACGCCCTCTTCTGACTTCTGCGGCACTGCAAGACACGGGTGCACCAACCTACATGCAGACAGTACACTCATACACATAAAAAAGTTAAAAATAAAATAAAATAAAATAGTTTCTATTTCCAGAGCAAAGAAACAATGGCTAAGAATAGGAAGTTGACGGGGTTGGAGAGATGGCTTAGCTTTTGCAAAGGACCCAGGTTCGGTTCCTAGCTGCCCACATGGCGGCAAACAACAGTCTGTAACTCCAGTTCCAGGTGATTTAACACCCTCTTCTGACTTCCATGGACATGCATGCACATGGTGCACATATATACGTGTAAGTCAAGCCTATACATATTTTTTTTTTAATCTTTAAAAGATAAAAAACAAACCCTCTACAGGGCTGAAGAGATGGCTCGTGGTTAAGAGCATTGGCTGCTCATGCAGAGGACCTGGGTTTAATTCCCAGGACCCACATACCAGCTAACAATTGTTTGTGACTGCAGGTCTAGGGGAATCCAACACCCTCTTCTGATTTCTATGTGTACTGTATGACACAGATGCATTTACATACATGGAGGTAATGTACTCATACTCATAAAATAAAAATAACAAATTAAAATTTTTAAGTAAAAAAACCCTCTAAATATAAAATACTTATTTACTTCTTGTTCAATTTATTTAAAATAATTATACATTCTCTCTTAAAAATTCATAAAATAGGCGGGCGTGGTGGCGTACGCCTTTAATCCTAGCACTTGGGAGGCAGAGGCAGGCGGATCTTTGTGAGTTCAAGGCCAGCCTGGCCTACAGAGCGAGTTCCAGGACAGTTGGGGATACAGGGAGACCCTGTCTCAAAAAGACCAAAAAAAAAAATTTTTTTTTCATAAAATAAAAACAGAAAAAAAAGAAACATTATTTTCCTAAGGATGACTAATTGAATTTGCCTTAAAATGTAAGAAAAGTATGGCACTTGGGAGGCAGAGGCAGGTGGATCTTTGTGAGTTCAAGGCCAGCCTGGTCTACAGAGTGAGTTCCAGGACAGCTGGGGCTACAGGGAGACCCTGTCTCGAAAAGACAAAAACAAACAAACAAAAAATGTAAGAGTATGAAGATATAGCTTACATAAGTAATTGCCACCAAAATAGATCAGACACAACAAGTATCTTGCATTGGCATACTAGCTTAAGACTATAGTTTACATTTATGACAAAATTAATTCTTTCCTTTTTAGGTATAACAAAGAAAGCAATTCACTATGATACTGTTCATTCCAACTCCTATTTTGAACTTGTGCTATGATGTAGAAGAAGCAGCACATCACTAATTCTACCCTAAACCAAAGAAACCCTTATATTGGCACTACGAAAATAAAAGAAAATACTTTTTTTTTTTTTTTTTTTTTTNTCGGATTCCCCTGGGACTGGAGTTCTCCTGGAATTGGAGTTACAGACGGTTCTCAGCCGCCATATGGGTGCTGGGGATCGAACCTGGGTCATCTGCAAGAGCAATCAGTGCTCTTAACCTCTAGGCCATCTCTCCAGCCCCCTAGTTTTAATTTTTATATGTATGAGTGTATTGCTTACATGTACGTAAGTGCACTAGTGTCATGCATTGCCTGTGGAAGTCATAAGAGGGTGTCAGATTTCCTGGAACTGGAGTTAAAGATAGTTGTTACTCCCAATGTGGGTGCTGGGAATTGAACCCAGGTCCTCTACAAGAGTAGCCAGTGCTTAACACTGAGCCATGTCCCCAGCCCCTCAGTGTCTATTTTTAAAGAATGGTACTGGGCTGGAGAGATAGCCTAGCGGTTGGGAGTGCCGACCGCTCTTACAGAGGACCCGGGTTCGATCCCCAGCACCCACATGGCGGCCGAGAACCGTCTGAAGCTCCAATTCCAGGAGAACTCCAGTTCCAGGGGAATCTGACACCCTCTCTGACCTCCACAGCATTGCACGACAGGGGTGCACACACCTGCATGCAGACAGTACATTCATACACATACTGAAACAAATAAAAAAAAAAAAAGAATGGTACTTACGGGGCTGGAGAGGTGGCTCAGTGAGTAAGAGCACTGACTGCTCTTGCAGGTTCAATCCCCAGCACCCACATGGCAGCTAAGAACCGTATTTAACTCCAGTTCCAGGGGAATCTGAAGCCCTCTTCTGACCTCCGCAGCATTGCACAATATACGTGCACCAACCTACCAACCTACATGTAGGCAGTACACTCATACACATAAGAAGTAGAAAAAAAAGAATGGTACTTACGTGAAATAAAAAAATATAGTTAATAAAACATTTATAAACTGATAATAAACTGATAAAAAAAAAAAAGAAGAGTACTCACAAAGCCTTCTAGCTCTCCCCCTTCTAAGAACGTAAACCACAGATATTACATCAAGGTCATAATTTGAAATCTACATTCCATTTCTGATTTGATACAACTAAGACATCAGAAAGCAATTATACTTATCTTGAAATTCTTCTAGAAACTTGGATTCCTAAAAAATTCATGGCTGACACCCTCCACTCTGAGTATCTGGTAGGTCTTCTTGACTTCTTATGGTTTAGATATGAAGTGCCACCATGTGCTGAACACTAGTGGATCTAGCACAGGAATGTGACTACTGAAAAGTGGCTGGATGACAGAGCCTTAACCCACTTCTGGTTTCATACTTAAGTGGCACAATTTGGAAGCAGTGAAAACTAGGTGGTGGGGTCTTATTGGAAGAGAAAGATAACTAAGGACTTGCCTTTGAAGGGTCTGTCTACCTTATCCTTGCTTCCTGTGGCCTGTTCTGCTTCCTGGCTCCCTGAGATAAGCCACTTCCTCCCACCCTGCCATTTCAGCACTGCCTCAACTCACAGGACCAAAATCTCTGAAACCCAGGCTCCCATCATCAGAACTGTTCTCTTGGGTGCCCACCACAGCAATAAAGCATCTAACACACTAGCAGTTCTTACAGCTCCACATGGAAACCCTGAAAGGCAGTCATCACAGCTTGGCCCAAGTTAACTGTGGGCATACGTTGGCATTCCATCTATATTTATATACTTGACAGAAATTCTATTTGACATCTAGGCTTCCAGAAACTGTCAGCTTCTGGGTCAAACTAACATAAACAACTCCTTCCAAATATTTTCCTTTCCGGTCTATTTTTCATGTCTTAAAACTTCAATTTCCGGGCTGGAGAGATGGCCTAGCGGTTAGGAGCGCCGACCGCTCTTACAGAGGACCCGGGTTCGATCCCCAGCACCCACGTGGCGGCCGAGAACCGTCTGAAACTCCAATTCCAGG
>VZQC01000075.1:0-33982 GCA_009823505.1 Rhizomys pruinosus
ATTCCACTGTAGGAATCTTCCACAGGGTTGGTAGAGCTTGGTGTGGAATTATCCTGCGCCTTTCCCATGGTGTCTCTTCTTCGTGTCCCTGGCATATGGGTTTCTCTTTGCTTGTATTCCATTGTGAATCCCAAATGCCTCTTCACTGTGTTGAAAGCTTGCTTTGCTTGCCTTCTTCAGATTCCTTCCTTGTTTGTTTGATTGATTTGTTTTTCTCTGTTTTTCTTTTCTTATGGAGTGTTGACTTGTCTAAGCTTTAGGCATTCTATTGGAAGTCTAACTCACTTTTCCCTTTCCGTTCTGAAAGTTCTGCAAAGAATCCACTTGGACACTCCTTCGGCAATCCCAGTTTGGGGGGAGGGGGGTTGCTGCTGTTTAGCCCATGCCCCAGTACCTGTGCTTCAGGTGGTCTTGGGAAATCCCTGATCTCAAGACTCACACAAACCCACCTTTTATACCAGCTGGGAGGACAACTCTGCCCCCGCAGACACAAAAGCCAATCGAGTCAAGGACAATTAAATCAAATCAAACAATCCACCCAGCTGAAGCACCCAGCTCCTACCTGTGCTTCAGGTGGTCTTGGGAAATGCCTCTAGGATTATTTTGAATATCAACACTGTTGTTGCAGGCTATTAAAATCCATATATCACAGTTCATTTGTATTGTATGTTATATAGTTGCTTATTTTATAAGCATGTGCATGTGTGTGTGTGTGTGTGTATAAAAGGGACATGAATATATATGTAAGTCAAGTTGAGAACTACATTCAGCATTGTACCTGAACCATTTTTTTTGTATAATGAAAAAAGAAGGACAATTTATAGAATAACAGAGAGAATACCAATATTTTGGACTCAATGAAGGGAGTCCTAAGAGGATAGCTTAGAGCACTAAGTATCTACATCAGAAAATTAGACATCTCGTATTAATAACTTAATGATACATCCAGAGGCCTTGGAAAACCAAGAACAAACCATAACTAAAAAGAGTAGATGGGAAGAAATCATCAAAATCTGGGATAAAATTAGTGAAATGATCATGTAGTTTCTGTTTTTGAGTCTGTTTATGTGGTGAATTACATTTATTGATTTATGTGATGCTGAACAATCTCTGCATCTCTGGGCTGAAACCGAACTGGTCATGATGGATGATAATTTTGGACAGCTCTTGCATTCAGTTCACAATTATTTTGTTGACAATATTTGCATCTGTGTTCATCAAGGATGTTATTTGTTTAAATTATTTATGCCATCTATATTATACATTATGTGTGTGTGTATTTTTCTTTCTTTTTTTGCCTGTAAAAACAATCAAAGGGGTAATTTATTTCCATCATAAGTTGCTATTATTTATCTCAAGATATAAAAATATCTACAGAAAATACCTAATGAGATGATCAATTTTGTCACAGCAATGAGAAAGTAACTAACACAGACTAATGCAAATGTATACTGAATATGAAAATAATTTAACTACTTAATGAATGAACCAAACAGAATAGATCAAAGGAAAAACACACAATTTACCATTCGTGGGGAACATAGAGAGAGCCTATACTGTAACAAACAAAGAAAACAAACACCTCAGTCTATAACTCCAGATAAACAGCCTTAACATGATTTCCTTTTTTGATTTCTGCTGGATGTTCTAAACATTAATCAATTGAGATGCTTGCTATATATCTCCTGCTTCTCTCTATCTCCTATTTATAGCCATTCAAAACTCAAAGCATTGCTGGGCATTGTGGCGAACACCTTTAATCCCAACACTTGGGAGGCAGAAGCAGGCTCTGAGTTCAAGGCCAGCCTGGTCTACATAGTGAGCTCCAGGCTAGCTGAGACTAAAGGGAGACTCTCTTTCAAAAAGATAAAAAAAAGCATGACTTGGGTATGTCACTGTCTGGATAGTACGAATAACAAAATGAAAGAAAATTTCTGAAAACTACAAAACTACAACTGAGAAAATGATTGATGATGGTTAGAGGAGTCAGAAGTTCTTTTTACTGAATTCTTTCTCCTGGGAACCTGGGGGTAAAAATAAAGAAAAATAAATAACTTTTTTTCCCCAATTAATACATTTTTATGTCAGAGTAACCACAGTTTGTTTTTATTGGTTTTTCATCTGTTTCAAAATAAAAATCAGTTTTCCATTTTTAGTGTTGTATGGATAATTTTTCAAATTATTTTTGTTGCTGTTAAACTTTTTCCATACATCCTACATCATTTCTCAATCAATTTAGAGTCATTTCCCTTTTCATGCCCCCCACCCCACCTGAGGTCCTGCACTCTGTCATACATGTCTTGCATCTTTTTCTGAGTCTTTCCAGAGTTTTTTTTTTCCAGTTCTTTTGTTGTTTTTTTTTTTTTTTTTTTTTTTTTTTAAATTACTTATTATTTATATAGAATATATATTATATCTAATATATGGTAATTGTATACTTACATAAATATATACAAACATACATACACATGTCACCTGAATTGGAGGTCTTTCTCTCTTTCTTTCTTTCTTTCTTTCTTTCTTTCTTTCTTTCTTTCTTTCTTTCTTTCTTCTTTTTGCTAAAAGATGTCATGTTTTCCTTAAGGAAGTGTTTGAAGGTTCCTCCTTGGCCAGACCAAACAACCATCAATCTTGCCCTTGTGCTCCACACTGGGGTCTTTCCCTCCCTCATTTGGGGTCCCCCAAATGAGGTCCAGTAAATATGCGATCTGTCTTAATCTTCCTGTAGTGCCCTCTATGATACAGCCTGGGTAGTCCAACAATGGCAGTCTATACTCTGAGAGGCTGAAATCCCAGTAGCTGCTCAGTCCACAAGCTGGATATCTCAGTAGTCCCCATTTAGCATTTAAAGTTTGGAGGATTCTTGGAGAGACATGGGTCTTCAGTCCATATTGGAGGGTTAAAGAGTTGTGTCTCATGTCTTCGAGGAATGGCAAAAGCAGTGGCAGCCACAGAGTAGATGCACTTGCCAGTAAGAATTGAAGACAGTCCAAACAACAGTGGTCTTTCTTTTTTCTTTTTACTAAGATCTCAAGTCTCATATCTGAAATACAATTTCTCAGGCATTACTGATTATTTCTTTCTGGTTTTACTTTCCTTTTGGATGCTTAAGGCCACACAGCCCAGATTAACCAAGGTTTTTGTTTTCTTTTTTTAAAATTTTATTTATTTTTTATGTGTATGAATGTACCATGTACATGTAGGTCTGTGCACCCATGTCATGCAATGCCATGGAGTTCAGAAGAGGGTGTCAGAGTCCCCTGGAACTGGAGTTAAAGACCGTTCTCAGCCACCATGTGGGTGCTGGGGATTGAAGCCGGGTCCTCTGCAAGAGCAGTTGGCGTTCTTAACCGCTAGGCTATCTCTCCAGCCCCCTGGTTTTTGTTTTCTAAAGGTCAGTTGAGGAACTGGTCCTCAGGGGTCACTCTGGTTTTTTTTGGGTGGGGGAGGGTGGGAGGCCATGGCTCCTTTCAGCTTTCCATTTACCAGTTCCATCCCCTCAAGGACAAAATCAGGTCTTGCTAGACCAGGCTTCCCTTTTTGAAGCATGAGCAGACTTTCTTCTTTATAGAGTGAACACTGGCTGAAGTCACATTAGTGGATCTCCAAGACCTCCCTGAACAGGAAGACTGGTGACCCACATTTGCATAGCATTTCAAGAGATGCCCCCATGCATAATCCCTTAAGACTTAGTTGACCTCTGAGGGCAAGGAACAAAGTTATCCATTAGGTTCCTCAGCTAAATTGGTATGGGCATTAAGTATGGTTGTTAAGCACCCAGAAAGGCTAAGTTGCACCTGCCTGATACATGGCACCTATATTAAAATTGTATCTTCTGAAAATAAACTATGTTATTTCCATATCACATTTCTTGATTTGCATTTTTCCATTTTGATTTTATATTACTCTAAAAGATGCATACATACCCACCATCACATACCAAAAATCCAAAGTCTGATAATAAATGGTAGATTAGTTCTAGAACCTGTCTAGTGATTCACAATATAAAAGTACAGTTGTTTTCAGATTACAAGGAATATAGCTTTAATGTTGCTCAGTTTGTCTTACAACTAGATACTTGATACTAGCATCCACAGATGAGGGATACCATTCCTCGTTTGTTTTTCTGGGACTGTGTTACTTTACTTAACATAAAATTTTCTAGTTCCATCCATTTACCTGCAAATTTCATGATGTCATCTTTCTTTACTGCTGCATAGAATGCCATTGTGTAGATGTACGACATTTTCTCTATCGACTCATAGGTTGAGAGGCACTTGGGTTGGTTCTAGTTCTTTGCTATTGTGAATAGAGCTGCAATAAACATGGTTATACATGTATCTCTGCAGTAGGATGAGTCTTGTGGATATATACCTGGAAGTGGTACGGCTGGGTCAGATGGTAGACTCAGTTTGAGTCTTTTAAGTGTTCTCCACACTGCTTTCCATAGTGGTTGTACAAGTTTGCATTCCCACCAGTAGTGGATAAGTGTTCCCCTTTCCCCACAACCTCTCCAGCATTTGGTATCATTTGTTTTCTTGATCTTAGCCAGCCTCATCAGAGTGATATGATATCTTTTTAAAAATTTTCTTATTTCTGTATGTGTATGAATGTACTGTATGCATGTAGGTTTGTGCACCCGTGTAGTGCAATGCTGCGGAGGTCAGAAGAGGGTGTTGGATTCCACTGGAGCTAGAGTTTTCCTGGAATTGGAGTTTCAGACAGTTCTTGGCTGCCATGTTGGTGCTGGGGATAGAACCCAGGTCCTCTGTAAGAGCTATCCGTGCTCTTAACCGCTAGGCCATCTCTCCAGCTCCATGATATGATATCTTAAAGTGGTTTTAATCTGTATTTCCTTAATTATTAGCGACATTGAACACTTTTTAAGATGTTTCTCAGCCATCTCTAATTCCTCACTCATGAAGTCTCTGTTCAGCTCTTTGCTCCATCTTTTGAGTGAGTCATTTTTCTTCTTTGTTTTTATGAGTAGTTTATATACTCCGGAAATCAATGCTTTGTCAGATGTATCTTTTCCTATGCCTATGTCTTGTAAGTTGTTGCCAACTTTTTCTTCTACCACCTTCAGAATTTTGGGTTTCACATTGAGGTCTTTGATCAATTTGGAGTTGATTTTTGTGCAGGGTGAGAGGTAGGGGTTTAATTTTATTCTTCTACCAGTGGTGATCCAGTTTTGTCAACACTATTTGCTGAAGATGCTCTTTCCTCCATTGAGTCTTTTTGGCCCCCTTCTCAAATATGAGGTGGCTGAAATTGCATGTGCTTGAATTTGGATCTTCAGTTTTGTTCCACTGGTCTACAGGTCTGTTTTTGTGCCAGTACCAGGCTGTTTTTATGACTATAGCCTTGTAGTATATTTTGGTGTCTGGTATAGAAATCCCCCTGTATTGGTATTGTCACTCAGTGTTGCTTTGGCTATTCAGGGTTTTTTGCTGTTCCATATGAATTTAAGAATTTTTTTCAAAGCCTGTGAAGAATGTCTTAGGGATTTTAATTGGAATTGCATTGAATCGGTACATTAATTTGAGTAGAATGGACATTTTTACTATATTAATTTTTTCCAATCCATGAGCATGGGAGGTCTTTCCATCTTCTGATGTCTTCTTCAATCTCCTTCTTAAGGGGTTTATAATTTTTGTTGTAGAGATCTTTGGTGTCTTTGGTTAGGTTTGTTCCTAGGCATTTTATTGTTTTTGAGGCTATTGTGATTGGGAAGTTCTCCTTGTATTCTTTCTTCAGTTGCTTGTTTTTGGTGTATGTGTGTGTATTTTCACAAACCAAATGCAAGAGCTTTTTACAAGATCTAACCTCCTTTCATAATATAAGTCATGGAGAATCCAAGGACCATAAGGGGTATATCTCAACATAATAAAATTATTATTTAGGCCTGGGCATGGAGTTGCATGCCTTTAATCGCCTTTAATCCCAGCACTCAGGAAGCAGAGGAAGGTGAATCTCTCTGAGTTCAAGGCCATCCTGGTCTACAAAGTGAGTTCCAGGATAGCTGAGGCTGTGGGGAGACCCTGTCTCAAAAAAAAAAGTATTATTCAACAGGTCCACAGCCAACATCACACTAAACAGAGAGAAAACAAACAAATGGAAACAAAAACAAAAACCCTCAAAGCATTTCCACTAAGATCAGTAAAAGACAAGGTTGTCCACACTCTCTATTCCTGTTCAATGTAGTGCTTGAACTCAGCAGTAAGGCAAATAAAAGAGAGACATAAAAGGGAGTAGAAAAATGGAAAGAAGTAAAAATATCCTATTTGACAATGTTGTGATTCTATATGTAAATGACCTCAAAGACTCCACCAGTAAACTAGAGCTGATAAACACATTCAGCAAAGTAGTAGGATAAAAAATTAACACACAAAACCCAGTAGCTTTCCTACATGCCAACACTCATACAGAGAAAGAGACCAGTGGAGGAATAGCCTCAAAACCATAAAATATCTTGTAACCAAGGAAGTAAAAGATCTGCATAATTAAAATTTTAAGACATTGAAGATATAAATTGAAAAAGACACCAGAAGATAGAAAGAACTCCCATGCTCATGGATCAGTAGGGTTATCATCAGCCATCCTATCAAAAGCAATCTACAATTCAATGCAATCCCCATTAACATACCTAAACCAGAAGCTGGAGAGATGGCTCAGCAGTTAAGAGCACCAGCTCTTCTTCCTGAGGACCAAGGTTCAGTTCCCAGCACTCACATGGATGTTAACAATGATCTGTAACTCCACTTTCAAGGCATCTGACACCCTCTTCTGGACTCTGCAGACATTGCATGACATGGGTGCACTTGCATGCAGCCAAAACATTCATATACATAAAAAAATAAGTAAAAAAATATTTTTGATCTTTTTGAGACAGGGTCTCCCTGTAGCTCCAGGCTGTTCTGGAATGCACTCTGTAGACCAGGTTGGCCTTGAACTCACAAAGATCCTCCTGCCTCTGCCTCCCAAGTACTAGGATTAAAGGCGTGCACCACCATGCCCGGCTATAAGTAAAAATTTAAAAGACATGCCTAAATAATTCACAGAAATTGAGCAAGAAAAAAAAAATCTTCAATTTCATATGGAAACACATAAAACACAGGATAACCAAAACAATGGTGAGCAATGAAATATTGGAATCTTCACCAACCCTGATTTAAAATTATACTACACAGATATAGTAATAAAATGAATACAAAATTAAAAAGTGAGGAGGGATGTAAAGAGATGGCTCAGGACTTAAGAGCACAGCTTGCTCTTGCAGAGGACCAGGGTTTGGTTCCCAGTATTTATATGGCAGCTAGTAACTGTCTGTAACTCCAGCTCCAGGGATCAAATGCCTCTTCTGGCTTCCATGGGTATTACACACATGAATGACCTTACAGAATGTAAGCAAAACATTCACACACGTGAACAAAAATAAAGATTTTAAAAAGCAGTATGATATGTAAAAATAGACATTAATAAAAAGTAGACATTAATTAATGGAATGAAATTAAACAATTTGATATAGGTCCATGCACTTAAAGCCACTTGAATTTTGATGAAGTGGCTAAAGATATGTATTGAAGTAAAAACATGTTTGGGGCTGGAGAGATAGCCTAGTGGTTAAGAGCACCAACTGCTCTTGCAGAGGACCTGGGTTCGATCCCCAGCACCCACATGGCGGCTAAGAACCGTCTGTAACTCCGATTCCAGGAGAACTCCAGTTCTGGGGGAATCCGAGACCCTCTTCTGACCTCCACAGCACTGCACAACACGGGTGCACAGACCTACATGCAGACAGTACATTCATACACATACAAAAATAAATTTTAAAAAATTAAAAAAGGAGAGTTTATTAAGAAAACAAAAACATGTTCAACAAATGATGTGGTTACAGTAGATGTTGATGAATAAAACTAGATCCCAATCTCTCACCTTGAACAAAACTCAACTTCAAATGTATTAAGAGCCTTGACATAGGACCTGATACTCTGAATCTGATAGAGGACAAGTTAGGGAGTTCCCTGGACTTATAGGTACAAGAAAGGAATTTCTGATCTGAACCTTGATAGTGTAGGCATTAGGACTAACAGTTGATATGAAACCTCATGATCTCTGTCATAAGGAGATATTAACCTTGAATTTTTAGATATGTATATTTTAATTTGGAAAGTCCATATTTGTCTGAAATGTCGCCTCTTCCTGACTAATTTAGAACTCTCTCCTCCAGTACTAAATTCTTTATTAGTTGCTTTTGTTTTGCTGTGTTAAAACACTAAGACCAAGGTAACTTATGAAAAGAAGAATTTATTCTGTTTATGGTTCCGGAGGGATAGGAGACCATCAAGACAAATGAAGCATGGCAGGAACTGGCTACTGCAGAAAGCCAAGAGCTCATATGTGCAAGCAGGCACAGGAAACACTCTGACCATTTCCAAATTGTGGAGAAAAGGGTTTATTCATTTTACATCTCCTGGGTCACAATTCATCACTGAGGGTAGGAACTCAGGACAGGAACATGGAGACAGGTGCTGAAGCACAGGCCATGGAGGAACACTGCTTACTGGCTTACTCCCTTGACCCACACTCAGCTTGCTTTCTTACACAATATACAACAACTTGCCCAGGGGTGACACTGCCCATAGTGGGCTGGGTCCTCCCACATCACCCAACAATCAAGAAAATACCCCACAGACATGGACACAGAGCAGTCCAATGGAAGCAATTCCCCAGTTGAGGCTCCCTCAAACCAGGTGTGTCAAGTCGACACTGAAGCTATCCAGCACATGACCCTAAACAGAACCACCAACTGATGACCATATACCAAGTATTCAAATACTTGAGAGCCCATGGGGGATGCTCCTTATTCAAACCACCATATTCTCCATCCCTCCATGTACATCGCAGTGCTGTGGGGTCCTCTGTGCAACTTTCCTGATGTGTCAAGAAAAAATGCACTCATTTGCCACCTGTAGCTCTTACAGTCTTTCAATCATGTCTTCTGCAATGATCTCTGAGCCTTGGGAAGAGAAGCTGTGATATAAGTTTGCCATTTAAGACTGACTATTCCACATATTCTCTTGTCTGCTCATTGAAAAGCTGTGGGTCTCTGTGTTAATTGCCATCTGCTGCAAGAAAAAGCTTCTCTAGGGAGAGTTGAGAGATGCAGTAACTCATGGGAATAACAAAAAATAGGGGTCAGTTTAATATTATGTCTAGTTGGCAGAATTAAATAATAGTAGGTTCTCTCCTATGGACTGTGACCTATCTAGCTACAGCTTCTTGGCCCTGTTAAAAAAATGCCAGGTATGGTCTCCATCTCATAAATCCAACTAGAACGTGGTTGATTACCCTCATAAGGTTTAATGCCTCTACTGCACCAGTAGGAATATCTTGTTAGGAGAGTCATTATTGTAGTTTTTAGGGTTCGCATGTGAGTGAAGTTGATAATTACTCTCAGTAGCATGCACCTGAAAGCAAGATGGAAGAGATGTTAGTGTCAAAGTCTGTGCAAGCTTGGTATCTCCATGTTCATTCTATGACTCACATATGTAGTGTCTTCAGAAATAGGGTCTATTATCAAATTTCAGCTCTGGAAATATCCAGTGTTTGGGAGGGAGTCTTTGGGACTCTGCCTCTGGCCAACAATATCAAAAGAGGGAGACCATTCATGACATTGGACTTTTCATTTGCTAGACTGTGGTATATAGTATGGGACCTCAATCTCACAGAGGTTCACCTGCCTATCCCTCCCAAGTGCTGAGATTAAAGGTGTGTACTGAACCAGCATGCCCAGTTGTATATATTTAAGAAACTTCTGTACTAGATTTCCATATGAATTTTTTGAAAGCCTTTAGTATTAGTTATTCCTCCTCATAATTCCTTCTCTATCCTGCCCTCCCATTCTGTACCCCATCTAATACTTTCTATCCCATTCTCTTTTCCCCGTTTATATCACAGCTCCCTTCCCAAGAGCTCCCTCCTCCCTGGCCCATTACTAGTTTCTTGACCTCTATGGACTTGCCATTTGAAATACACATATGTAAAGATTTAAAGCTAGCATCCACTTACTAGAGAGAATATATGATGTTTCTATTTCTGGATTTGTTTACCATACTTGGAATGATTATTTCCAATTCCATCCATTTACTTGTGAATTTCATAATTTTATTTTTCTTCACAACTTAGTAATATTCTATTGTAAAATTGTCCTATATTTTTGTTATCCATTCATCGGATGATGGACATCTAGCTTGTTTCTATTTCCTGGCTATTGTGAAAAGAGGAGTAATAAGCATGGATGGACAGGTAGCTCTGTAGTCCTTTGGGTATATGCTCAAGAGTGGTATCACTGATATCAGTGGAATCAGTAGATTTATTTCCAGCTTTTCGAGGAATCTCTCTGCATGGGTTTCCATATTGGTTGAATCTGCTTTCGCTACCACTGGCAATAAATAAGTGTTCCCTTTTCCCTGCATTCTCTCTTTTTTAAATTGTTAAACTTTTTCATACATCATTCCTCAGTCCAATTTAGACTCATTTCCCTTTCCATGCCCTCCGCCCCACCTGAGTTCATGCATTCTGCCATGCATGTCTTGCATCTTTTTCTGAGTCTTTCCAAAGTTTTTTCAAAGCAGAGGATTATTGTTAGGGGGAGAACTTCACTGTTTCAGTCAGTTTTTTTTTGTCCTAGTTCTTTCGTTGTTGTTTTTCCCTCCAACTTTTATTATATATATATTTCAGTATTTGGCATCACTTGTTTTGGGATCCTAATCATTCTAACTAGAGTAAGATGGAATCTCAAAGTAGTTTTAATTTACATTTTTCTCATGGCTGAAGGTGTTGAACATTTAAAAAACATATCTCAGGAACTCATTCTTTTATTTCGAGAACTTTGTTTATTTTTCTAATTTTTAATTGAGTTGTTTGTTTTCTTGATGCTTAGTTTTTTTTTAGTTCTTTGCATATTGTAGATACTGCCCTATTAGATGTATAACTGAAAAGCTTTTTCCCCCATTCCATAGGCTGTCTCTTCAATTGAAGAATAATGTCTTTTATTGTACAGAAGCTTTTCAGTTTCATGAGGTCCCATTCATCAATTGTTGGTCTTAATATCTGCACTATCGAGGTCCTATGCAGAAAGTCTTTTTTTCTATGCCTCTAAGTTTTAGTGTATTTCTTACTTTCTCCTCTATAAAATTCAGTGTATCACATATTATGTTGAAGTCATTAATCTGTTTGGAGTTGATTTTTTTTTTTTGTACAGCATGAGGGGTAGGGATCTAGTTTTACTCTTCTACATGAAGTTATTCAGTTTGACCATTTACTGAAGATTTTGTCTTTTCTCTAATATGTATTTTTGATTTCTTCAACATAATCCCCACCAAAATTTCAACACTGTTCTTCACAGGAATTGAAAAAATTATCTCAAATTTTATATGGAAACACAGAAACCCCAGGATAGACAAAACAGTTCTAGTAATAGAAGAAAAGCTGGGATAATCACCATCACTGATTTCAATTATACTACAGAGCTCTAACAAAAAATTTACCTTATTTTTTTAATTTTGGAATTAGTTTTTATATTCTATGTATATGAGTGTTTTTGCCTTCATGTATATAAGTGCACTCATGTTATAGATGGTTGTTACCCATCATGTAGGTCCTGAGAACTGAATCCAGGCCATCTTTCTAGTCTCTAACCTTATTTTTAAAAATACTCTTATTTTTTTATCACTTGTGCCCCTTGTATTTATCTACAATATTTCTGTTTTTATCCCAGGAGCATGGCATTTTTATTACCATGTCTCAAATTCTAGTATGATAGTCCATCTGGCATTATTCTTTTTGTTCAGAATTTCTGTGGTAATCTACTCTTTTGTGCTTCCATGTGAATTGTAGGATTTTTTTTCCGTGAAGTATATCACAAGATATCACAAGAGTTTTTATTAGTTACACTGAATCTATAAATTGCTTTTGGTAGGATGGTGATTTTCACAATATTAATTCTATTATTCCATGAGCATGGGAGGTCTTTCCATCTTCTAGTGTCTTCCCAGTGCTAAATGACTTTAGATGCTAACCCAGACTACTATACCCAACAAAAATGTCAATTATAGGTGAAGGAGAAAGAAAAAATCTTTCATAACATGAACAAGATGAAAGAATACATGTCTAAGAAACCAACACTTCAGAAAATCCTTGGAGCTATCCAAAGAACAGAGGAAAGGAGCAACTATCCCTAAGCAATTAAAGAGAGAAGTAAATAAAAGCATAACAGAGTAAATACAAACCAAGACCAAAAATGCAAACAAGAAATAAGGTAAAAGGAAGCAAATTGTCCTGCCAATTTGCTGATAGTGTTAATCATTTTTAGAAGTTTTCTTTTTGAATTTTTGGATGCTATCTCTTTGTATAACATCATGTCATATTTTCCAACCAGACCTCTTTAATTTCCCTCTCATGTCTTATTGCTCTTGGTAGATTTCAAGCACCATAGTAAAAAGGAGTGGGAACTGGAATCCCAATATTTGGGAGTCAGAGGCAGGCGTTTTCTATATGAAACCAAGATCAGGCCAGCTGGGGCTACAGGGAGACCCTGTCTCATAAAGAAAAGAATGAGTGGGGAAAGTGGAAAACTTTGTCTCATTTTCTATTTTAATGGGAATGCTTCTAGTTTTTATCCATTTGGCTGTGGGTTTGTTGTATATAAATATAATTATGTTCAGGTATGCTCCCTCAACACCAATTTCTTCTAGGAGTTTTATCATTAAGCATGTTAGATTTTACACATCTATTGAGATGATCATGGGATTTTTGTCCTTAAGTCCATTTATATGATTTATTACATTTATTGATTTACATATGTTAAACTGTCTCTGCATTTGCAGAATAAAACCAATTTGATCATGGTGGATGAATGTTTTGATATTTGCAGGTATGCAGCAGATGGTGGTTAAAACAGAGACCTCAAAACAAAACAAAACAAAGCAAAAATAAAATAGACACCAGCAACTGGCCATCATTTAGAGTATGATAGGCTTCAGAGTGCTTATCTCAGAATAGGACACCTACATCAAAATTCTGCCTCCCATAGTTCAGGGATCATTGTAGAAGAGTGGGCAGAAAGATTGTAAGGCCAGAAGTGGTGGATGACTATAGGGAAAGTGTTTTCCAGGCAGCTTTTCAGTCACTAATATGAACTCACAGCAATGGTGACAGCATGCATAAGTTCCATATTAAGTTCAAGCCAAAAAAAAAAAAAATCCCAACAAGGACATGGGGAGGTAGGTAAGTAACCCCAGCCCTACTGGAGGAATTATTGGCAGTTGATGCTGTTAAGAAGGGAAAATTCAATCTTATTTAAGGATAAGACTGGATAGGCTCACCAGATTCTAGTGGATGAACCCACACATAAATGCATTGGGGACACAAGTCTGACTCTATAACCATATAAGCTATGACTATATAAGCTTACAAAGACACACAGACATACACACATGTTAGAGTACAAGAAATTTGGTAGGAGGAAGTAAGTGTAAGTGGAGTGCAGATGGGGAAAGAATCTAAATATCAAATCTATTGTATGAAATTCTCAAAAATTCAACTGAAAAAAAGGAAGAAAATAAAAAAAAAATCGTCCAGAATCATAGGCAACATTCTAATTTGACTGCCCCATAAACTGGCACCTTCTCACTATTAGAAAATAAATATGATAAGATAACTGAAATGCTACAAAAGCATTTTGGAGTCTTACACTTAAAAAGCATCAGTGGCCGGGTATGGAGGAGCAAGCCTGTAGCACTAGGGTGGCAGAGGCTTGAACTCTGTAAGTTCAAGGCCAGCCTGGTCTACATAGTGACCAGGACAGCTGGGGCTACAGGGAGACCCTGTCTCAAAAAGACAAAAAAAGCATCAGCAATTAAATAGGGATCTCAAAAGAAATAGATAATCTGATTCAAGGGCTCAATGAGAAAGCTATAAAATAATTTCAAGACACAGACAAGACCATTATCAAGTTGGATGGAAGAATCAGTACCATGGGAAAAAAATAAAATGAAGAAGTAAAATCCAGTGAGGAAACTGATATCCTGGGACAGAAGCAGACACAAATTCTCAGTATAAAAATTACCAGTAAAACAGGAACCCGGAAGTCGCTCCAGGCAGAACCTTCAGAACAGTAAGAGAAGAGTGAGTTAGGCTTCCAATATCCAATACATAAACAAAATTGAAAGCCTGAAACCTAGACAAGTTCAATACTCCATAAACAAGGAGGAGGAAAGGGGGGAAAAAGCATCTGAAAGAGGCAAGCAAACCATCCACTAACATAGTGAAAAGACATTTGTGATTTGAATCACAAAAGGAAAACCCACATTCCAGGAACACGAGGAAGGGACAACATGGGAAAGGCACAGGATAATCCCACACCAGGCTGTACCAAACCTGTAGGAGATAGCTACAATGGGAACCCCTTGGAGGTGACCCAAGGAACAGATCTTAGAGGAATAATTACAGACTTATGCAGAGAAATTAAAGAAAATAAAGAAGAATTCAGAGAACTAAAGAGAGAGAATGAAAAACTCAAAAAGGACCTAGAGGGATACAATGACAAACTTTGGAAAGAAGTAAAGGAACAGATTGACAAACTCCAGGAAGAACTAGAGGGAGAAAAAACCAAACTCCGAAAGGAAGTAGAAGCAGTGAAAAAGGAAGCCAACCAAGAAGTAAGGAGCACCAAGAAGAGATTGAGAAGCTCAAAAAGGAAATGGAAATACTAAAGAAAACACAGGATGAAACGAAAAAGGAATTAGAATACTCATCCAATCAAGAAGAAAGGAAAGGAAAAAGCCTCAGAAGTAGAATGGAGGAAGCAGAACAAAGAATATCAGATCTGGAAGATAACACAGAGCAANAGGGGAAGGGGGGGAGGGGGTGGTAGGGGCGAAGGGAGAGGGGGGATGAGGGGGTGTATAGTCGATGTAAGGTATATTTAATTGAGGTAAGGGCAACAAGTATCCCAGGGTGGCTCAGGGGTGGCCGCTGGTCCAGACAGGGCGGTATGGATGTTTAAGGACTTAAGGAAAGTAAATATGGGGAGAGTAAACATGTTTGGTTGAAGAGTAGTGGAATGCATGATAAAAACGGGAATGCACCTTAGTAGTGGAATAGGGGGAATATAGATCAAAATTGGGGTCGCCACAAGTGTGTGTTATAGTTACACCGAAAGTCGAACGATGGTGTGTGCGGTTGACTAATAGTGCAATAACGTGTGGGATTGGCACAAGACGAATGTTAGTGCATATATTTTGCGGTTGTACAGGTATCATCTTGTAGCATTCACCGATTTTACCTGTAGGAATATAACTTAAGAAATAAAGTGTGCGGGGCTGGAGAGATGGCCTGGTGGTTAAGAGCACGGACCGTCTTACAAGGAGACCCGAGAGTTTTGAATCCCCAGCACCCACATGGCAGCTGAGAACCGTCTGAAACTCCAATCCAGGAGAACTCC
Source organism: Rhizomys pruinosus (assembly GCA_009823505.1). Classification (NCBI taxonomy): domain Eukaryota; kingdom Metazoa; phylum Chordata; class Mammalia; order Rodentia; family Spalacidae; genus Rhizomys; species Rhizomys pruinosus. The sequence continues at coordinate 15,509 of VZQC01000075.1, forward strand.
GAGTTCCAGGGGAATCTGACACCCTCTTCGACCTCCGTGCATTGCACGACACAGGGTGCACGAGACTCCATGCAGACATTACATTAAACACTAAATAAATAAAATAAAAAAATAAATTAAAAATATTAAAAAAAAAGAAATAGTTTGTCTTTCCCTAAGTTAACACATACAGTCAGAAAACAGCTTGGGTGAATTTGATAAAATCTGTGCTTGATTTCTGCCCCTAGGTATGTGCACTACAGCTGCCTTTTTGAGACTCATGGGTCAAAAAACAAAAACCTAAAATAAAAACGGGGAATATAGATATATATGAAACCTTTTTGTCAAAAACTTTGCAATTCAAATCTTAAAATTAACTAGTGAAAAGATTTGTGTTCCCAACAGGTCAAAACGTCACCAACTTAATGGTGAGAAAGAAAAGACACAATTTCATTATGTAGGATGATGACCAGGAAGTGCAGCAGAAAGGTTGGCCCATCGAACATTGAAGGAAGAAAAGCCTCAGGCTGCTACAGGCTCAAACCCCTCTGTGGATCCCACTATGTAACAACTATTTTATATGAGTCCTAATAAATTTACCTTCCATGTGCTCAAAGTTTTAATATGAGAGATTTTTCTTACCTCCCCTTCATAGAACAAGAGAATATGATGATGATGAGGTCGTTTTCTACTGTAAATTGGAGCAACTGTCATAGAGGTAATCTCTTATAAAACTGGTAAAAACGCCTTCTTTAATTGATGAATAACATAGGAACTGTAAATGGATTATTTTCTATTCAGAACCAATATAATACTCAACGCTCCTAAAGCTTGCACTTAAGCAAAATTATTAATACAGGAGAGCTCGATACAGCAATGGATTATTTCGTACCAAGAGATGTTGGCAGGATCCAAGACCCCCCACCCCAAAAGGTAAATGCTTCTTGCCTGTAAACTGGGATACATTCAAGAAAGAGGGATAAGTCCTGCTTTGAAGACCTGATGTAGCATGGGAAAGATGTATTGAGACAGCCTTGCAATGTACAGTTGGTCCTGGAATACCAGAGAATGTTACCAAAGCCACTAAAACCAATAAAGCAAATTATAGGTCTCCTTGAGTCAAGCAAGACTCCTCAGTCAACACCAGCTACAACACCTCACCTGCCTGGAAATATTTGTGCAGCAGTGGAGCCATAGGCCTGTATATCCCAAATCAATTGGCTATTAGCTCATCTCCTTGGAGGAATGAGCCATGGCTGATGCCACAAGCTTACATCCTCTAGTTGTTAGGAATGTTAAAATCCACAGTAAGACCCTGTCATATATATAGGAAAAATGTAATTACATAGATTAAACATACCATCCAAAATCTGTGTCTATACCAAAGTAACCTACCATAACAATTAGTACTGTTTAAATACCTTATATCAATGTGCCTGTGCTTCATTAGTAGGACTGAAAGGTTATTCCTGGACAAACTGTCAGCCCATGAAAGGAAGCAGCCAGAATCGATCAGCATCCAAAACAACAACTCCAGAGAAAGTAGAATGTTTTGCTTCTCATCCACTCGTGCCCCTTTTCTAAGCCTAGGGAACAATCCGTGGAAGAGGGGGCGTGGTAGAATGTAAGGGCTGCGATTGGGGTGAATGGTGAAACTACAGCAATATAGACTGGACACTTATTTGATCAACTTGATTGAACATACAAGCCCCCCCCCCCAGCTGGATGGTGGGACCCTTGGGCTGTGTGGGGTTTGGTGGCATAACTGCTTGCAAAATGGTTTTTCCAGAAGGGAGCTTGTACTCATAAATTATTACTTATTATTAAAAATGAGAAAAAATAAAGAAGTAATAAAAAATTTAAAAAATTTACCAGTAAATCAAGTAAACAAAACATAGCAGAAAGCATCATTAACAAACAAGACCAGGCAACACTAATCTCAAGGATAGAGAACCAGGTCAAGAAAATAATACATACATATATAAAAATATTAATAAGTATGACCCAAACTTCCAAGAATTATTGACTAATCATTATAGTATATGGGAATTAAGAGAGAGAGCTAAGAAAAAATTCAAATTATTCACTGAACTAATAACCTCAAATCTCCCAAATATAGAGAAAGATAGCCAAACACAGGTAGCATTTGGAATCTGAAATAGACAAGTCTAAAGAAGTACATCTTCATGTCACAGCATAGGCACAGTGTCAAAAATAAAACAGGACACAGAACTTGGAGCAATGGAGCAGGAACTGACCTGGAAGGTTTTTCCCTGAAGACTAGTACTCATGTCGAGAGGAATTACGCAAGCTGCTAAGGCAGAAAATCAATGAATAGTTCAACCCAATCCTAGGGTCTAATGACCATAATGAATGGCACAACAAACCACCTCTATTGGTACAATGGCAGTGCTATCTGGGGGGGGTAATCAATATCTATCTAATTGGACTCAAAGCCCTTTCAATGGGAGTGAAATTATGGTGGCACTGTAAAAAAATAGTCAAATACATGTGGCTGGAGAGGTTATATACCCTAGAGAAAATACTACCTCTGTCATAGAGAAAGAGAGTTTCATACTGTATCCCAAATATGGATCTTTATATTTACAGACAAATGTACACTGCACCACTCATCAAAGAATCTTCTTTTCTGCAACAGATGGAGGCTACAGCAGAGTTACACAAGTGGTCACACAGAAAGAATTTATGACAAAGAGATGCCCAGTCTTAGGTAACATATCTACAGCAGAACCTCTACACCTAGTGCATCCCTTAATTCTCACCAGAGAAGTTCCTTATACAACAGTATGTGATGCATTAAACCTCACCCACCCATGGCTCAGGGACCATTTTGGAGCAGGGTTTGGAAAGATTGTAAGAGCAGGGTTTGGTCCATGAACATAGGGAAACAACCTTTCAGGTCACTGGAAGCTTGTTCATGTGAACTTTGCCAATGGTGATGTCAGCCACGAGACCCATGCCTACTCAATCAGACAAGGTCCCAGATTGGTGTGAGGGAAATGGGGGGGTCCCAGCCTGAGCACTCTTAGAAATTGATTACAGCTGGGTGAGGGAGCATAGACATTCCCTAAAAATCTCTAAGAAAGGCACTGGAGGACATCTGGGTAATACGTTTGACTGAATGGGACTTAGGATGTGTGACAGAGTGGATGAGGTTCAGTAGTGGGGAGGTGTGGGGACACGAGCGGGGAGGGAATCTAAATTTGATTAAGGAGTGTTGTATGAAATGCATAACATGTCAATAAAATATTTTAAAACTACAGAGAAATAATGCCAAAGATACGAATCAACATACAGAGACAACACATTAGAATAACATCGGATCTGCTGTCGGCAGCCTTAAGGGCCAAGAAAACATGGAGTGTTATATTTCACACTGCTGAAGACTGCTATACTCAGCATAATTATTTGCTAAAATTGATTGAGAAATAACATTTCAAGACAAGCACAAGTAAAGGAATATCATGAAAACTAAGCTGACCCTGCAGACAATTCTTTAAAGGAATACTATGCATAGAGGAAAAATAAGTTAGTTTCACATGCAAAATAAAGGACAATGTACCTTTCATGAGATTAACAAATGAACAGGAGAACAGGGAAGAGATCAGTCATGTGTGACAAAGAAAATCAGGAAACATCCAACACTATCAGGGTGAGAAGATGAGAATGACCAAAAAGTCAACCAATCAGAGCCATGAACAACAAAATCATAAGCAACAAATTGTTTTCAATTATAACCTCAAATGCAGATGGCCATGTTTGTAGGGATTGGTAATAGCCTTCCTATGACTTTAAAAATATGTTTAGTAAATTAAACTGCAACCTTCAACACATAAGCCTGGACAGCCTTTTCTCATGGGAAAGTTTATGCAAGAGGAGTTATCTCCAGAATGCAGGTACTCCCCTAGTTTCTCAAGAGACACTTTGTTCTGCCAAGAAGGCATGCTATGGTGATAGTGCTATCTTGTTCATGTTTTACTCAACTAATAATTTCTCAAGAGACACTTTGTTCTCCCAAGAAGTCATGCTATGGTGATAGTGCTATCTTGTTCATGTTTTACTCAACTAATAATTTCTCAAGAGACACTTTGTTCTCCCAAGAAGGCATGCTATGGTGATAGTGCTATCTTGTTCATGTTTTACTCAACTACTATATTCTGGCCACTTTATTATTATTTATTGTTCTATAAATATTCATCTGTGAGTCTAACAAGGATGAGTATAAAAGCAGAACTCTCTGAATCTTTGTTGCTTGTGTGTGGATAGAGAAATAAATTAAGAAACCACCTGAAGCCCCGGTTCTTTTTCCAGTTCCCTGTAATCCTTTCTGGTCCCAGGGCTGTGATGACTTAACAATTTAAAGTGATACAGACTAACTGACTAGATTGAAAAATAAAGATATTCCTTCTGCTGGGACTTTCTGGTACTTCCTATTCCTTGCAAAGCTGCATTTTCTTTTTCAGCCATTTAGTTGGTGATACTCTGGCCTGTTGGAACATAAAAATCCCTTTCCCATAGTTAGTTTTAAGCTTTGGAATGCCAGGTTTTTTGACAAAAAGTTTTCATATTTATATATATCCCCCTTTTATTTTAGGTTTTTATTTTTGACCCATAAGTCTCAAGAAAGCAGTTGTATTAATATACCATAGGTGGGAGTCAAGGCACAGATTTTCATCAATTCACCCATGCTGTTTTGGTTACTGTATGTGATTAACTTGGGAAACAAACTTTATTTTTTTAGATTAAATTTCATCCTAAGGTAAAAGAGAGTGTTACCATGTCATACTATATGACAGCATAATTACAGAGAACATTTGTTTATACCAATCCCAAATAATTGCTTATAACAGTTTTAATTAAAGCTAATTTGGACAACAGCATTTATATCACCAATTAACTCAGATGCATTACCGTTTTTATCAGCCTTTAAACCAATGTCGATTAATATACACATGAGCTCTGACATCAAACAATGGATTATTCTGCCAAGGAGATGTTGGCCAGGGGATCCAAGCCCCACAAAAGGTAAGGCTCCTTGCTCCTCCAAACTGGGATATCTGCAGGAAGAGAGGCGATAAGGGCCTGTTGTTGAAGACCTGATATAAAACATGGGAAAGATGTATGGAGACCGCACTTGCAAGTATACAGATGATCTCTGGAATGCCAGAGAGTGTTACCAAAGGCCACTAAGCAAATATAGTTCTCCTTGAGTCAAGCAAGACTCCTCCGTCAGCAACACTACACCTCATCTGCCTGGAAATTTGTGCAGCAGTGGCAGCCATATGTCTGTATATCCCAAATCTAATTGGCTATTAGCTCTCTCCTTGGAGGAATAGCCCATGGCTGATGCCACAAGCTTACATCCTCTAAAGGATGGGACTCCTTTACAACCTCCTAAAGGTTAGGAGATGTTATAAGCCACACGAAGACCCTGTCATACTTAACAGAAGAAAATGTAATTCATGGATTAACATACCATCCAAACATCTGTGTCTATAACAAGGTAAACCTACCATAAAAAATTAGTACTGTTTAAACCTATATATCTAATTGCTTGTGCTTCATTTGTGGGATTGAAAGGCTATGATTATTACTGTTTAAGTACCTATATATCTAATTGGTGTGCTTCATTAGTAGGATTGAAAGGTTATGCCTGGACAAGCTGGCAGCCCATGAAAGAAAACAGCCAGAATTGACTAGAGACCAAGACAACAGCTCCAGAGAAAGTAGACTGTTTTGCTTCTCATCCACCATTGCCCCTTTTCTAAGCCTAGGGAACAATCTGCGGAAGAGGGGGCGTGGTAGAATGTAAGGGCTACGATTGGGGTGAATGGTGAAACTACAAACAAATAGACTGGACACTCATTTGATCAACTTGATTGAACATACAAGCCCCCCCCCCCCCCCCCGCTGGATGGTGGGACCCATGAGCTGTGTGGGTTTGGGCACAACTGCTTGGAAATTGATTTTACATGAAGGATGCTTGTACTCACAGACTATCACCTACTGTTTAAAAAAAAAAAGGAAAAAAAATAGAGAAAGACGCAGAAAAGTTATGGCAGAATGCATGATCTGGGATGGGTAGGGGTGGGGTGGGGGGAAGGGAAGGGGATATATGCCTGAACTAAATTGGAAAATGATGTATGAAATACACAAAACATCAATTAAAAAAAAAGAGAAAAAAAGAAAAATAAAGATAAGAAAACAAAACAAAACAAAAACCAAAACAAACAAACAAAAAAAGATAAGAAACCTGCATAATGAGGAAAGATCCAAAAACCGAGAGTAAAGGCTTGAAAATGAGACCACCAAGCAAGTGGAGGACGTAGTCAGGCTTGTAGCAACTCCTACCTGTGATAAAGGGGACACACCCAAAGCTTTTCTCAAGAGAAGCTAATGATCAGCTAGTATTGAGAATCCAAAGCAACCCTTGACTGCCATTAGAATGGAAGAGCCAAGAATCATGGGGCTGGAGAGATCTCTTACAGAGGACCAGGGTTTGGTTCCCAGCACCCACATGGAGGCTAACAACCATCCATAACTCCAGTTCTACGGGATCTGACGCCCTCTTCTGACCTCCGTGGGCATCGCATGACACGGGTGCACTTGCATACATGAAGGCAATACATTCATACACATAAAATAAAAATAAAGAAAATATTTTTAATAGAGCTGAGAAACAGGACTCGAAACTATGTAGACATTTAAATGTTGAATATTTGCTACTAAATTTCCTTTAATTATATAGTATACTTCTATTTTATTTACCTGCTGTTGAGAGATGAATATTTGGGACTGCCAGGTGCAGGCTGTCCTCCACCCCCATCCTGGAGAACAGCCACTGGGACATTGGCAAGGCCCGTCCTGGCTGTCCCAGGGTTGAGGCACAGGCTGCTCAGCTCCTGGAGAGCAGCTAACAGAGAGCTGCTAAAGGGATATTGGCAAGGCCTATCCTAGTTGACCCAGTACTGAACCTGTACAGGTCAGTCTCTGATAATCAGTGTCCAGGTACATGTCTTTTTCTTAGTGGTTCTGTTTGGATGCTGCTTATACAATTACATATGATAAATGAAACTGTTCCCAGGTGCGTGCCTTTGTCTTAGAAGTTCTGCTTAGGTAGTGCTGACAGAAGTACTTGTATTTAATGAAACTGTGATTACTGAAACCACATGGTTCCCAGGAACCTGTGGTTTTGTGTTATATTTCTATATTAAGATTTTCCTGCTTTGAGACAAGGTATAAAAGCAATGTAATTATGGAACAAAATGCTTGCCTGGTCATCAGCCTACAGACCCTTCTGATTCTAGCTGTTTCGTTGTCTTTTTCCCCTACATCTCCTACCCTTCCCAGTCAGTGGAACTACTGGGAAGCAGTGGGACTTCTAGGAGGTGGAAGCATAGTAGACAGAAGTCACAGGTAGAAGTCAAGTCACTGGGGACAGGCCTTGCTATTGAGACTCTGGCCCTTTTACTTCTGTTTGCTTCCCATGTGCCACAATGTGAGTCATTTCCTCTACCACACACTCCCACCATGCTATCCTGCTTGTCCACTGTCCCAGAAGCAACAGAGGTAAGTGAAAGTTTTGGAACCATAAGACAAAATAGTTGATTCTCCCAGGTGTTTGGTTATTGTAATACAAAGCTAATTTACTCACATTCTGTTAGATAGCTTGAAATAAACTAAATGGAATTCAACATTATTCTGGTTATTTTTTCCATTCATAATTTCTGTCAAAAGTTATAGTGAAAGACTAATAATCTCAAAATGTACTCACACTTGGAGCTGAAGAGATGGCTAAGTGGTTAGTGTTGTTTCAGAGGACCCAATTTCGATTCCCAGGATCTATGTGTCAGCTAGCAACTGTCTATAACTCCAGTTCCAGGGTATCCAACACCCTCTTCTGGCCTCTGGAGAGCATTATGCACACATGGGACAGTTACATACATGCAGGCAAAACACTCATACACAAAACAAAAAAATAAAAATAAAAATTTAAAAAGTATACTTGCACTAATCCACAGAACAATCAAATATTATTTTCATACTGCAAGAAGGAGGTTTACAAATGACTTAGTTGGGAACTATGTTCAGGATCCTCTAGGTGAACTTGATGCAACTATCATGTGGTGACCCTGTGTCCCTTATGAGGGAGATGCACGAGGAATCAATGAGAGGAGGCACAATGTGACAACAGCAGGTTAGAGAGAGGAACCTTTTGTGCGGTACTAAGGATTGAGCTCAGGGCCTTGGCATGCCAGGTAAATAAATGCTCTTCCATGGAAGTATAGTCCAATATTTTTTTTTTAACTTTGAATTTTGAGACAAGATCTCAGTGAATTTCTTAGACTATTCTTGAACCTGTTCTATAGGTCAGGCTGCCTTTGAGCCTGGGATCCTCTCGTCTCAGTCTTCTGAATAGTTGAGAGCAATGAGCCCAGCTTTTTCTTTTTCATTTTTCAATATTCTTTCTTTTCTTCCTTCCTCCCTCTGTTCCCCTTCCTTTATCCCTCCTTCCCTCTTTCTTCCCTTTTTTCCTTTTCCCTTCATTTCTTTCTCTTTCTTTCTTTCCTTTCTCTTGAGATAGGGTTTCCATTTTTGGGGGTGTTTTTGAGACAAGGTCTCCCTATAGCCCCACCTGGCATGGAACTCTCTCTATAGACCAGGCTGGCCTTGAACTCACAGAGATCTGCCTACCTCTGCCTCTGGAGTGCTGGGCTTAAAGGCATGCTCCACCATGCCTAACAGGGTTGCCATTTTTTTTTGTATTTTTGAGACAGGGTCTCCTTTTAGTTCCAGCTGGCCTGGAGCTCACTCTATAGGCCAGGCTGGCCTTGAACTCACAGAGTTCCAACTGCCTCTGCCTCCCAAGTGCTGGGATTAAAGGCATGCTCCACCATTCCTGGCAGGGTTTCCATTTTTTAGCTTGTGTTATCCTAAAACTTGCTACATAGACTAAGCTGGCCCAGAACTAGCAATCCTCCTATTTAGCTTCCCAAATGCTAGGATTACAGTTATGTACCACTACATCCTCCTCAAGAGGTAAGTATTCATATCTTAGAGTAATATAAAATTAAAGGGGGAAATGTGAATCCAACATATTTTGGAATTAGCATACAGTTTATTCTCAGAGGTTATAATTTTGATACATATGTGATGGTTATATAGGCATATGTTGGAGCAATACAAAGGGGAAGGAACAACAACAACATAAAGAATGAGTCAAAGAACTGACTGATACAGTTAAATTCTGCCCCAAACAACAAGCTTCTACAGTGAAAAACTTTTGGAAAGACCAAGAGAAAGATTCGAGACATATATGGTAGAAGGCATGAACTGGGGTGGGGTGGGGGGTAAGGAGAGGGGAATGTGTCTAAATTGGACTGAAAGATAATGTATGAAATCCACAAATCATCAATAAAAGTAATAAAAAAAGAAATTGAAAACCCCAAGGAAATGCTTTTTCCCAAGCAGAAAGCACCAACATTGACTTCAGAGCATTGAGGCTCATTTTGAACGTCTGACTTCCAGACCTGTAACAATCATTCATGTTGCTTCAAGTGATTAATCTGCATTAGTTTATTGCAATGCCACTGGGAAACTAATACAATTATTTTCTCTTACTTCCAGAGAGGCTGGAGTTCCAAGATCAGGAGTCATTAGAACTGTTTCTGATCATGCTTTCCATCTGCAGATGGTCATAACCTTGCTGCTAAATTACAAGGTTATCTTTCCATGTAAATAAGCCCTGGTCAAATTCTATTTATTTATTTATTTATTTATTTATTTATTTATTTATTCTCTATTTATCTATTCGTATTTTGGGTGTGTATGTGTTTGGGCGTGTATGCCACTATGTATGCTTGGAGATCAGAAGACAACTTATGGAAATCAACTTCATGTCTCTCCTTCCACTCTGTGGGTCCCAGAGAACTTAGGTCATCAGGCTTTATGGAAGAAACTTTACCCACTGAGCCATCCTGCCTGCCCATTCGCTTTTTCTTTTTTTGCATTCTGCTGTAACTTTTCTGCATCTTTCTCTGCTTTTTTGTTTTGTTTTGTTTTGTTTTGATTTTTTTATTGGTGCTTTGTACATTTCATACATCATTTTCCAATTCAGATCAGGCATATTTCCCTTTCCCTTCCCCCCTACCCCCACCCCATCCCAGATCATGCATTCTGCCATAACTGTCCTGCATCTTTCTCTAAGTTTTTTTTTTTTCATTTTTTAGCTATAAGTGATGATCCATGAGTACAAGCATCCTTCATATGAAACCAATTTACAGGCTGTTGTGCCCAAACCCCCACAGCCCCACCATCAGGCAGGGGGTGAGGGGTTGTATGTTCAATCAAGTTGATCAATTGAGTGTCCAGACTACATTGCTGTAGTTTCACCATTCACCCCAATCGCAGCCCTTACATTCTACCACGCCCCCTCTTCCGCATATTGTTCCCTAGGCTTAGGAAAGGGGCACAGGTGGATGAGAAGCAAAACAATCCACTCTCTCTGGAGCTGTTGTCTTGGACTCTGGTCAATTCTGGCTGTTTCCTTTCATGGGCTGACAGTTTGTCCAGGAATAACCTTTTGATCCTACTAATGAAGCACAAGCAGTTAGATATATAGATATTTAAAGAGCACTAATAGTTATAGTTCTTTTGTGCACTTTAAAGTTCTTTTTTCCCCCTTGGGGGTTGAACCCAGGCCCTGGTACATGGTAGATGTATTAGTTATTTTTCTGTTGCTGTGATAAGACACCACATCATGGCAAGTCACAGAAGGAAGTAGTTATTTGGTTTTGGATTGAGCAATTAGAGTCCATAATGGTGAGTGGGGGTATGGGGGTGGCAGGGGTGACAGATGGGGGGGATACAGGCTGAGGAGGCATGGCTGCAGAAGGTGTCTGGAGGGAGCAGAAAGCTGAGCCATCACATCTTCAAGCAGGCACAGGGAAGTAGAAAGTGACTAGAAATCTGGTAAGGCTTAAGCACTCTCAAAGCCTGCCTCCAAGATGGCTCTACCTTCCAAGACTTCCCAAAACAGTGCCATCAAGCAGGAACAAAATGTACAAATGCTTGGAGCCTATGGGGGACATTCTCACTTGAATTAACACAGTTGGGAATCACTGTGTCCTCATCTCTGGACCATCTTTACTAGTCCCTGGAACTACTGGTTACACTTATTAATAATTAAAAAATCTATTTTATGTGTATGAGTGTATTGCCTGCATCGTGCAGGTCGGAAGAGAGTGACAGATCTCCTGGAACTGGAGTTAGCCACCATGTTGGTGTTGGGATTCAAACCCAGGTCTTCTGCAAGAGTGGCCATGTCTTCAGCCCCATAAATATTTTTTTAAAGGGTTTCACCAAATTCACAAAGCTTCAATAAAAATTGGCTTTAAAAAAAGGACTTCACCTAGTGTGGTGGTACATGCCTTTAATTCCATCATTTGGGAGAATGAAGAAGGAACACTGTGAATTGGAGGCAAGCTGAGATACATAGCAGCAACCTGTCTCAACAAAACAAAATGAAATAAAACTAACTCAAAACTCAGAAAAAAAGAATGTGTTTGCTTTAGAAGAAGCACTACATCTTGGTTTCTCCTCCCCTCCCCTCCCCTCCTCTCCCTTCCCCTCCCCTCTCCCGCCTTGCCCTCCCTTTCTTCCTCTTCCCTCTCTTCTCTATCAGACAGGGTCTTGGCATTGCGTTGTTGGCATCTAATTTCTGGGCCCAATCCTCCTGTCTCACCCTCCTGGTAGCTAGGAATAGAGTTACATGCACCACCATACTTGCTGAGAATGCTGCCATTAACTTTTGCTTGTTTAGTTTGGAGACATGACTGTAGCCTAGAGCACATACTTTGATGTCTAATAGCATTGAGTTTTAAGGAAAGGTGCTGGGGTCGTTTGCTTGTTTGTTGACCAGCTAACAGCACACCCCCAAACCCCTGTGAGGTAGTGCCACTTACAGGGGGGGAAATGTCAGCATTGTCCCGTGCAACCTCCAGAGAATCTATTCAGGTGTGGCTTTTTTTCTTCTTCTTACTTTTACTGCAGAAAAAGAATTTTAAGATGAGCCAAGAATGAAGCAAAGCTGGAGTTTATTAGGTAGGAAGGACAGGGTGCACTTAGAGACAACTGGTAGCTGTCTTCTCTAAGTTATCTGAGGCTTTGAATGTGCAACTAAGCTTACATATTAGGAAACATAAATTGGCCCATTAGCTATTTTAGTAATCTTGCTTGTAATGTTTTTCAGAGAAGTACGGTCCTTTTATAGATAGTCGTGTTAGTTATATTAAAATTCCTTGGTGTCATCTAGTGAAGAAAATGCAAGCCAGATCCCACAGATGAGGGGCTTCTTTCCTCTCTCATGTCCTTTAATGTTCTGTCTTTCTGTGTTGTCTCAGCAGGACCCAAGATTCTAAGATTCCACTATCCAATTCTAAACTCACAAGCCACTTCTATTGTATGTTGTCCAATCAGCTCACAGTCAATGTATCTGGCATAATGTGCAGACCGTCTAATCCAGATTTTAGATTATGAAGTCCTGAGGGAAGAAAAAGAAGTTGTTTCAGCCTCAAAGGACACAAGTTGAACTGAGTTCAGCTTTAGAAAAAAAATATTTAATTTATTTGTATTTTATGTGTTTTGAGTGCTTTGCTTGCCTGATATAAATGTCCTGCAGCAGAAGAGGGCATCAGATCCTCTGGAACTGGAGTTACTTATGACTATTAGCCATCATGTGGGTGCTGGGAATTGAACCCAAGTCTCTGCAACAGCAGCCAGTGCTGCTAAATGCTGAGCCATCCTTCCAGCCTCAAAACTATATTTTTTACAGTATAGTATAATAAGTAAAACATATCAGGAAAAATAAGGAAATTTTATTGATTTTTTTGCATATTCCATACATAGCACCTCAATCAGTCTTAATCACCTTTATAACCCCTTCTCCACTGGCACCCTCCCACAGTGCCCTCCTTTGGAGTTCATACATTCTGTCATTTGTGTTAGGGCCTATTGTGCCAAATTAATCTCTACAGCCATGTCTCAGTACATTTAAATATAAATTTCCTTCTATCACATACTAAGAACAGAATGACTTTGAGCATCCTTTATTCAGTAGGGGCCAACGCCTATGCCAGGATTCCCAGGAAGGGTATATAGAAGAGGCTGCCATCCACAACACTCTCCATCACAGTCTGGGCCAGGTGGTGCAGAGGCCAAGCAGAGTTGATCAGAACTGCACCAACTTAGAGCTTAGAGCTGTTATTCACAAGAAGAAAACTCCATAGCCATCCACCACCTGAACCCTAGGTAGCTCTGAGCAGCCATGGGCCTTATCCTCTCTAGCTTAGACCTTGAGATCTTAACCATTAAGCTCCATCAACATTAACTTTTCCACTGTGCTACTTCGATATTAATTTCTGTGTCTTACATAATAATGACCAATGTTCTGGTTGACCTTGTACAAATCCAGGGAAGAAAGGTAACTAGTGTTGTTTATACTCCTGTTGGCAACTTCCTTCCACACTAGTGAAGGGGAGGGAGAACAGGTGAACCTGAAGTCAACCTTCCCTGCATTTTTGAGACAAGGTGCAGGCCAGGGAGCAGAACAAGGCTGCTAGAAGTAGAATGACCATGTGGATCCTCTGCCCTAAGGCTAGGTCATGAGGCAGGATTTCCAGAGGACTGCTGTGCCTTGAATGTGAAATGTCTTCCATAGGCTCATGCATTTGAACTCTTGGTCCCCAACTGGTGGTGCAGTTTGGGAAGGTTGTGAACCATTTAGAAAGCAGAGCCTTGCTGAAGGAAGTGAGAGTAGGCCTTGAGGTTTTTGTTTTGTTCTGTTTTTAATATTTTATTTTTAATTTTTATTTTACATCTATGAGTATATTGTCTACATGTATGTAAGTGCACGTCTGTTATGCAATGCCTACAGAGGTTAAAAAAAAGGGCAGTGGATCCCCTGGAACTGGAGTTAAGGGTGATGGTTAGCTGCCATATGGGTGGTGCAAATGAACTTTGGGTCCATTACAAGAGTAGCCAGCACTCATAACCACTGAGCCATCTGTGCACTCCCTGGCCTTGAGGGTTTATGGCCTGACCACAATTCCTGTTAGAGATCTGCTTCCAGAATGTGGATGAAATATGATATGCCAGCTTCTTCTCCAGCCACCATGACTTACCGCTTGTTGGAACATACTTCGTGCTATGATAGACTACTTCCTCTGCTTGTTGACATCCCTTCCCCAGCATGATAGACTACTTCCTCTGCTTGTTGACATCCCTTCCCTATCATGATAGACTATATCCACAGCTTATTACCATGTCTCCCCATGGCAGACTCCATTCTCTGCTTGTGGTCATGCCTTCCCCAACATGATAGACTGTATCCTCTGCTTGTTGCTATGCAATTCCCATCATAATAGACTACATCCTCTGTCTGTTACCATGTCCTCCCCATCATAACAAACCACATCCTATGCTTGCTGCAATGCTTTCCCCATCATGATACACTACATCCTCTGCCTGTTGCCATTTCCTCCCCATCATAAAAGACCACATCCTCTGCTTTTTACCTGCACTCACCATCATTATAGACTACATCCTCTGTTTTGTTCTATGCATGATCCATCACGATAGACTATATAGTCTGCTTGTTGCTATGCAATTCCCCTCATGATAGACTACATCCTCTGCTTGTTACCATGTCCTACGCATCATGATTGAGTACATCTCCTACTTATGTCCCCCCTGAGAGACTACATCCTCTGCTTGTTATCATGTCCTACACATCATGTTTGAGTACATCTCCTACTTGTTATGTCCCCCCATCATGAGAGACTACATCCTCTGCTTGTTACCATGCCCTATCATCACGATTGTGTACATCTTTTGCTTGTTGCTATGTCCCCCCATCATGAGATATTACATCCTCTGCTTGTTGCTCTGCCCTACATATCATGATAGACTATATCCCCTCCTTCTTTCCATGTCTCCCCATCATGATAGGCTACATCCTCTGTTTTTGCCATGTCTCACCTTCATGATAGTCTACATCCTTTGCTTGTTACCATGCCTTTCCTATCATGATAGGTAATATCTTCTACTTGTTGCTATGTCATCCCTCTCATTATAGACTACATCCTCTGGAACTGTATGCCATAAAAAATCCATTCTCAGGGGCTGGAGAGATGGCCTAGCGGTTAAGAGCACCGACCACTCTTACAGAGGACACGGGTTCAATCCCCAGCACCCACATGGTGGCCGAGAACCGTCTGAAACTCCAATTCCAGGAGAACTACAGTTCCAGGGGAATCTGACACCTTCTTCTGATCTCCGTGACATTGCATAACACCGTGCACAAACTTGCATGCAGACAGTACATTCATACACATACAGAAATAAATAAAGGGGCTGGAGAGATGGCCTAGTGGTTAAGAGCGCCGACCGCTCTTACAGAGGACCCGGGTTCGATCCCCAGCACCCACATGGCGGCAGAGAACTGTCTGAAACTCCAATTCCAGGAGAACTCCAGTTCCAGGGGAATCCGAGACCCTCTTCTGACCTCCGCGGCATTGCACGACACGGGTGCATAGACTTGCATGCAGACAGTACATTCATATACATACAGAAATAAATAAAATTAAAAAAAAAACCCATTCTCAGAGAAGTTGCTTTTGTCAGGGTAGTTTATTACCACAGCAACAAAGTATCAAATACAGTGACATAGAAGGTCTTAGCTACTATGTACATACTGTGCCAGGCTGGCTGGTGCAGACAATCAGCTCTTCCATAGATAAACTCATCCCTATGCTGGAAAAGTGTGGAGTCATGTAGAATAGGATCCCATAACCAGACATCACTTGCACTCACAGGTATCCTGAGGCAACTCAGGGTTGCCAAGGATACCTTTGTGAGTTAAAATGCCAAGCAAATTTGCATTGCATGGGCAAGATCTGGCTACAACAACCCCACAGTCCATCAACCTATTGAATACTAAGTGAAGGGCCTGAGATGAAGCCAGTGTACAGGCCTTGCCACCAGGGCCTTGTCTATGGTATAGCAAGTCCAGGAGATGAGGGGCGAAAAAGACTCTTCCTATGAGCCAGATTAACCTGGCCCAGTACCTTAATAGTTAAACCTGGGCTGGAACAGCACACAAAGGGGCAGCAGGCTGGAGAGAGTAAATACCAGGAGGGACATCAGGCCCTTCACCTCTAGACTGATTGGTGCTGTGCATCTGGAGCTACTGTCTCTGGACACCTGTTTTCTCCTCAGGGCTCATTCATGATGGCTGTGATAGACCTAGTTAGATCTAACAGTGTGAGCTTGGGCACTGAGACACTCTGTTGCTCCAGCTTCCCCACCACAGTCCCCTAGGAAACAGAGACAGCCTGCTTCATATCTTGTAGTAGTAGTTAGGACAGATGACCGAAGAAAGTGTCCTGGGATCCCAGGACAGGCTAAGGCGATGCTCAGAAATGGTATTATTTCTATTCTAATACTAACAAGCTTATCTATAAAGAGTAATTGCCATCAAAAGAGGTGAGAAGATTCTAGAATAGGATGCCTCAAACCTTATATTCTATATGAAAACTCTAATTTCTAGAAAAATGAAGTCACTCACCCAGATTTCAATAAAGATAAGTTAGGATAGAAGAAAAGGTTGTCTGAGTTTACTCTGGGCAATTCCAAAGAAACTGTGAAACCATTCAAATCCTTCACTTCTAAAGTTCAACCTCTTTGCTTTTAAAACAAGGGTCTCTTATATCCCATATTGGCTATACAGCTAAAGATGGCCTGTAGAGGGGCTGGAGAAATGGCTCAGCAGTTAAGAACACAGACTGCTCTTGCAGAGGACCTGGTTTGATCCCCAGCACCCACATGGCGGCTGAGAACCGCCTTTAACTTCAGTTCCAGGGGAATCTGACACCCTCTTCTGAACTCCGCGGCATTGCACAACATGGGTGCACAAACTTACAACCAGATAGTACATTCATACACATAAAAAAATTAAAAAAAAGATGGCCTGTAGAACTCACTATACAGCTAAAGATAGGCTTGAACTTGTGATCTTGCCCACATCACCAAGTGTGGAGATGATAGATATTCATCAGCACATCTGGTTTATGCAATGCTGAGGATCAAACCCAAGGCTCTGGCCATGCTAAAACCGAGTTACGTCCTCAGCCCTAAACTTCAGCCTTATTAGTCAGTATAGTCATACTTAAAATATTTTCTCAAATATTAGGCTGCCTAACATCTGTCACCTCAATCTGCTAGTGACAAGGCTTAAAGAATAACTTAGCTGCTTTCAGTTTAATGTGTGGACAAAATAGGAGCACATTCTAGTTTTCTGTGTTCCCTTGCATTTTAAAGGTACTTCCCTTCTCTGAAAGCATTTCTCTAGTAAATTAACATTCCATAACATAGTAAATAATAAGCAGAGGTGTCCTTCCTTACACTGCGTGAGCTCAGGGGCAGAACACTGAAGAACATAAGTAAAAGGTACATGTTTTGCTTAAAATAAACATCCTATGTATTGTGTTTTTTTTTTTTCCACAGAAGAACTACAATCCGATATTGGTGTTTCCAATTCCCTACACTTTCTTAGAAAGTTCCCTTGCATTTTAAAGGTACTTCCCTTCTCTGAAAGCATTTCTCTAGTAAATTAACATTCCATAACATAGTAAATAATAATGCAGACACAACCAAGCCTGACGATGTATCCTTCACTTTACATGCCGTCTTGCAGAGTTGCAGACCCACGCTCTCAGGGCCAGAACACTATGAAGAACCAAACGGTTTCAAAACTCCTTCAATTGGATACATTGCTAGTACATCACCATTCCAGATTTAGGCTTTTAAAAAACAAATTATGCTTAAAAACACCTTTTCTATACCTGGTATTCGAGGCCTGCGTCTTTTTTTTTTTTTGTTTTTCATTTTTTTTGTTTTCTCACATTAGAACAAAAAAAGCTACCGTACCAACCCAGATCCGATTATTGGTGTGTCCAATGAGATGATCGAATGCATGCCATCTAAATCCACGCCGTCTTTCTGTCTTTAGGAAAGTAGATGGTTTAAAAAAAAAAAAAAAAAAAAAAAACAAAACAAAAAACGCAATGACTTAGTGGGTAGTGGAAACAGGCGACGGGGGGCGAAAAGATAGAAGGGGGTAGGTGTAATATGTAAACGGGTGAGGGCATACACAGACTGTGTATATTACCCGCAATGGAAAAAAAAAAATAATAAAAATAAAAAAAAGAGAAAAAATAAACAGAATAAACACCTTTATTACATGCGTGGGTGGGCCTTGCATCTATACTGTAAGACTCGCCCTATTTTTCTAATTCTTAGAAAAACATCTCTTTAGAAAGCAGGCAATATAAAACAAAAACAAAATCAAAATTACCCACTGAAATAAAGGAACACAATTGTGTAAATTAGAAAATCAGTTTCTTAGAGTCAGATTGC
>VZQC01000075.1:36467-70476 GCA_009823505.1 Rhizomys pruinosus
GTCTATCTCATCATGGTACATGGAAAGTCACGAAGCACTTTGCATAAAAGGAAGAGATGTTAAAGCAATATTAGCTATTGGATACCAAAATAGATTTCACTGGAAAAGAACTGTTTCCTATCAACAATTCTAAAACTGTTTAGATTGGTCTTCTGGGGCCTTCTTCCAGGAGTGGCATATGGAACTGTACATCGGTAACAGGGGAGGACACCTTAGCCAAGGCAGTGGACACTCACTTGGAAGCCCCTGTGTTCTAATTTAAGGCTCATATGGTGACATGGTGGGCTGCATATGGGGTATTCGTGCAGAGCCAGGCCTGCACATCCATGAGACACTGCAGAGGCAGAGAGCAGACAGGAAGTCTCCCGGGGGTTAGAACAGTTTCTAACAAAGTGGAACAGGGACAAAATGATGTCACCGCTCTTGGCTGGAAACCAATGCAAGCTGAGCGCCTTCCTACCCGGCTGAGATTTCGTTGTTATTGATGAAAACTTTTAATTGTGTTATTATCTTTCTCTCATTTTTCTCCTTTACAACTTCAGACAAAAATAACAGTCCTTCAAAAGTTTGTGCCCTGTGGCTCTCCACCTGCCTCCAATTAGAATAAAAACTGTGAAAGAAAAACATGTTCAGAATATTCGGAAGCTCTGGGGGCGGGGCGGCACTGCCTGCAGGCTGTAGAAGGCCTCTGGAGGGCTGGGCGTGGGAATTCCAGCCTGTTCCCAGCTACAGGTCCTGTGTGGACAATGGGAAAGTTTCAAGTTGATGCCCGCAGGCCATGCTGAGGAAGGTCAAGAGGTTACAAAGTGCAGGCAAAGGCAGAAACTGGCCTTGACTCACCTCTAAAGCTAAGGAGGGTCCAGTCAAAATGTGGTCAATCAGTAGAAAATAAAACAAAACAGAAACTAGGCACACACTTTTTACACTATTTACTGAAATCGATTAGAAAATTTACTACAAATAGAATAGTGTTTAGGTGCTGTTCCATGGAACAATTCTGGAAACAAAGATTCATACAAACATCTGTTCTCTTCCTCTGTGAAGAAGATAAAAACTACTAAACAAAATAATCCATTTTCTTTCAATCATCCAATATATAATTTTAAAGATAAGCTATCTAAAACTAGCAAAAACTCTCTAGGCAAAACCAGGTCCAAAGAAACATCTCTTTAGGCATTATTATGTGGCATACACTGACTGAAACTTCATATCTGCCAATATACACTTGAAAAACTAGGCTAAAGTCCTCATGGCTGGGTGAGTGCTGACCCCTGAGGTGTTGGTGAGGACTTTCAGGAGACATTCAGACGTTCTCAGTGTCCAGAAGACTAAAAAATGCCCTTTGAGAAAATTACATTTTCTGTGGAAAAACTAACTCTCTCTGGGAAGGACACTATTGTCTATTTCCATTATTAAGGTCAGGGCAGCACACAGTGCCTGGGACTCTCAGAATAAGTAATGAGTAGATAGGAGGAGCTGACAGGAGAGAGGGGACGCACTTCCCCACTTTATCATTCATCCAAAGTCTTTGAGACAATTTTTGGGCAAGGGAAGGATAGGGCCTTCCATTGTGAGGATTTGACAATGTTGTTCTCACACCCTATAAAATTAAACCCCATTCTTATATATTTCTAAAATGTGAAAGCATTCTAGGAAAAATATCTGCTATAAAAAATATCTGCTATAGGGGCTGGAGAGATGGCCTAGCGGTTAAGAGCACATTAAGCTCCATCAACATTAACTTTTCCACTGTGCTACTTCGATATTAATTTCTGTGTCTTACATAATAATGACCAATGTTCTGGTTGACCTTGTACAAATCCAGGGAAGAAAGGTAACTAGTGTTGTTTATACTCCTGTTGGCAACTTCCTTCCACACTAGTGAAGGGGAGGGAGAACAGGTGAACCTGAAGTCAACCTTCCCTGCATTTTTGAGACAGAGGTGCAGGGCCAGGGAGCAGAACAAGGCTGCTAGAAGTAGAATGACCATGTGGAATCCTCTGGCCCTAGGCTAGGTCCATGAGGCAGGATTTCCGATAGACTGCTGTGCCTTGAATGTGAAATGTCTTCCAAGGCTCATGCATTTGAACTCTTGGTCCCCAACTGGTGGGCAGTTTGGGAAGTTGGAACCGTTTAGACAAGCAGAGCCTTGCTCTGAAGGAAGTGAGAGTAGTGCCTTGAGGTTTTTGTTTTTTTGGTTCTTTTTTTAATATTTTATTTTTAATTTGTATTTTACATCTATGAGTATATTGTCTACATGTATGTAAGTGCACGTTGCTTGAATGCAATGCCTACGAGGTTAAAAAAAAAGGGCAGTGGGATCCCCTGGAATGGAGTTAAGGGGTATGGTTTACTGCCATATGGGTGGTGCAAATGAACTTTGGGTCCATTACAAGAGTAGCCAGCACTCTATAATACCACTGAGTCCATCTGTGCACTCCCTGCCATTGAGGGTTATGGCCCTGACCAAATTCCTGGTTAGAGATCTGCTTCCCCAGAATGTGGATGAAATAATGATATGCCAGCTTCTTCACTCCAGCCACCATGACTTACCGCTTGTTGGAACATACTTCGTGCTATGATAGACTACTTCCTCTGCTTGTTGACATCCCTTCCCCAGCATGATAGACTACTTCCTCTGCTTGTTGACATCCCTTCCCTATCATGATAGACTATATCCACAGCTTATTACCATGTCTCCCCTGGCAACTCCATCTCTCTGCTTGTGGTCATGCCTCCCCAACATGATAGACTGTATCCTCTGCTTGTTGCTATGCAATTCCCATCATAATAGACTACATCCTCTGTCTGTTACCATGTCCTCCCCATCATAACAAACCACATCCTATGCTTGCTGCAATGCTTTCCCCATCATGATACACTACATCCTCTGCCTGTTGCCATTTCCTCCCCATCATAAAAGACCACATCCTCTGCTTTTTACCTGCACTCACCATCATTATAGACTACATCCTCTGTTTTGTTCTATGCATGATCCATCACGATAGACTATATAGTCTGCTTGTTGCTATGCAATTCCCCTCATGATAGACTACAATCCTCTGCTGTTACCCATGGTCCTGACGCATCATGATTGAGTACACTCCTACTTATGTTCCCCCCTGGAGAGAAAAGACTACATCCTCTGCTTGTTATCATGTCCTACACATCATGTTTGAGTACATCTCCTACTTGTTATGTCCCCCCATCATGAGAGACTACATCCTCTGCTTGTTACCATGCCCTATCATCACGATTGTGTACATCTTTTGCTTGTTGCTATGTCCCCCCATCATGAGATATTACATCCTCTGCTTGTTGCTCTGCCCTACATATCATGATAGACTATATCCCAGCTCTTTATTACCATGTCTCCCCATCATGATAGGTCTACATCCTCGTTGTTGCCATGCTCATCACACCTTCATGATAGTTCTACGCATCCTTTGTTGTTAACAATTCCTTTCCTATCATGATAGGTAATATCTTCTACTTGTTGCTATGTCATCCCTCTCATTATAGACTACATCCTCTGGAACTGTATGCCATAAAAAATCCATGTCTCAGGGGCTGGGAGAGATGGCCTAGCGGTTAAGAGCACCAGACCACTCTTACAGAGACAACGGTTCAATCCCCAGCACCCCATGGGGCGAGAACCGTGCCTGAACTCCAATTCCAGGAGAACTACAGTTCCAGGGAAATCTGACACCTTCTTCTTGACCTCCGTGCATTGCAGAAAACACCGTTGCACAAACTTTGCATGCAGACAGTACATTCATACACATACAGAAAAAAATTTAAAAAATTTAGGGGCTGGAGAACCTGGCCTAGTGGTTAAGAGGCCGACCGCTCTTTACGAGGACCCCGGGTTCGAATCCCCAGCACCCACATGGCGGCAGAGAACTGTCTGAAACTCCAATTCCAGGAGAACTCACCAGTTTCCAGGGGAATCCGAGACCCTCTTCTGACCTCCGCGGCATTGCACGACACGGGTGCATAGACTTGCATGCAGTACAGTACATTCATATAACATACAGAATAATAAAATTAAAAAAAAAACCCATTCTCAGAGAAGTTGCTTTTGTCAGGGTAGTTTATTACCACAGCAACAAAGTATCAAATACAGTGACATAGAAGGTCTTAGCTACTATGTACATACTGTGCCAGGCTGGCTGGTGCAGACAATCAGCTCTTCCATAGATAAACTCATCCCTCTGCTGGAAAAGTGTGGAGTCATGTAGAATAGGATCCCATAACCAGACATCACTTGCACTCACAGGTATCCTGAGGCAACTCAGGGTTGCCAAGGATACCTTTGTGAGTTAAAATGCCAAGCAAATTTGCATTGCATGGGCAAGATCTGGCTACAACAACCCCACAGTCCATCAACCTATTGAATACTAAGTGAAGGGCCTGAGATGAAGCCAGTGTACAGGCCTTGCCACCAGGGCCTTGTCTATGGTATAGCAAGTCCAGGAGATGAGGGGCGAAAAAGACTCTTCCTATGAGCCAGATTAACCTGGCCCAGTACCTTAATAGTTAAACCTGGGCTGGAACAGCACACAAAGGGGCAGCAGGCTGGAGAGAGTAAATACCAGGAGGGACATCAGGCCCTTCACCTCTAGACTGATTGGTGCTGTGCATCTGGAGCTACTGTCTCTGGACACCTGTTTTCTCCTCAGGGCTCATTCATGATGGCTGTGATAGACCTAGTTAGATCTAACAGTGTGAGCTTGGGCACTGAGACACTCTGTTGTCCAGCTTGCCCCACCACAGTCCCCGTAGGAAACAGAGACAAGCCTGCTTCATATCTTGTAGTAGTAGTTAGGACAGATGACCGAAGAAAGTGTCCTGGGATCCCAGGACAGGCTAAGGCGATGCTTCAGAAATGGTATTATTTCTATTCTAATACTAACAAGCTTATCTATAAAGAGTAATTGCCATCAAAAGAGGTGAGAAGATTCTAGAATAGGATGCCTCAAACCTTATATTCTATATGAAAACTCTAATTTCTAGAAAAATGAAGTCACTCACCCAGATTTCAATAAAGATAAGTTAGGATAGAAGAAAAGGTTGTCTGAGTTTACTCTGGGCAATTCCAAAGAAACTGTGAAACCATTCAAATCCTTCACTTCTAAAGGTTCAACTCTCTTGCTTTAAAAACAAGGCTGTCTCTTATATCCCATATTGGCTATACAGTCTACAGACTGCCCTGTAGGGGCTGGAGAATGGCTCAGCAGTTAAGAACACAGACTGCTCTTGCAGAGGACCTTTGTTTGATCCCCAGCACCCACATGGCGGCTGAAACAACGCCTTTAACTTCCAGTTCCAGGGGAATCTTACAACCGCTCTCTGAACTCCGCCGGCATTGCCCAACATGGGTGCACAAACTTACAACCAGATAGTACATTTACACATAAAAAAAATTAAAAAAAAGATGGGCCTGCTGAACTCACTATACAGCTAAAGATAGGCTTGAAACTTGTGATCTTGCCCACATCACCAAGTGTGGAGATGATAGATATTCATCAGCACATCTGGTTTATGCATGCTAGGACAAACCCAAGGCTAGGCCATGGGGCTAAAACCGAGTTACGTCCCAGCTAAACTTCAGCCGTATAGTCAGTATAAGGCCATAACTTTAAAATATTTTCTCAAATATTAGGCTGCCTAACATCTGTCACCTCAATCTGCTAGTGACAAGGCTTAAAGAATAACTTAGCTGCTTTCAGTTTAATGTGTGGACAAAATAGGAGCACATTCTAGTTTTCTGTGTTCCCTTGCATTTTAAAGGTACTTCCCTTCTCTGAAAGCATTTCTCTAGTAAATTAACATTCCATAACATAGTAAATAATAAGCAGAGGTGTCCTTCCTTACACTGCGTGAGCTCAGGGGCAGAACACTGAAGAACATAAGTAAAAGGTACATGTTTTGCTTAAAATTAAACATCCTATTGTATTTGTGTTTTTTTTTTTTCCAACAGAAGAACTACAATCCGATATTGGTGTTTCCAATTCCCTACACTTTCTTAGAAAGTAGAGTTAAAAAAAAAAAAGAAAGTGGAGTTAAAATGGCTTGTGTAAATACAAATGTTAGAATAACTGTGATGGCTTCCCAGAAAAAAAGTGATGACAGTTTATACATGGTTGGTCTTTATCTAACTGTATTTTTTATTCTTAGAAAAATCTCTTTAGAAGCAGAAATATATACAGGCTTGTAGAAAATCAGTTTCTTAGAATCAGATTGTACAGGCTGAGGAGGCATGGCTGCAGAAGGTGTCTGGAGGGAGCAGAAAGCTGAGCCATCACATCTTCAAGCAGGCACAGGGAAGTAGAAAGTGACTAGAAATCTGGTAAGGCTTAAGCACTCTCAAAGCCTGCCTCCAAGATGGCTCTACCTTCCAAGACTTCCCAAAACAGTGCCATCAAGCAGGAACAAAATGTACAAATGCTTGGAGCCTATGGGGGACATTCTCACTTGAATTAACACAGTTGGGAATCACTGTGTCCTCATCTCTGGACCATCTTTACTAGTCCCTGGAACTACTGGTTACACTTATTAATAATTAAAAAATCTATTTTATGTGTATGAGTGTATTGCCTGCATCTTGCAGGTCGGAAGAGAGTGACAGATCTCCTGGAACTGGAGTTAGCCACCATGTTGGTGTTGGGATTCAAACCCAGGTCTTCTGCAAGAGTGGCCATGTCTTCAGCCCCATAAATATTTTTTTAAAGGGTTTCACCAAATTCACAAAGCTTCAATAAAAATTGGCTTTAAAAAAAGGACTTCACCTAGTGTGGTGGTACATGCCTTTAATTCCATCATTTGGGAGAATGAAGAAGGAACACTGTGAATTGGAGGCAAGCTGAGATACATAGCAGCAACCTGTCTCAACAAAACAAAATGAAATAAAACTAACTCAAAACTCAGAAAAAAAGAATGTGTTTGCTTTAGAAGAAGCACTACATCTTGGTTTCTCCTCCCCTCCCCTCCCCTCCTCTCCCTTCCCCTCCCCTCTCCCGCCTTGCCCTCCCTTTCTTCCTCTTCCCTCTCTTCTCTATCAGACAGGGTCTTGGCATTGCGTTGTTGGCATCTAATTTCTGGGCCCAATCCTCCTGTCTCACCCTCCTGGTAGCTAGGAATAGAGTTACATGCACCACCATACTTGCTGAGAATGCTGCCATTAACTTTTGCTTGTTTAGTTTGGAGACATGACTGTAGCCTAGAGCACATACTTTGATGTCTAATAGCATTGAGTTTTAAGGAAAGGTGCTGGGGTCGTTTGCTTGTTTGTTGACCAGCTAACAGCACACCCCCAAACCCCTGTGAGGTAGTGCCACTTACAGGGGGGGAAATGTCAGCATTGTCCCGTGCAACCTCCAGAGAATCTATTCAGGTGTGGCTTTTTTTCTTCTTCTTACTTTTACTGCAGAAAAAGAATTTTAAGATGAGCCAAGAATGAAGCAAAGCTGGAGTTTATTAGGTAGGAAGGACAGGGTGCACTTAGAGACAACTGGTAGCTGTCTTCTCTAAGTTATCTGAGGCTTTGAATGTGCAACTAAGCTTACATATTAGGAAACATAAATTGGCCCATTAGCTATTTTAGTAATCTTGCTTGTAATGTTTTTCAGAGAAGTACGGTCCTTTTATAGATAGTCGTGTTAGTTATATTAAAATTCCTTGGTGTCATCTAGTGAAGAAAATGCAAGCCAGATCCCACAGATGAGGGGCTTCTTTCCTCTCTCATGTCCTTTAATGTTCTGTCTTTCTGTGTTGTCTCAGCAGGACCCAGGATTCTAAGATTCCACTATCCAATTCTAAACTCACAAGCCACTTCTATTGTATGTTGTCCAATCAGCTCACAGTCAATGTATCTGGCATAATGTGCAGACCGTCTAATCCAGATTTTAGATTATGAAGTCCTGAGGGAAGAAAAAGAAGTTGTTTCAGCCTCAAAGGACACAAGTTGAACTGAGTTCAGCTTTAGAAAAAAAATATTTAATTTATTTGTATTTTATGTGTTTTGAGTGCTTTGCTTGCCTGATATAAATGTCCTGCAGCAGAAGAGGGCATCAGATCCTCTGGAACTGGAGTTACTTATGACTATTAGCCATCATGTGGGTGCTGGGAATTGAACCCAAGTCTCTGCAACAGCAGCCAGTGCTGCTAAATGCTGAGCCATCCTTCCAGCCTCAAAACTATATTTTTTACAGTATAGTATAATAAGTAAAACATATCAGGAAAAATAAGGAAATTTTATTGATTTTTTTGCATATTCCATACATAGCACCTCAATCAGTCTTAATCACCTTTATAACCCCTTCTCCACTGGCACCCTCCCACAGCGCCCTCCTTTGGAGTTCATACATTCTGTCATTTGTGTTAGGGCCTATTGTGCCAAATTAATCTCTACAGCCATGTCTCAGTACATTTAAATATAAATTTCCTTCTATCACATACTAAGAACAGAATGACTTTGAGCATCCTTTATTCAGTAGGGGCCAATGCCTATGCCAGGATTCCCAGGAAGGGTATATAGAAGAGGCTGCCATCCACAACACTCTCCATCACAGTCTGGGCCAGGTGGTGCAGAGGCCAAGCAGAGTTGATCAGAACTGCACCAACTTAGAGCTTAGAGCTGTTATTCACAAGAAGAAAACTCCATAGCCATCCACCACCTGAACCCTAGGTAGCTCTGAGCAGCCATGGGCCTTATCCTCTCTAGCTTAGACCTTGAGATCTTAACCATTAAGCTCCATCAACATTAACTTTTCCACTGTGCTACTTCGATATTAATTTCTGTGTCTTACATAATAATGACCAATGTTCTGGTTGACCTTGTACAAATCCAGGGAAGAAAGGTAACTAGTGTTGTTTATACTCCTGTTGGCAACTTCCTTCCACACTAGTGAAGGGGAGGGAGAACAGGTGAACCTGAAGTCAACCTTCCCTGCATTTTTGAGACAAGGTGCAGGCCAGGGAGCAGAACAAGGCTGCTAGAAGTAGAATGACCATGTGGATCCTCTGCCCTAAGGCTAGGTCATGAGGCAGGATTTCCAGAGGACTGCTGTGCCTTGAATGTGAAATGTCTTCCATAGGCTCATGCATTTGAACTCTTGGTCCCCAACTGGTGGTGCAGTTTGGGAAGGTTGTGAACCATTTAGAAAGCAGAGCCTTGCTGAAGGAAGTGAGAGTAGGCCTTGAGGTTTTTGTTTTGTTCTGTTTTTAATATTTTATTTTTAATTTTTATTTTACATCTATGAGTATATTGTCTACATGTATGTAAGTGCACGTCTGTTATGCAATGCCTACAGAGGTTAAAAAAAAGGGCAGTGGATCCCCTGGAACTGGAGTTAAGGGTGATGGTTAGCTGCCATATGGGTGGTGCAAATGAACTTTGGGTCCATTACAAGAGTAGCCAGCACTCATAACCACTGAGCCATCTGTGCACTCCCTGGCCTTGAGGGTTTATGGCCTGACCACAATTCCTGTTAGAGATCTGCTTCCAGAATGTGGATGAAATATGATATGCCAGCTTCTTCTCCAGCCACCATGACTTACCGCTTGTTGGAACATACTTCGTGCTATGATAGACTACTTCCTCTGCTTGTTGACATCCCTTCCCCAGCATGATAGACTACTTCCTCTGCTTGTTGACATCCCTTCCCTATCATGATAGACTATATCCACAGCTTATTACCATGTCTCCCCATGGCAGACTCCATTCTCTGCTTGTGGTCATGCCTTCCCCAACATGATAGACTGTATCCTCTGCTTGTTGCTATGCAATTCCCATCATAATAGACTACATCCTCTGTCTGTTACCATGTCCTCCCCATCATAACAAACCACATCCTATGCTTGCTGCAATGCTTTCCCCATCATGATACACTACATCCTCTGCCTGTTGCCATTTCCTCCCCATCATAAAAGACCACATCCTCTGCTTTTTACCTGCACTCACCATCATTATAGACTACATCCTCTGTTTTGTTCTATGCATGATCCATCACGATAGACTATATAGTCTGCTTGTTGCTATGCAATTCCCCTCATGATAGACTACATCCTCTGCTTGTTACCATGTCCT
Source organism: Rhizomys pruinosus (assembly GCA_009823505.1). NCBI lineage: Eukaryota > Metazoa > Chordata > Mammalia > Rodentia > Spalacidae > Rhizomys > Rhizomys pruinosus. The sequence goes on from VZQC01000075.1 coordinate 46,558, forward strand.
ACGCATCATGATTGAGTACATCTCCTACTTATGTCCCCCCTGAGAGACTACATCCTCTGCTTGTTATCATGTCCTACACATCATGTTTGAGTACATCTCCTACTTGTTATGTCCCCCCATCATGAGAGACTACATCCTCTGCTTGTTACCATGCCCTATCATCACGATTGTGTACATCTTTTGCTTGTTGCTATGTCCCCCCATCATGAGATATTACATCCTCTGCTTGTTGCTCTGCCCTACATATCATGATAGACTATATCCCCTCCTTCTTTCCATGTCTCCCCATCATGATAGGCTACATCCTCTGTTTTTGCCATGTCTCACCTTCATGATAGTCTACATCCTTTGCTTGTTACCATGCCTTTCCTATCATGATAGGTAATATCTTCTACTTGTTGCTATGTCATCCCTCTCATTATAGACTACATCCTCTGGAACTGTATGCCATAAAAAATCCATTCTCAGGGGCTGGAGAGATGGCCTAGCGGTTAAGAGCACCGACCACTCTTACAGAGGACACGGGTTCAATCCCCAGCACCCACATGGTGGCCGAGAACCGTCTGAAACTCCAATTCCAGGAGAACTACAGTTCCAGGGGAATCTGACACCTTCTTCTGATCTCCGTGACATTGCATAACACCGTGCACAAACTTGCATGCAGACAGTACATTCATACACATACAGAAATAAATAAAGGGGCTGGAGAGATGGCCTAGTGGTTAAGAGCGCCGACCGCTCTTACAGAGGACCCGGGTTCGATCCCCAGCACCCACATGGCGGCAGAGAACTGTCTGAAACTCCAATTCCAGGAGAACTCCAGTTCCAGGGGAATCCGAGACCCTCTTCTGACCTCCGCGGCATTGCACGACACGGGTGCATAGACTTGCATGCAGACAGTAAGCCACTGATGGCTCTTGCAGAGCGAACTGGGGTTCAATTCCAGCAATACACTCATACACTAATAAAGTAAAACAAGGAAATATTTTAATAGGCAGGTTTTTTAACTGCCTTTGTTACTTCTCTATTTCTAGAATGTGGAATATTATGTGAATCAAAAACAGCTTTAAGTTACATCTCATCTGTGTGTGTATGTTTCAAAAAGGGAAATCTATTACATGTACTTGGGGATGTCAACTAGTTCAGTTATTATGGAAGTCATTTAGGAGGTTACTTAAAAAATTAATAAGAGATAAGCTCTTTGATTTGATTGACAGGTCCCATGTGTCCACTTGTTGACCTTAATTCTTTGCAGCAGCTGCTGTCTGATTAGGAAAGTCTTTTCTATGCCTATGTTTGTAGATCTGCTGGCCACTTTTTCTTCTATATCCTTCAGAGTTTGGCTTGTTTCACGTTGAGGTCTTTAATCCATCTGGAGTTCACTTTTGTACCAGTGGTGGAGGTAGGGGTTTTAATTTCATCTCTTCTACAAGTGCGGGAATCCCAGTTTGTGCCAAGCACCACTCGCTGAAGAGGCTGTCTTTTTCTCATTGTGTGTTTCTTGACCCCCTTGTCAATATGAGATGGCCCTGAAATTTATGTGCTCCAGATTTGGAATATTCGTTTGTATCCATTGCGCTTCAACAGGGTCTGTTGTTTTTGTGCCAGTACCAGCCTTTTTTATGACTATAAGCCCTGTAAGTATAGTTTGAAATCTTGTATAGAGATCCCTTCTGTCGTACGATCTTTTCACTCAGGTTGATTTTAAAAGAAGCTTTTGGTCTTTTTTTTCGGTTTTTTTTTTCAAATGGAAATTTAAGAACTTTTTTCTTCCAAGTCCCTGTGAAGAAACTCTTGGGGGATTTTGAATAGGGATGCATTAAAAAAATCTATACACGAGTTTTTGGTAAAATGGGACATTTTGTACAATGATTTTTTTCCCATATCCATGAGCATGGGAGGTTTCTCCAGCTTCTGAGTTCCGTCTTAAGGACTAGACCATATGATCCCTACACTACTCCTGGTGTATGTAGCCAAAGCGCATCCTATAAGATGATACCTATACTATACACGATGTTTGATTGCTCTCTTCACAATAGCTAAGTGGATGGAACAAGCCTTAGTTCCTGTTTAATGAAAGCCAAGAATTGAAGAAAATGTAGTATGATCTACACCAATGGGATTTTTCTTGCAACAATGAGGAAATATGTTGTCATTTGAGCGAAATTTCAGCAGCAAAAATAATTATAGTTAGCTGAATTAACGAACCAATTGTCTTTCCATTGTGGTTCTTAGGTTTTATAGGCACATAAAAATCATGTACATTTACATGGATGAAAGTAAAAGTGAAAACACATGAAGGGCAAAGGGGACTACTGGGATCAGTGTTTAAGGGGATTAAGCTCAACAGCCACAGCAATATTAAACTAGTACTAAAGGCTTTTAAATAAATTTGTAAAGAGAGAGAAACGAAGCAACTGTAGACATAACCTTTTATGCTAACTATAACCAAAGCCTCAATGTCACTGTGGAATTCACCCCTATTGATACATTGTGCAACTTATAGGCAAGGCGTAGATTTTGTGGCATTTTTGAAAAAAACGTCATTCCTTCAGGGGGCGGAGATGGATGCTCAGTGGTTAAGTAGCACTGGCTGCATCTTGCAGAGGACCTGCGGTTCGATTTCAGCACCCACATGAGTTAACAACCATTCTTAACTACAGTTCAGGGGATCCCAATGACCTCTTGCTTACCTCTACAGGCTTTGCACATATTGGTTGCACTTCACATACATGCAGGCAATACACTCATGTGCATGCATAAAATAAAATAATAACTACAACACAACAAAACTTATTCTTGCAAATCTAACTTGATTGATACTGTCCAGTCCTGATTAATGTGGTCCTGGCTGAGGAATTAGTAAGAAGAATATTCGTGAGTCTCTGCTAGATAAAGAGATGAAAAAAAGATGTTTTTATAAGAAAATTTTAATTTATGTACTCAGTTTTGTGTCGGTAATTGAGTACCAGGTCCATCCCACTTTGGAGCTTTGATAAGTGGACCTGGTGAGTGGTCTACTGTCCCTACCTCTCTGTAAACTTGAGAACGTTACAATTTTCCATTTTTGCCTTTTTTAAAAATTTTGTGGTAAAGCTGGGCAGTCTGGTGTGCCACTTTAGTCTCTTACTTGGATGCTGAGGCAGGCAGACACTGAGGCACCGAGGTCCATCTGAGAAATCAGAAGGCCTTGTCTCATAAATCAATGAGTCAATAAGTGGATTCCTCCTCAAATATTAATAGTTTTGACTAGCTTATGACCAAAAGTATTTCTTTGTTCCCAGAGAAGATATTCACAGTCAAATTAGGAGTACGGCAATACAACAATGTAGTCTTGAGGTCCTCTTCAGTTCAAATCAGAGGAGATAATTTGTTCTCTAAAAGAAAATGTTGGAGCCTCTGAGACCAGCTGAAACAAGTGCAGACCATAGTGCAATAAAAATCAACGATAAACACCAGGTAAGCCCTATAGGCCTAGCAATGAACACTGGAGACTTAAACAACACACTTATATAATGAATGTTGGGGGGGGGCGTCAGGAGAGAGAAAGAAAGAAATTAAAGCTGTCCTGGAACTGAATGATAAGGAACAATACAACACAACAAAACTATGGAATACCCTAAAAAAGCATCATACGAGGGAGTTTATAGCCTGGGTGCCTACAATTTAGAAAAACAGATAAGAGCAAAACGTGAACGATCAACAAGCTGCAGCTAAAAGCACGTTGAGAGGCCACACTAGATGAACCCTAAATGAAACACAGACAGGAAGAAATAACAGAAATCAGAGCAGAAAATCCTTGACAATAGGAAACAAAGGAAAAACATACAAAAAAAAAAAATCAATGTAATCCCATAACAAGTTCGGTGCTTCTTGAAAAAGCTAACAACGCTCGACACCTCTAACCCAGTTCCAACCAGAAAGCAAGGAAACCAACCTCTCAAATCCATTATAAATCGCATCATTTCCCCATCATCCTGATGAAAAGGGAAGCATCACAAGAACACAAGAAAAGACTCCAGAAATCATAGGGAATACTTCAAGAACCTATACCTACCAAGTTGAAAACCTAGAAGAAAATGATGAATATCGGAAATCCTGGGAACTCACCAAAGCTCAACCAAGAAGAGATGAAACAGCTTAAACAGACCCATAACATGAAGAATATTAAGATGTTGTATAAGAAGCCTCCCAAACTAAAATAAAGCCCAGGCCCAAATGGCGTTTCTCACAGCCAAACTTTCTAGAAAACATTTCAAAAAGACCTACAACACTTATTTACTGAAATTGTTTAGAAGGATACAAACAGAGGGAATTCCCAAATTCTTCTATGAAAGCCAGCCATCACTCGTTACCAAAACCAGGAAAGATACAACAAAGAGGAGAGTCTAGACCATTTCCCTAATGACACAGATGCCAAAATTCTGAAACTGACGGATACTTGCAAATTGATACAGATCTCCTCACATGCAAAAGGATCATCCTCAATGACCAAGTTGGATTTCATACGCAGAGATGCAGAGGATGGCGTTCCAATCTGAAAAATACACTATAATCATCAAAACGATGAAATCGACGAAAGGACAAAAACCGACACATCATCTGAGATTGATGTGAAAAGCCTTTGACAAATCCCAGCATCTCCCCTTTCATGTTTAAAGTCTAGAAGGAATTGGATTGGAGGGTCTTTCCTCAATGTAATAAAGTCATATACAGGAAACCCACAGCCATATCAGCCTAAATAGCGGAAATGACGCAGAAACATTCTTCCGCTTTAAAGGAATGTTTTAAATCCATGAGCATGAGAGGTTTTTCCATCTTCTGATTCTTTTATGTATTTTTCAGTAGTATTTGACATTTTTTTAATTTTTTTGTTAATTTTCCCAATCCAATGAGCATGGGAGGTGTATTATGCACATTTCTGACATTTTGTCTCATTTGCTTTCCTCTTCTTTTCTTTTCGTTTTAAAGGTTTTTTTTTTTAAACAAATTTGTTTTTGGATATTTTTTTGGTGTTGTCTCGCTTAAAGTGGACCAAATATCTTCGTCTCTTGGTGCTTGGTTAGGTTTGCTTTTTCCTAGGTGTAATTTTATTGTTTTTTTTTCTGGATGTGGCTGCTAGCTATTGTTTTCTTTGAAGGATGGCGAGCTAAATGGGCATATCTATGCCCCCGTCCAAACACTCTCTTAAATATTAAAATAGGTGCATTCTGTGTAGAAAAGCACTTGATTTTATATATGAGCACAATATATACGGCAAGAAAACGAAGGGAATAATTTAAAGGATCCAGTAAGTGTTACTATCAGTTGGGAAAAGTGTGAGGTTCCAGCTACCAGTGATTTGCTGATGATATGATTGTTTTTCTACCCCTAAGGTCCGCTGATGCGTAACAAACTCCACCGAGAGGGGGAGGGACAGGGGGAAGGGGAAACGGGGGGGGGGGAGGAAAACCCTCCTCGAAGAAAAGATTTAACCGCTTGAAGCACAAAGATTGGGCAGAGATACAAAAATTACCTAACGCACAGAAAAACAACTGAGCCTTTTCTTTACACCACCAACAGCAAGCATCTGCGAGGAGGAAAATGAATAAGATAAAGAATTTTTTAAAGAGACCTTTCCCACTACCAATTAGCCCCTGAAAAACAATTTGAATAAGATACCTAGGAGCAAACCTAATCAAAGCCACCAAAGATCTGTACAACCAATGAATCTATTAAAAGCATCATATTTGATTTCACTTGTCAATTAAACCCTTTTATTTAAAGACTAGCGCTGCATAACAACGCATCAAGAGAAAAGTACATTGGAAGATTAGAATCAGCACCATCAGTGTGAAGCTCGATCTGATGGCTAGGCGAATAAATCATCCAAAAAAAATGGGTTAAAAGAGGTAAAGACGAGTTTGTAATGGAATTTGAACAAAACATGGGAAAACCGTTTAGGGCACTTATCCCCAATTGCTCATGGTATTGGGCGGGAACATTAACATTGTTATAAAATAACTAAAAATGTTTCCCATTCCTCCCCACCATCTACTGAAACTCTTTTGTTTGTAGATTCGATTAGATTTTAACGGCCATTATGTTCCACGAGAGCGGCAAATCTCCAAACTCAAAAATCCACCAAGAGTACAGGTAAGTTTCTTCACCGGCTTGGTGGAAACAAAAAGTAAGAAGTCCTTTATCTTCCTTTTTAAATTCTTCTGGAAAAAAAAAAAACCAAAACAAAAAAAAGCAAAAAAACAAAAGACCCCAGTCTGACTAGCCAACTCGCAAACTAACCCCTCTGACGTTGTGAAAAATATATGAGCATACACAGGAGGCGGGGATCTATTAATAGCCACACTTCAAACTATTAGTACAGGGCCTATAGTCAAAAAACAGCATTTTGTAACTGCTGGACACCCCACAAAAAAGGTACTGTTGCCAACGCTGCGAACAAAACAGAGATCCAAACCTTGAGCACAACCAAGTTTCAGTCCAGACTTCCTCATATTACTTCGAGCAAGAGGGCGGTCAAGAATTATGAGGATTCAATAACCTCGTGTCAACTATGACCGATCATCATACTCGCTAGACAGGGTCAACCGCATGACCGAGACTTCGAGCTATCTCTCAGGGTCATAGTTCCTGGTATATTAGTTTGGCATTTAAAAATAAAAATTATACGGGGCTTTTCTAGAGCTGATCTCATCCCTTCCATCCTTTCTACTATTTCGCCCTAGAACGCAACATGTTGCGATCTCTAGATATGGACAAAATCCCGATAATGTAATCGATTCTGATTAATTTTTAAAACAACAACCGCCCCTCCCTACCTACTTTGCCCTTGTACAAAAGGTCAACTCCAGATGGAATACAGACCTCAACATGAAACCACAAAATCTGAAGGCAATAGAAAAAAAAAAAAAAAAAAAAAAAAAAGTTGGCAGCAGATTAAAAGACATAGAGGTAGGACACCGTTTAGGAAAAGACTCTCCTATAATACAGCACAGCAGCCAGCCTCTCCTCTGATTTTTCTACATATTCCACAGAGCGACAATCGTTTTAGGAAATTTAGAGGAAAAACAATTACAACGGAGTCGGACGCTAGGGACAACAGGAGGGAAATCTTTTGTTTTTTTTTTTAATTTCCAATATATTTTTTTAATTTTAAAAAAAAAATTATTTTTTTTTTCTTTTTTTTCATTCTTTTTTCCTTTTTTTTTTTTCCTATCAAATATTTTATCAATTTTTTTTCCTTATCTTCTTCCACTAGTTGAAACTTCTATATAGGAAAAAAGTAGTATTAGGAAAAAGACTTCCTAAATCAGGACAGCAGCTGTTCTTTGTTCTTCCGCAAATCTACATTTGCTATTAGCATTTTCTCTCATTCTACTTTTGTTCCCTTAATTTTCGGAAGATTTTTAGATTTCAAAGAATTATTAATTTAAGAGGCATCATTTTTTTTTCTCTCTCTTTTTTTTTTTTTCTTCTTCTGTGATCTTCCACACCCGCATTTCATCCTACTTTTTAGGTCAACATACTGACAAATGGGCGACCTACACTTCACAAATGCCACAAGCTTCGTACATGCCCAAAAGAAGCCCAATCACCGAAGGTGAAGAGAAAACTCAGAGATGGGAGGAAACCTTCATCGCAGAAACATCTGACAAAGCATGATTTCCAGAATATATAACCTACTCAAAAACAAACAGAAAGGAAACATGACCCACTCACTAGAGATGGAGCAAAAGTGAACAGAGACTTCATCTAGCTTAAGGACTTAGAGATGTCTGCGAAACACCTTAAGAAGTGTTCAACATCACTAATCATTAAGAGAATGCCATCAAAAACCCTTTAAGATATCATCTTACTGCAATAAGACTGGCTAGGATCAAGAAAACAAATGATACCAAGCTGCTGCGAGAGGTTGTGGGGAACGGGAACACTCATCAGTGCTGGTGCGGAATGTAAACTAATAAAGTCCCATATGTAAAGCAGTGTGGAGAACCCCTTCGACGACTTGGAATGACTTGCCACCTGACTCAGCCGTACCACTCCTGCCGTCAATGTACCCACAAGTCTCATCTTACGCAGAGATACATGCACAGCCATGTTTATTGCCCAGCTCTCTTCCCAATCGCAAGGAGCTAGAACCAACCAACGTGCCCCTCAACTGACGAGTGGATAGAGAAAATGTGGTAATCTACAAATGCGAGTTCATGCAGCAGTAAGGAAAGACTGACTCATGAGATTTGCAGGTAAATGGCTGGAGCTTAAAGGTATCATACTGAGTGAAGTAAAACACCAGTCATAGAAAAGCAAACGATGAATGATATACTCATCTGTGGATCGCCTAGCACAAATTACCTAATTATATGCCAAACACTGCGCAATGTCAATGTGATCTGAAAATAACTGTTCTCTTACATTGTGAATTACTGATGCGTGGATTTAGAGAAAAATGTAGGTACATCTCCACAATGGCAGTTCTACTGCCAGCAACTAAAGAAGATGACATCCAGAGCTTTCAGGAAACTGGCTGCGAGCTAGAGTACATCATCCTGCGTGAAGTAACCACAGTCACAGAAAAACATAACGATGAATGGTATCCCTCATCTGTGGATTGTTAGTGCCAATTACCTAGTTCTAAGTATTTCTTGTGTCGGCCCTTGAGCTTTGTCCAAAGCAGTTGGGAGTGATGGCTATTGCGAAACAACAACCAACAAAACAACAACAACAACAACAACAGAAAGGACTGCATCAAAGAATCTGACTGAACAGTGAACTTATGCTCCAAACAGTCAACTTCTCCATGAAGAATATTGAGAAGCACTGAGAAAGAGATGAAAAGCATGTTGGCAGACAGAATGCATAGCTTCTGGGCTGGGGTGGGGGGATAGGGTGGGGGACAAGGGTCTAGATTTGAAAAAACATTATAAATAAACTTCAAAAAAACGAAACATCTCATGCCCACGGAAATGGTGGTGCACACCTTTAATGCGAGCCCTCTAGAAACAGTGGCAGATCTGTGAGATTGAGGCCAGCATAGACTTCATAATGAGTTCCAAGCTGGATGGGACTAGAGAGACCCTATTAAAAAAAGAAAAGAAAAATATCACCTTTACATACATATATTAAAGACTCTTGTACAAAACATTCTTGCCAGGCATAGTAGAGAGCATTTTTAATCCCAGCACTCAGGAGATGAAGGCAGGTGGCTCTGTCCACATAGTGAATTTAAGGCTAGCTGACGCTATAGGGAGACATTGCCTCAAAAACAAAACAAAAACAAAACAATAAAAAACAAAAAAAAAAAAAAAACAAAAGACAAAACAAGTCCTTAAAATAAATGAAACAAAACTTCCAGTAGAAAACTAGAAATGCAAATGTTTCATAAATACACGAAAATGTTCTTGTTATATAAAGTTTGGCACGCCCAAGTGAAATCGCCAATGAAGCTAAATAAAAACAAAAGACAGAAACTAGGCAGCACACTAGCTTTTTACACTATTTACTGAAATCGATTAGAAAATTTACTACAAATAGAATAGTGTTTAGGTGCTGTTCCATGGAACAATTCTGGAAACAAAGATTCATACAAACATCTGTTCTCTTCCTCTGTGAAGAAGATAAAAACTACTAAACAAAATAATCCATTTTCTTTCAATCATCCAATATATAATTTTAAAGATAAGCTATCTAAAACTAGCAAAAACTCTCTAGGCAAAACCAGGTCCAAAGAAACATCTCTTTAGGCATTATTATGTGGCATACACTGACTGAAACTTCATATCTGCCAATATACACTTGAAAAACTAGGCTAAAGTCCTCATGGCTGGGTGAGTGCTGACCCCTGAGGTGTTGGTGAGGACTTTCAGGAGACATTCAGACGTTCTCAGTGTCCAGAAGACTAAAAAATGCCCTTTGAGAAAATTACATTTTCTGTGGAAAAACTAACTCTCTCTGGGAAGGACACTATTGTCTATTTCCATTATTAAGGTCAGGGCAGCACACAGTGCCTGGGACTCTCAGAATAAGTAATGAGTAGATAGGAGGAGCTGACAGGAGAGAGGGGACGCACTTCCCCACTTTACAGTTATCCAAAGTCGTTTGAGACAATTTTTGGGCAAGGAAGGATAGGGCCTTACCATTGTGAGGATTTGACAATGTGTTTCACACACCTATAAAATTAAACCCCATTCTGTATATATTTCTGAAAATGTGACAAGCATTCGAGGAAAAATATCTGCTATAAGAAAAATATCTTGCTTAGGTAGGGCTGGAGAGGATGGCTAAGCAGAGTAGGGTTTTAGAGCACCAACTGCTCTTGGCAGAGACCCGGGGTCGATTTCCCAGCACCACTGGCATGCTGAGAACCGTCTTTAACCCAATGTCCCAGGGGAATCGACACCCTTTCTGACAACTCCCGCAGGCTTTGCAACGACATGGATTCACAAAACCGTACATGCGACAGTACAATTCTTTGTACACGTAACAAATAAAATAAAAAATTAAAAAAAATCTGCTATAAAGGAGTTTTTGAAATAACAGTGTTATTTAGTAACAGCAAGTTAGTAGCATTATCTATGTATTTATGCCATCTATCTTGTAACCTATGTATTTCTATGTAGCCATCCCATCCATTTTCCATCCATCTACCTATCTTGAATTCCTGAAATTTGGTGCTTGATAACACATTATCTGATAGCAGTGTTCAGCCACAAGAGGGCACCATTGCTTCAAGAACAAAACTAGATACTTTTAACTTGGAGGAGGTGTACTCTTGTGTTTGCTGTTTTCCTTTCTCACATTACTAATACTTCCTATGCTATTCCTAGTTGTTAAAACACTGCATGGACAGGGTATATATTCAATGAAATATTACTCAGTAAATTTACTGCATTAAAATTCTGTCGAGTTGAAAATATTGGACCCAAATTAAGACTTAGTTTCCTGCATGAAATTTAGATTTCCTGGTTTCTGTCCTTGTGCACACAAGAAATGTAGCACAAACCCTGTTTGATGTTGTACAGAAAGAAAATCTGTACTTCTAGAACACCTGGCTACCTCCTGCAATATTTGGCTTACTGTCTTATTGACATGCTGTCCAAGAAAACCATAGCTCTTGGCTGAAGCCTCTTTATGCGTTTATTTTAAAAATTTTAACATACACCTTTAAATTTCTTTAATCAATGCAATGGAATACATCGAATTCGGTGGGGACAATAAAGGGAGGTGTTGACAGGTGAGGGGAATGGACTATCATCAGTATATTCTATGAAAATCCAATAAAAATTTCAATTAAAAAAGGGTCAGAGAGGTAAGATAAGATAAAGGGAGGTAGTGTGTTGCAACATAAATTTTATATAAATGAATGAAAAATATCAACAATAAAACCCATTATTTCTCATTGCATTTGGACAAGATTTATAAAAATTTCAAGACAAAATAAAAGCATCTCAGCTCCTTTCCATCCCATCTCCAGTCGACTTTTTCTCATAAATAATAATCATATCATAATAATTATTATTATACATATTTATATAATTTTTGAGGGACAGCTCTCCTATGCCCAGTGGCCCCAAAACTCACTCATGTAGAACCCGGCTGGCCTTGAACATCACAGAGATCCATTCTGCCTTTGCCTCTCCAAGTGCATGGCTTAAAGGCATTGTCACCACACCTAGCTTAAAGACAGTTCTTTACCGCCATGTGGGTGCTGGGAATGAACCCGGTCCTCTTCAAGAGCAGTTGGTGCTCTAACACCCCTGAGCTATCTCCCTAGCCCTCTCCACATTGTTTTATGTCTTCCAGCATATTATATTTTTTACTAATAGAGTTTATTCCTTCAAACCACCAGAAATATCTTCCTATGGGCTGGAGAGATGGCTCGGTGGTTAAGGCACTGATGGTCCTGCTGAGGACTGGGTTGCAATCCAGCACAACACTCATACAAATAATAATAAGAAAACAAAATATTTTCTAATAGAGCAGGTTTTTTAACTGCTTTGTTACTTCTCTATTTCTAGAATGTGGAATATTATGTGAATCAAACAACCGCTTTAAGTTACATCGCATCTGTGTGTGTATGTGTGCAAAGGGACAATCTATTACAGTGTACTTGGGGGATGTACAACTAGTTCAGTATTATGGCAGTCATTTAGGAGGTTACTTAAAAAATTTAAACTAAGAACTTTTGATTGTGAGAGTCCCATGTGTCCAATTGTTGACACCTTAATTCTTGTGCGCAGCTGCTGTCTGATTCAGGAAGGTCTTTTCCTATGCCTATGTTTGTAGGTCTGCTGCCACTTTTTCTTCATCATCCTTCAGAGTTTGTGGGTTTCACTTGAGGTCTTTAAATCCATCTGGAGTTACTTTGCTACAAGGGTGAGAGGTAGGGTTTAATTTCACTCTTCTTACAAGTGGGGAATCCCAGTTGTGCCAACACCACTTGGCTGAAAGATGCTGTCTTTTTTCTCATTGTGGCTTTCTTGGACCCCCTTGTCAAATATGAGATGCTGAAATTTATGTGCGTCAGATTTGGAATATTCGTTTTGTTCCATTGGTCAACCGGTCTGTTTTTTTTTTGTGCCAAGTAACCAGGCTGTTTTATGGATCATAGCCCTGTAAGTATAGTTTGAAATTCTGTATAGGAAGTCCCTCCTGTCGCGATCATTTTCACTCAGATTGCATTAGCATATCTCGGGGTCCTGGGTCTTTTGTTTTTCCAAATGAATTTAAGAACTTTTGTTTCCAAGCCTGTGAAGAAACTCTTGGGGATTTTGATTGGGATTGCATTAAATCTATACAAGAGTTTTGGTAAAATGGACATTTTTACAATGTTAATTTCCCAATCCATGAGCATGGGAGGTTTCTCCATCTTCTGAGGTCTTCTTAAGATAGACCATATGATTCAGCTACACTACTCCTGGGTATTTATTGGAAGGACCTTAAATGAACACATCACTTCACATCGATGTTCACTGAAGCACTCTTCACAATAGCTAAGTGGTGGAACCAACCTTAGTTTCTGTTAATGAGCAATGAATGAAGAAAATGTAGTATATACACACAATGGGATTTTTCTGCAACAATGAGGAAATATGTTGTCATTTGCAGGAAAATTGGTACAGCAGAAAATAATTATAGTTAGTGAATTAAGCCAATTGTCTTTCATTTGTGGTTCTTAGGTTTTATAGGCACATAAAATCATGTACATTTACATGGATGAAAGTAAAAGTGAAAACACATGAAGGGCAAAGGGGACTACTGGGATCAGTGTTTAAGGGGATTAAGCTCAACAGGCAATATAAACTAGTATGAAAGGTTTTTAAAATAAATTTTGAAAGAGAGAGAAAAAGCAACTGTTAGATAAAACTTTTATGTAACTTATACAAAGCTGCACTGCTATTCACCCATTTGATAATTGTGCAACTTATAGGCAAGGCTTATGATTTTGTGGCATTTTGAAAAAAAACTCATTCTTCAGGGGGCTGGAGAGATGGCTCAGTGGTTAAGAGCACTGGCTGCTCTTGCAGAGGACCTGGGTTCGATTCTCAGCACCCACATGGTAGTTAACAACCATTCTTAACTACAGTTCCAGGGGATCCAATGACCTCTTCTGACCTCTACAGGCTTTGCACAATTTGGGTGCACTTACATACATGCAGGCAATACACTCATGTGCATAAAATAAAACTAAAACTACAACAACAACAAAACTTATTCTTCAAATCTAACTTGATTGATACTGTCCAGTCCTGATTATGTGGCCTGGCTGAGGAATTAGAAGAAGATATTCTGTATCTCTGCTAGATAAAGAGATGAATAAAACTAATGTTTTTATAAGAAAAATTTTAATTTAGTAACTCAGTTTTGTGTTGTATTGAAGTAGGTCCATCCCACTTTGGAGCCTTTGATTACAGTGACCTGGTGAGTGGTCTACTGTCCCTACCTCTCTGTAAACTTGAGAACAGTTACAATTTTCCATTTTTGCATTTTTAAAAATAGGTGGCTAAAGGCAGCCTGGTGGTGCCTATTTATATCTTGACTCTGGATGCTGAGGCAGGCAGATCACTTAGAGGCACCGAGGTCATCTGAGAAATCAGAAGGCCTTGTCTCATAAATCAATGAGTCAATAAGTGGATTCCTCCTCAAATATTAATAGTTTTGACTAGCTTATGACCAAAAGTATTTCTTTGTTCCCAGAGAAGATATTCACAGTCAAATTAGGAGTACGGCAATACAACAATGTAGTCTTGAGGTCCTCTTCAGTTCAAATCAGAGGAGATAATTTGTTCTTAAAAGAAAATGTTGGAGCTCTCCTGAGACCAGCTGAAACAAGTGCAGACCATAGTGCAATAAAATCATCACCTTCAAGTTTGGGGTTTCACTGTTGAGGTCTTTAATCCATCTGGAGTTGATTGTTGTACAGGGTGAGAGTAGGGGTTTTAATTTCATCTTCTACAAGTGGTGATCCAGTTTGCCAACACCACTTGCTGAAGATGCTGTCTTTTCTCCATTGTTGGCTTTCTTGGCCCCTTGTCAAATATGAGATGGCTGAAATTGTATGTGCTCAGATTTGGATCTTCGGTTTTGTTCCATTGGTCAACGGTCTGTTTTGTGCCAGTACCAGGCTTTTTTTATGGATCTAGCCCTGTAGTATAGTTTGAAATCTGTATAGGAATCCCTCCTGTGAGATCTTTTCACTCAGGATTGATTTAGGTATCTCGGGGTCCTTTAAACCCCATTCTTATATATTTCTAAAATGTGAAAGCATTCTAGGAAAAATATCTGCTATAAAAAATATCTGCTATAGGGGCTGGAGAGATGGCCTAGCGGTTAAGAGCACCAACTGCTCTTGCAGAGGACCCGGGTTCGATTCCCAGCACCCACATGGCAGCTGAGAACCGTCTTTAACTCCAATTCCAGGGGAATCCGACACCCTCTTCTGACATCCGAGGCATTGCACGACATGGATGCACAAACCTACATGCAGACAGTACATTCGTACACGTACAAAATAAATAAAAAATTAAAAAAAATCTGCTATAAAGGAGTTTTTGAAATAACAGTGTTATTTAGTAACAGCAAGTTAGTAGCATTATCTATGTATTTATGCCTCTATCTATGTACCTATGTATCTATGTATCCATCCATCCATCCATCCATCTACCTATCTTGAATTCCTGAAATTTGGTGCTTGATAACACATTATCTGATAGCAGTGTTCAGCCACAAGAGGGCACCATTGCTTCAAGAACAAAACTAGATACTTTTAACTTGGAGGAGGTGTACTCTTGTGTTTGCTGTTTTCCTTTCTCACATTACTAATACTTCCTATGCTATTCCTAGTTGTTAAAACACTGCATGGACAGGGTATATATTCAATAAATATTTACTCAGTAAATTTACTGCATTAAAATTCTGTCGAGTTGAAAATATTGGACCAAATTAAGACTTAGTTTCCTGCATGAAATTTAGATTTCCTGGTTTCTGTCCCTTTGTGCACACAAGAAATGTAGCACAAACCCTGTGATGTTGTAAGAAAGAAAATCTGTATTCTAGAACACCTGGCTACCTCCTGCAATATTTGGCTTACTGTTCTTATTGACATGCCTGCCCAGAAAACCATAGCTCTTTGCTGAAGCCTTCTTTGATGAGTTTATTTAAAATTTTACATCCTTAAATTTCTTTAATCAATGCAATGGAATACATCGAATTCGGTGGGGACAATAAAGGGAGGTGTTGACAGGTGAGGGGATGGACTATCATCAAGTTATATTCTATGAAAATCATAAAAATTCAATTTAAAAAAGGGTCAGAGAGGGAAGATAAGATAAAGGGAGGTGAGTGTGTGCAACAAATTTTATATAAATGAATAAAAATATCACAATAAAACCCATTATTTCATGCAGTTTGCACAGATATAAAAATTCAAGACAAAATAAAAGCATCTCAGCTCCTTTCCATCCCATCTCCAGTCGACTTTTTCTCATAATAATAATCATAATCATAATAATTATTATTATAATTGTTATTATATATTTTTGAGACAGCATCTCCCTATAGCCCCAGCTGGCCTAAAACTCACTCTGTAGACCCGGCTGGCCTTGAACTCACAGAGATCCATCTGCCTTTGCCTCCCAAGTGCTGGAATTAAAGGCATGTGTCACCACACCTAGCTTAAAGACAGTTCTTAGCCGCCATGTGGGTGCTGGGAATAGAACCCGGTCCTCTTCAAGAGCAGTTGGTGCTCTTAACCCCTGAGCTATCTCCCTAGCCCTCTCCACATTGTTTTATGTCTTCCAGCATATTATATTTTTTACTAAAGAGTTTTATTCCTTCAACCACCAGAAAATATCTTCCTTGGGGCTGGAGAGATGGCTCGGTGGTTAAGAGCACTGATGGCTCTTGCTGAGGACTGGGGTTCAATTCCCAGCAATACACTCATACAAATAAAGTAATAAAAAAGAAAATATTTTCTAATAGGCAGGTTTTTAACTGCTTTGTTACTTCTCTATTTCTAGAATGTGGAATATTATGTGAATCAAAAACAGCTTTAAGTTACATCTCATCTGTGTGTGTATGTTTTAAAAAGGGAAATCTATTACATGTACTTGGGGATGTCAACTAGTTCAGTTATTATGGAAGTCATTTAGGAGGTTACTTAAAAAATTTAAAGATAAGCTTTTGAGTTTGATGAGGTCCCATTTGTCAATTGTTGACCTTAATTCTTGTGCAGCTGCTGTCTGATTTAGGAAGTCTTTTCCTATGCCTATGTCTTGTAGTCTGCTGCCAACTTTTTCTACTGTTTTGAGCAGAAGTTTCACTGTTTCAGTCAGTTCTTTGATGCCAGTCCTTTCTGTTGTTGTTGTTGTTGTTGTTGTTGTTGTTGTTTCCACTATGCATCACTCCCAACTGCTTTGGAACAAAAAGCTCAAGGGATACACAAGAAATACTTACAACTAGGTCATGGGCACTAACATTCCACCGATGAGGATACCATTCATCTTTGGTTTTTCTGGGACTATGTTTACTTCACTAGTATGATGCTCCTCTAGCTCCAGCCATTTTCCTGGAAAGCCTCATGATGTCATCTTTCTTTATTGCCTGCATAGAACTCCATTGTGTAAGCATACCACATTTTCTCTTCCACCAATCATATTATTATAAGAGCACGGTTGTTTTTAGCTCACATTGACATTGCTCAGTTTGCCATATAATTAGGTACTTTGTGTTAGGATCCACAGATGAGTGATATCATTCATAGTTTGATTTTCTGGGACTGTATTACTTTACTCAGTATGATACCTTCTAGCTCCAGCCATTTACCTGCAAATTCATTGATGGTCATCTTTCTTTTACTGCGCATAGAACTCCATTGTGTAGATTGATAACCACATTTTCTCTATCCACTCGTCAGTGAGGGGCAATTGGGTTTTTTGTTGGTTCCAGCTCCTTTGCTATTGTGAAGAGAGCTCAATAAACACAGATGTGCATTGGTATCTCTGCGGTAAGATGAGTTTTTTGGATACATGCCCAGGAGTGGTACGGTGATGAGTCAAGGGCCGTGAAATTCATTCCAGTCTCGAAGTGTTCTACACATTGCTTTTCATAGTGGTCGTATTAGTTTACATTCCCACCAGCACGCGTGATGTTCCCCTTTCCACACAAACCTCTCCAGCACTTGGTATCCATTTGTTTTCTTGATCTAGCCAGTCTCTATTGGAGTAAGATGATTCTTAAAGTGGTTTTGATTTGCATTTCCTTTAATGATTAGTGATGTTGAAACTTCTTAAGGTGTTTCTCCGCAAATCTTATAATTTTCTTACTTATGAAGTCTCTGTTCAGCTCTTTGCCCTATCTATTGAGTGGGTCATTTTTCTTTCTTCATTTGTTTTTTGGTAGATTATATATTCTGGAAATCAATGCTTTGTCAGATGTTTCTGCGATGAGGTTTCCTCCCACTCTGTTGGATTTCTTTTCTCCTTGATTTGCTTCTTTTGCTGTACAGAAGCTTTTGCATTTAATTAGGTCCATTTGTCAAGTGTTGACCTTAATTCTTGCCACATGCTGTACTGATTTAGGAAGTCTTTTCCTACGCCTGGTCTTGTAATCTGCTGCCAACTTTTTTCTTTCTATCACCTTCAAGAGTTTTGGTCCGTTCATTGAGTCGTTGATCCTTGGTAGTTGATTTTGTTACAGGGCAGAGGTAGGTTGTTAATTTCATTCTTCTCAATGATGATCCATTTGCCAACAGCACTTGCTGAAGATGCTTCCCTTTCATCCATTTGAAATGATGCCTTCAAATTTGGCCCCTTGTAAACTATAGATGGTGAAATTGTATGGCTCAGGTTGGATCTTCGTTTTTGTTCCATGGTCAACAGACTAGCTTTTTGTGCATACCAAGCTCTTTTATAGACTATAGCCGTATATATTTGAAATCGTGGGTATAGATGAGACCCTCCGTGAGTCTTTTGCACTAGGGTTGTTGGATAGATTCGGGTCTTTTGTTTTTCCCAAATGAATTTTAAGAACTTTGTTTCAAGCCTGTGAAAAACATTTGGGGATTTTGATGTGGAATTGCATTAAAGTTACAAGAGTTTTAGTATGAAATGGACATGTTTACTATGTATATTTTCCAAATCCATGAGCATGGGAGTTTTCCATCTTCTGATGTCGTATCTTAAATGTCTCATTTGCAAAGGCTTACACCTATCGGGGTTATTGCATTATTTTGGTGTCTTTGGTTAGTTTTGCTCCTAGGTATTTTATTGTTTTTGAGGCTATTGTGAGTGGGAGGTCTCTTTAAATTCTTTCTCCAGTTGCTTGCTGTTGTGTAAAGAAAGGCCATTGATTTTTTCTAGGTTAATTTGTATCTGCCACTTTGCTGAAAGCTGTTAATCGTTTCTAGGAGTTCTTCTGGTGGAGTTTTTTACCATCCCTTAGGTAGGACATCATATCATCAGCAAAAATATGGTAGCTTGACTTCCACTTTTCCAATTAGTACCCTTTAATTTCTTTTCTTGCCTTATTGCTCTATCAAGCGTTTCAAGCACTATATTTAACGCGGAGTTGGTGACAGGGGGCAGCCTTGTGCCCTCAAAAAACAATAGCCTCGAAAAACAATAAAATACCTATGAACAAACCTAAACCAAAAGCCACCAAAGATCTGTACAACAAAAAATTTTAAACCTTTAAAGAAAGGGAAAATTGAAGAAAGAAGGACATTCAGAAGATGAAACAAACCTTCCCATGCTCATGGATTGGGAAAATTAACATTTGTAAAAATGTCCATCTCTACTGAATAAGATACATGAAGAAGACATCAGAAGATGGAAAAACCTCCCATGCTTCATGGATTTAAAACATTCCTTTAAAGGAATGTTTCGGTCATTTCCCCATTTAGGATTTGATATTGGCTGTGGGTTCCTGTATATGACTTTGATTACTGAGGAATGATCCTCCAATCCAATTCCTTCTCGGACTTTAAACATGAGAAGGAATGCTGGAATTTTGTCAAAAGGCTTTTTCAGCATCAATCTGATGATGGTGTGGTTTTGTCTTCCAGTCCATTTATGTGTTTGATGAGGTTTATTGAATTTTCATATGTTGAACCATCCCTGACTCTATGGTATGAATCCAACTTGGTCATGATGGATGATCTTCTTGATGTGGGTCTGTATTCAATTTGCCAGTATCCTGTTCAGAATTTTGGAATCTGTTCATTAGGGAAATGGGTCTATAATTCTCCTTTTTAGTTGTATTCTTGCCTGGTTTTAGTAACAGAGTTGAGCTGGCTTCATAGAAGGAGTTGGGTAGAATTCCCTCTGTGTGTATCCATCTGAAACAGTCCAGTAATATTGGTTGTAGGTCTTTTGACATGTTTTCTAGAATTCGCCTGTGAAACCATCTGGGCCTGGGCTTTTTTTTAGTTGGGAGGTTCTTATTACATCTTCAATTTCTTCATGGCATTATGGGTTCTGTTTACAGCTGTTGATCTCTTCTTGGTTGAGCTTTGGTTGATCCCAGGATTTCAGATATTCATCCATTTCTTCTAGTTTTCAACATTGGTTAGAGTATAGGTTTTTGAGTATTCCGTATGATTTCTGGATCTTTTCTTGTCTATTGTGTGTTTCCCTTTTAATATGGATTGTATTGATTTGGAGTTGTTCCTCTTTCTTTGGTTAACTGGGTTAGAGTCTGTCTATCTTGTTTTATTCTTTCAAAGAACTACTTTGGGATCAATGATTTTTTTTTTGTATTGTTTTCTTTGTTTCTATTCTCACTGATTTCTGCTTGATTTTTGTTATTTCTTCCTGTCTGTTGCATTTAGGGTTCATCTGTTTGTTGCCTCTCAAGTGCTTTTACCTGCCGTGGTTAGATCGTTCACTTTTGCTCTTTCTGTTTTTCTAATGTAGGCACCCAGGGCTATTAAAATTCCCTCTTAGGACTGCCTTTTAAGGTTTTCCATAGGTTTTGTTGTGTTGTATTGTCATTATCCTTCAGTCCAGGAATGCTTTAATTTTTTCTTTCTCTCTTCCTGACCATTCATTATTCAAGTGTGAGTTGTTTAGTCTCCATATGTACTGGTAGATAGTAGGCGCTTATCTGGTGTTGAGTTGAGGGGTTTTATTGCACTATGGTCTGCACTTGTTTCAGCTGGTCTCAGGAGAGCTCCCAACATTTTCTTTCTAAGAACACAAATTATCTCCTCTGCTTTGAATGAAGAGGACCGCACGACTACATTGTTGTTTGCCGTACTTCCTAATTTGACTGATGAATCTCTTTCTCTGGGAAACAACAGAAATTTACTTTTGGCAAAGCTACGTCAAAACTATTAATATTTGAGGAGGAATCCACTTATTGACTCATTGATTTATGAGACAAGGCCTTCTGATTTCTCAGATGACCTCGGTGCCTCTAAGTGATCTGCCTGCCTCAGCATCCAGAGTCAAGATATAAATAGGCACCACCAGGCTGCCTTTAGCCACCTATTTTTAAAATGCAATAAATGAAAAAATTGTAATGTTCTCAAGTTTCCAGAGAGGTGGGACAGTAGACACTCACAAGGTCACTGTAAATCAAAGGCTCCATAAGTGGGAGGGACCTGACTTCAATACAACACAAAAATGCGTTACTTAAATGAAACTTTTTTCTTATAAAAACATTAGTTTTATTCATCTCTTTATCTAGCAGAGACACAGAATATCTTCTTCTAATTCCTCAGCCAGGCCACATAATCAGGACTGGACAGTATCAATCAAGTTAGATTTGAAGAATAAGTTTTGTTGTTGTTGTAGTTTTATTTTTATTCTATGCCCATGAGTGTATTGCTGCATGTATGTTAAGTTGCACCCAAATTGTGCAAAGCCTGTAGAGGCCAGAAGAGGTTATTTTGGATCCCCGTTACACTGTAGTTACGGAATGGTTGTTAGCCCCATGTGTGTGCTGAGAATCGAAACCCAGGTCCTCTGCAAGAGCAGCCCGTGCTCTTAACCATGGAGGCTCATCTCTCCAGCCCCCTGAAGAAGAGAGTTTTTTTCAAAATGCCCACACAAATTTATAGCCTTGCCTCTACGTTGCACAATATCCAATGGTGTAATAGCAGTGCCTAGCCTTTGCTAAGTTAACCATAAAAGTTTTATCTACAGTGGCGTTTTCTCCTCTTTCAAAATTGATTTTAAACCACCTTTTTCATACTAGTTTATATTGCCTGTTGAGCTTAATCCCCTTAAACACTGATCCCAGTAGTCCCCTTTGCCCTTCATGTGTTTTCACTTTTACTTTCATCCATGTAAATGTACATGATTTTATGTGCCTATAAAACCTAAGAACCACAAATGAAAGACAATTGGCTTAATTCACTAACTATAATTATTTTCTGCTTGTACCCAATTTTCCTGCAACTGACAATCATCTTTTCCTCATTGTTAGCAGACAAAACAAAAAACAAAAACAAACAAAAAAAATCCCATATGTGTGTATAATACACATTTTCGTCATTCATGATCATTACACAGAACACTAAGGTTGGTTTCCACCACTAGCTATGGGAGAGTTGCTTCAGTGAACATCGATTGGGAAGGGAGGGGGGCAGGACGGTCCGGCCAAGATAAGACCAGGAAGGAGTGGAGCGAATCCGAGGGGCGAGGGTCGCGGAAAAAAGGAAGACCTCCAGAAAGAGGGGAGAAAACCGCCCAGGCCTCAGAGTGGGAAAAGGGACAGGGAAAAAGGTCGCCAGGGGACCAAAACCGGGGAGAGAGGGCATGCAAGCCCAATCAAAAGCCCCACGGGAGTTGCGCACCGGTCGTGGAACAAAAGTTCTGAAATATTTGGGAAAAACAAACAAGACCTCTCCGACCGAATAGTTAAATCAATCCTGAGTGAAAGGATCTACACAGGAGGGATCTTTATACCAGATTTAAAACTATAATACAGAGCTATAATCATAAAAAAAAAAAAAAAAAAAACAGCCTGGTACTGGACAAAAACAGACCTGTTTGACCAATGGAACAAAAACCGAAGATCCAAATCTGAGCACATACAATTTCCGCCCTCTCATATTTGACAAGGGGCAAGGAAACCACAATGGAGAAAAGACAGCATCTTCAGCAAGTGGTGATGGAAAAACTGGCTCACCACTTGTAGAAGGAATGAAATTAAAACCCCTACTTCTCGCCCTATACAACCGTCAACCTCCAGATGGATATATTATTTCAGACCTCAACGTGAAACCCCAAACTCTGAAGTGATAGAAGAAAAAGTTTGGAGCAGACTACAAGACATAGGCATAGGAAAAGACTTCCTTAATCAGAAACAGCAGCTGCACAAGAAATTAATTTGTCAATTTGACAATTGACAAATGGGAACCTCATCAAAACTCAAAAGCTTATCTTTAAATTTTTTAAGTAACCTCCTAAATGACTTCCATAATAACTGAACTAGTTGACATCCCCAAGTACATGTAATAGATTTCCCTTTTTGAAACATACACACACAGATGAGATGTAACTTAAAGCTGTTTTTGATTCACATAATATTCCACATTCTAGAAATAGAGAAGTAACAAAGCAGTTAAAAACCTGCCTATTAAGAAATGATTTTCTTTTTTATTACTATTTGTATGAGTGTATTGCTGGAATTGAAACCCAGTCCCTCAGCAAGAGCATCAGTGCTTTTAACCCGATTGCCATTCTCTCCAGCCCCAAGGAAGATATTTTCTGGTGGTTGAAGGAATAAAACTCTTTAGTAAAAAATATAATATGCTGGAAGACATAAAACAATGTGGAGAGGGCTAGGGAGATAGCTCAGGCGGCTTAAGAAGCACAAACTCGCTCTTGAAGAGGACCGGCGTTTTTCATTTCCCAGCACCTCACATGGCGGCTAGAACTGTCTTTAAGCTAGGTGTGCTGGCACACATGCCTTTTATTTCCAGCAACTTGGGAGCGTCAAAAGGCAGAATGGATCTCTGTGAGTTCAAGGCCAGCCGGGTCTACAGTGAGTTTTTAGCCAGCTGGGGCTAATAGGGAGAATGCTGTCTCAAAAATATATAATAACAATTATAATAATGAATTATTATGATTAATGATCTATCTATTATGAGAAAAAGTCGACTGGAGATGGGATGGAAAGGAGCTGAGATGCTTTTATTTTGTCTTGAATTTTTATATCTGTGCAAACTGCATGAAATAATGGGTTTTATTGTGATATTTTTATTCATTTATATAAAATTTGTTGCACACACTCACCTCCCTTTATCTTATCTTCCCTCTCTGACCCTTTTTTTTAAAAAATTGAATTTTTATGATTTCATAAGAAATATAAAACTTTGAAATGAACTCAGTCCAATCCCTGTTCACCTGTCAAAGCTCCCTTTATTGTCCCCACCGAATTCGATGTATTCCATTGCATTGATTAAAGAAATTAGAA